>RCSZ01000011.1:0-430000 GCA_014898425.1 Botryotinia globosa
ACTACCTTGGATGCTATTTTGGACTTCAAACACCAATTGACACATTGAACCTTCATCGCCTGCCTACAATCACGATCAAGATGGTCTTGCTATCTACTCTATTGATGTTCTCCATGGCTTCAATTTCCATCGCTCAGTCAAACACGGTACCCATAACATGGTCCTCCATTGTTTATACATATTATGGGGAAATCACCCCTACGATGATCAATGCCACTTCTCCTATTCTTACACCTCTGGGGGCTAGTCAACTCTATAACTCAGGATCTATCATTCGCGACCGTTACCTGAACTCTACCTCAACACAGCTCACTCTCGGACTACCCGTCAACGGCCTCAGCGATCAATACATTGTCAATAATCAATTACAAGTATGGACTACTAGTGATGAGTATATTTTTGGGAGTGCGCAAGCATTTATGCAAGGACTTTATCCTCCCGTGACGGGAGTACGAGGAACAGATAGTGTATGTGTTATATCACAACCTGCTCCCATTCCTATGTCTTTCTATCCCTCGATCCCATGATCTCCATTTATCGTTGTGTACTATTTTTGTAATATGAGTCACTACTGATATGAAGACGTGTTGCGATGATAGATTCTAGCCAATGGCACCGTCATCGACTATCCTCTAGGTGGTTATCAGTATCCCAATATTCACTCGCTGAGTTCAATGGATTATAATTATATTTGGTAGATATTTCACCTCTTCTTCACAATCCATTTTCATTATTTTTGGAATGTTTGCTAATCTTCTGACAGGATTGCGGGGAATGACCAATGTAGAACCTACGATATTGCAACGAAATTTACAAAGACATCCCCAAGTTCAACCTCTATGATGGCTAGCACTGATGAGTTTTATCTTTCTCTTGCAGACACCTTTTTTGCCGGCATTGATAGTTCTCTACTTAATTATGGCAACGCAATCAACCTTTATTACTATGCACTTTACCAATACAATCATAATAGCTCTATTTATGATATGACCAATTCTTTCGGTCTTCTGGAGACTTTGAATGGTTTTGCATCAGAACAGGCTATCTCTCTTAATACGCCTAGCACAGGATCCAGTATTCAGTATATAGCAGGTCAAACTTTTGCCTCCAAAATTATCCAACAATTTCAACAGGCCATTTCGAGTTCTGGGATTAGCGACAAATTGTCTCTTTACTTTGGTTCCTACGAGCCGATGTTAGCATTCTTTTACCTCTCATCCCTCTCAACTTCAGATCTCACGAGGAAACGTTTCTCTAGATTGCCAGAGTATGGAAGCATGATGGCTTTTGAGCTATTTAGTTATATTGAGGAAGCACAATACAATTCATCCAATTCGTTTCCCGAAGTAAATGAATTATGGGTTAGGTTTTTGTTCAGAAATGGAACTTCGGACACCGACCCTTTGATATCCTATCCCCTTTTCAATCTCAGCAATTCGGAAATCGACATGAAGTACAATGATTTTGTCACAGAAATTGGAAAGTTTGCCATCAACGATTTGAACGCCTGGTGCAGTTCATGTGCCTCTATCTCAATGTTCTGTGCAGCCATCCTCAGTACCGAGTCTTCTAATTTCGCTTCAAACAACACTAAGACTTTTCATTCAAAGAGTGTCACTGGCGTAGTTGGTGGCATTATCGGAGCAGTTGTTACATTGGCAGTTGTGATGCTTATCGCATTAATTCTTGCGATCTTTGGGTTCAGAATGTACCATCGTGAGAAGATAATCTCCGACTCCGCGGGAGGAGTTGGGATTCTGAAACGAGGCTCATCCGCTGGCGGAGGGGGTTTTAAAGGTCCCGAGAAACTCGCGTCTGATACAGATCTTAATATAGTCAAAGGGCCTGGTGTTGGTGCTACCACGAAACACGAAAGAGTCGGCAGCTGGGAAATGGGTAACGCACCTAATAAGAATACCAACAGTGGCGAAGGAGTTGCTGGACTGAGACAGGAAAGAGTAGTGAGTACCGCGGATTACAGCAGGAGAAGCGAAGACGGAATCGGAGATCATGATCCTTGGGGAAAGGGTGTCCAGGGTGAGGACTATGTTTAATGAATGGCAGTGTTTTGTATATCCCAGTCATGAGGGATATTGTTTTGTAGTACATCCACATTTGCTAAATGGTGGTGTTTGAGGTATCCTAATCGTAAAGATGGACTTGATAGTGGAATAGATAAAGAAATAACTATGGTTGCCTGATAATAGTCAGATAAACCGAAGAAGTTGGATAATTTGGTTCGTAGGAGGCAAATATGATAGAGCAATACCACACCTTGAAATTTCAGAAATCAAAGTATGGTGAGTTTGCCAGCTTCACGATCTGCAATTTTCATGAGCAATTGCCGAATCTAATACCGATACTGCTCACTAATATGTTCCCGTAAGATTATTTCACAGCTATATACATCTAACGATGACTCTTGCCTCAAGGTAATTCTGTCCGCCGGAATACAATTTCTGCGGATTTCTAGATAAGTGTCCCCTCACCCCGGGAAAGACAAACAGTCTCTCTCCACATTAAGCTGATTGAAAAGCATCCAACATACACGGACCCTAAACCGAAATTCCTGGGTTTAGCTTTGGATTTTTTCTTTGTGATTCGATAAGCGGGCCGAGTTTTCGTCAGATGGCACTTTACATTTGATGTACAACTGCCATGAGCAAAAACTAGAGTATTGAAAAAAGTGCCAAGAGGAATCTGATACTTTTGGTACAGATTTCTTACCAAAACTCTCCTTTCTATTCTTACATTCACAGCTGCTAGTTGTATCGGCACTTCTTCGACGTGCGGTGTTCAAGTGTTGACTTTCCGTTGGACTTTTGCCAGACTCTATGGTATACTTCAAATTCTTTCTTAAGATTTCCGCGTCATGGCGACGTAGTCTTCCTTGAAGAGTCCTTCGCCTCCGTGCACTTTGTTCCAAGAAAACATCAACTTCAAAAACTCGTTGAAAGGCCACTCTTGCTCAGGACTAGCTTGATCTTGTGTGTTATCAGATCCCTTACTACTCCACCTGATGGGCAATTTTAGACTGATTTGGTTCCAGAGAATCTACGACTATAAAAATCGAAGAAATCCTTCCTCTCTAAAGAACATTCCTGTTTAACATGAGCATAATCCTTTGCAGTACTCCCCTCCTAAAGTACTGGATTGAGATCGCTATCACATTGTAGGCTTTGGGACCAAGAAATGTAGAGAGTTATCTTGTACCAACATTGGCGTCTCTCCAGCTTCATGCCAACCGTCCCAAACGAAGTGAGAGGAGGCGAAGAGAGAGAAGGGAAGCTACTGAAAATAGTATTAGTAAAGATCGCATCATTCAAACTGATTGAAATAACTCCTATAGAATCCAAGTTTTATCGATCGCCGACATCTCGCTAGTCATTCGATACAAAGAGAACACATTCATCGTGTTCTCTGATCCAGCAAGTAGATATCGCTAATGGCTTATACATTACTGACAATGACATTCATTATACTGAGATGGCTACATATTCTGGTACTGCGGATTTGGGTTATAATAGCGACTTTGGCATCGAATCCCATCATCTTTGGGTCGCTGATGTCCCTGAAAATCATGTTCCCTTTAGAACAATTTTTCGTCAATTTGGAGGAATAGTTTCAAATGATTCTGTGTTTCAGGCCGTCCAGACCCTCCAAGATCTTTTAATGCAGCCATTACTCAGACTAGATCCAAGAAAATTTGAGCAACCGCAAGTGGATTCTCAATGCATGCATCTGGGACAACTTGGATAACGACGAGAAAGGAGCGTGTTATAGCAGATAGATAAGTCGTTTGTTGCGGGTACTTGCTCCCGCGATTGAACCAATCTTCCCGCGGAATATTCTGCGACAATCCTCTGCAATGATGGAAATGTTCAATTGGGAAAGTGATTTTGTCTTTCACACTAGTTTCCCTTCTCCTATCTTGACTACTGCCGTGAATATCTATCATGAACTTGAGGTTCAATTCTTTAAAAAATTCCGTTCTTACGCCTTACCACTGCAATTCAAGATTTTCTTCTCCTATTTCTGATCGGCTACTTCGACAGAAAGCCGAATATCACTGCTTCATGATTTTGTAGTTATGATATCGAAAGAAGCACAACCAGAAATTTTCCTCTTGGATTTGACAGTGTATTATCATGGTGTTTCTTCACTTTGCCAAGAACGTTGTAGGACGCCATTAGCACGAAAGCTAGCCCCCCTAGCTACCACTAGTAGGGCAACTAATGACACCAAGACGCCACAGTTTTAACTTTTCTTCAATTATACATATAGAATCCATCATCACACTGAGAGCCTCGCTCATTTCAAAGTTAACATGACATATTGTCAGAAACTATACAAAATTTCTAATTCAAACATCAGATTCATCACCAATATTCACTCAGAATTTCCACGATGGTTTCCACATCTTTTTCCAATGATGATACACTATGGATCTCTATAGCATTGTACATTTTCGTCTCGATGGTAATTGGCATTGTTATTTGGTGGGGTGCTTGCTCTCGAGGTTCGAGGCGTAATGAAATCATGGATGAAGAACAAGCCATCGTTTCTGAAGGTACTGTCAGCGGTTCTGGGGCCATGATTGCGAGGTGATTAGGGCAATGACTGTGTTACAGCAAATAGCGAAGCCCAAATCAAACGACGATGCTAAGGTCATATATCAGGAAGTTAGCCATGTCCATGAAAGCTCATACTCAATTTCCAGAAGCGGAGTGTCAAATTCCAAGTGCCGACACTAGCAAGAGGCTCTGTGAGTGAAAGAACGCAGATCAGTGACAGAGCGTCATTACTAGTACTTGGGACCAAATTCTGTTACCTATTGGAAAGTCTATCTTTTCAAGAGCTCTGAGCCTTTACTACAGCAATGGAAATATATAACTCACTCTTCCATCTTACGAGAATTATCGACAGATATTTTACACAATCAATCTTCATGGAAACTTCCATATCATGCAATTCAATTAGGTATGCAAAAATCTTCCATTAGGGTTGTCTCCACGGCACTGGCATTTACCCCTGAGTAATTCTCTTTATCACTCTCGTTTCTAACATCTTCACTCACAGACATACATTCATTAAATGCAATACTCTGATTTTGAGAGAATGTATTCGAATGAATCTAAATCCCGAAGTTCTACTA
Source organism: Botryotinia globosa (assembly GCA_014898425.1). Lineage (NCBI taxonomy): Eukaryota > Fungi > Ascomycota > Leotiomycetes > Helotiales > Sclerotiniaceae > Botryotinia > Botryotinia globosa. The sequence goes on from RCSZ01000011.1 coordinate 5,156, forward strand.
TAACACCCTACTGGCAAATATGGATTGAGCCTACAGTATTGGATCTTCGGAGCGGCCCTGCTGTATAATTCAATAGAGAATTATCAATTCGCAACAACTAATTCAACATGGAGAAATGAAAATTTAACCGAAGAACTAAATTTTCTTATGCAAACATATTCTTAAGGTGCGTCTTCTCGCGCTTCCTTTTATGATGCACAACACCTAACTTCAAAAGAGCATCGACAACCTCTTAGCCAGTATTTGCAACCATTCTCCACGTTTTCTTAGATCATCTGATATCTGCTCACTAAAACTCAAGAGATCATGGCACCTTCACAGAAACCAGATTCTGTTTCCAGCTCGGAGCATTGGGAGTCATCTCATCTCGACAGGATGTACGTTGACGACCTTATGGAACTTCATAGACAGGATCTAAAGCAACGAAAAGTGATGTCAATGATGATGCGGCTACAGGCATTCAGCATGGAGAATTACCCTGAAATTGATAAAGAGAAGCTTCTCACAGACCTTGTCACTCAACGCTGGATTAAAAATGTTATCTTCGTTAGGGATGGACAGAAGTGTATCATCACCAATGGTAAATAACAAATCATGCTTAGAATTTCATAATTTCTAATATCATGCAGATATTGGTCATCGCAAAGACTTTTGGTACCCGTGGTTTAAAGAGCACCTTGACGATAGGCGCCGAAAGTATCTAGTCGATCCGCGTGGCCGAACACTCAAGGAAATTGACCATACAAGCAAGAACCACAGAGCTTTCATGAAGGACACCCAACACAATAGTGAGGAAGGATGGCACTTGCCACAAAGCCATGATCGCCATTTCTCCAAATTTCCCCAAGGTAAGTCTGAGTTTGACTTGCTTTCTTTCCTCGAATTTTCAAACCAGATTCGATAGAACGAATCGGGATCTATACCTAGCCTTTTTCACTTCCAAAGCTCAATAGATATATCGATCACTAAAGCTAATTTTCCACGTGCTGCAGAGATAATCGACAAGATACTAGGTCACCTCGTGCAAATTGCGGATGCCGCACTTATGCCTCAAATCGCGACGACCAATTGGAAAAGGAAATTTAGCGGCTCACCCCACCACACGACTAGTCAGGATTCTTATCCATATACAACGACTGAGGTCGGTGTACTCACCACGACTGTACATGGCAGACTCTTGGTACTGCGCAAAGTTCACCAAAGTCAAATAGACGCTACTTGTCTACGAGTGTGTAAAGCCTGGAACCAGACGGGAGGTAAATTATTATACTGTTTAAACAGCTACGAATTCGGGACCAATAATCCGTCTGGACATGAAAGTCCCGGGAGTTGGATTGACGGCAGGTCGCGGCGACCATCTCCAAAAAAACCTCTTTCCGTGGCTCAAGGCGAATCACCCAGAATCTTCAATTCTAAAATCCAGAAGGGCATTAGAGACATTCGGAAGCGAGTGGCGATCAAGAGATTGGTAGGATGGGTATACCACGATCCATTTCTACGCTTCTTGTATATGATTGGCGTCAAGAATGCAGCCCTTCTTCGTACCTTGTCATTTTCTGGTGAGGTTCGCTGTCACCAATGCGAGCAGGGTCACTTTTGTGATGACGATCTTTTGGAGAGCTTTCGGGTTTACATTCCCGTTATGAATGCGTTTTGTCCCAATGTACAGAAATTGATTTTGGATATCAAAACAGACAGCAAAGCGCAGGCTGTAAACATATTCGAAAGGAAGGTCCGTGAGTTTTTCGAGGGAGAAGTTCGAAATTTAAGATCTCTTAGGGAACTGGTAGTAGTCGATTTGATGGTAGATGGCTACGAACTTCCCGATGGTGATATCGGAAGTATTTCAACTGCTCAACTCGCAAAGCCAACGGTCAGTTATCTCGCAAAACGAGCTTCTTGATCGGTACATGACTAGAAGCTATACATCTACGAGAGAGTGATTTCAATGACAGACCAACAAACACATGGGAGACATCAAACCTTGGAATTCCTACGTAAGACTACATAGATGAAGCACGGCTGCATTAGGGTGGCTGGTGCTTAGGTTATCTAGCCCTGCCCAGGTAGAGGCTGGACTCTGGAGGCACTTTATTTTGTGGGTAAAATTGATTCAGGTGCCGCATTTCTTGCCACCTGGGCATCCATAACCAATTAAAATTCTGGATAACTTCATGTTTCAAATTTCAATCTCGTATACCCAAGTCCTTTATGTATAATGACGTCCATGGTGAAGAATATCAAAGATTGATCTACTACGCATTGTTGCATTGTTGCATTGTATATAAATCTCTTCTCTCTTAGGATCTCCAGGGCTCCAGCTTCCAAGGTTATTCGATTGAAGTGGTTGGCAAGGTGAATTATCCATAACCTCATCTGCCATTGGAAATCCATCAATTCTATCACATCTTTAGACCTCCAGACCTCCAGACCTCCAGACCAGCAGTGATCACTCAATTAACGCTCATTCGAACAACACCTGAACAGCACCTGGGCAATCATGGTTACGACTCTCCCTCAAGTGCTTCTCGCACTTATTCCAGTGGCGTTGGCATTTCCAGCGCCACATCGAGTGGCTCAACCCGTTCCTCATCCTATGATAACTCCACGAGCCTCTTTGACCGACAGAACACCATCGCGAGTTCTTCTAGAAGAAAGAGGTGTCATTAGCTCGGTCGAATCATCCATCAAAGGTTTAGAAAGTTATATCACCAGTGTTCTCGGCACTTATCCTTCCTACATTGCGAGCGGCGTGCCCAACTTCTTCCAGGACTTTCCAACAGGAAGTGCGATCCAAAGTAGTTTGGGAATTGGTGATAGTGACTTGGAAGCAACGCCTACACAAGTCTTGAATATCCCGTAAGTTTAATCTCTTTCTCACTCATTGTAGTTTATTGCCATGAGAAAAGACCACGCACTAATCATCAAACAGAGGGTATGCAAATTGGACCGATCAAGGCTGGAACCTTCGTGTCCACGGAAATGTCTTCAAACAACCAAATATTTCCGAATCCAAGCTGGACGATTTGGCAAATATCTTCCTGGTCGGTACCTCAATCGAAGATCTTCCCGCGGCCCAACAAACTCAAGCCCGAAACCTTACTGCCGAGATTTTTGTCGTACAACAAGCACATGTTAATGTTTCATTCAGCTTGGAGCCTGCTGCGTCTCAAGGTGGTGATGGAGAGAGTGGCGGTGGTGGAGCGGTAACCCCAGGTGGAGGAGCCCAAAATATTACACTTGTGGGACAAACAACAGTGGAGGGTGATTATGATCAATTTATCCAAATCGCCAACGTCTCAGGACCTGGTGGATATCTTGCTCCTGGTAACGACACAACCGACATTCAAAGAATCAACGTTTACACCGATGGTACACTGACCGGAAACGCAACATCCTACCTCGTTCCTGAGTCTGGCATTACCATTATCTCCGACATTGATGACATTCTTCGTGTTACAAAGATTTACCAGCCAGAAGAAGGTCTTCTTAACTCTTTTGCCAGACCATTCACTCAATGGATGAACATGCCCGATATTTACGCCAATTGGTCTCGCACGATCCCCAACTTCCACTTCCATTACTTAACCACTACCCCAGAGCAAGTTACAAGGAACTACATGCAATTCATCTACGAGACCTATCCAGGAGGATCTTTTGATACTCGACCCCTCAACTTCTCCGATGTATCTGCCACACTCTCTATCCGAAAGTATCTTCTCACCAAGATTTTTGAGACCTATCCCAATCGCAAATTTATTTTAATGGCCGATACTTCTAACTCTGATGTTATGAAGGATTATCCTGAGATGGCTACCGATTTCCCCGGTCAAGTCCAATGTATCTTCCTCCGCAATACCTCTGCGACGGACAGCGGAGACAAATTCCCATACGAGACATCGGGTTTCCAAAATTTGAATCAGTCACAATACATGTTCTTCAAAGTACCAGATGATCTCACGAACCTTGATATCGTCAATGGACAATGTTACAACACTACTATTCCGCAAAACGTCACATTCAGCCTACAAGGACTACCTTTTGGATTGAGCAAAAGCGGTGTTGGAAAGAGTGTGACTATTGGACGGAGTTTGATTTGGGGAGTCATGATTGGAGCTTTCATGCTTGTCTTGTAAAATGACATGAGGTAGATGAGATAATGCATTGGATATAATTCGGCGTTCAGAGTGTTGGACTTTTACGGGAATTATCAAGATTCACAAGATACCTGTTATAATGTATAGATGATTCATTCTTGCTTGATTGTACTTTCAATGCTGCGGATCTCGTGAACCTTATGACCATGTTTGATGTGATGCTTATTGAGTTCTATGCACGAGGATAAAACATTTTGATTTTGCATCTTTATATATCTTGCTGCGACATGTCGCCGTCATCGTATGTACCATCTCAGGTCTCTATACAAAGATCCAGCCAAATTTTATGGACCCAGCTGTAAGTCGTATACTATGCACATTTGAATCCTGTGTTCAGCGATAGAACAAAACCCCCAACTCCCGACCAACCGTACCCAGCCATTCGTTCATTTTATCCATTAAATATGGATCCCATTAGGGATTCCAATTATTTCCCAGCCCTTTCCCTCCCAATTCCAAAGCGAGTAAAGCGAAATGACCACCAACAGTGGGTCTGGCCCTCAACGCTTCTTCAATCCCTTCCTCCGTATTTCCATCAACTTTGACTGTCCATCTATCGCTAAAGGGCCAACTATTCTTCCCATTGCTAATGAATGCCCACAGATCATCAACGAACGATTGTCTCACCGCCCCTGTCGTTGTACCTGCAGTCCAAATATTCCAGTCGGATTTCGCCCATGCCTGACGAGAGTCAAGAGCTACTCCGCCATCTGATCGAATAGTTGGGTAGTAGTTCTCTTGCATGGTATATGCCGCATCTGGAAAAGTTGATAAATCAAGCAAAACATCTGGGTAGAGGTTGAAGGGGATTTTCCAGGAATCGTCATTATCTGGGTAATTGAGTACGAAATGTGTTTGATCCGCGTCAGTTCCTAGTCTATCAATGAATATCTGGGCTGCATGCGCGTCTCCGATTGTCGAATAATTTGCATAGGTTTCACCCGCTAGAGAAGCAAAAGCTTTCAAACCAACTGCTGCTTTGATTGCGAGGTTGGTTTCGTTCGCGAGAGGTCCGGCAGCATCGTTGGTAGAGAGTTGAAGGGTTATATTGAGGGAAGTTGATGGGAGATATGACGCGAACTTATTGAGAAGTGTGTAGTATTTATTTGCCCAAGCTGTATTATTACTCGCTTTCTGGTAAGCGAGAGCAAGTATGAGTAGATTGCCGGTTTCTTCTATTGGCATTACCTCTGCGACACCATCATCATGGCTGGTAGCATTGGGATAGGCGGAACCGATATCGTGAATCACGTAAGGGAGAGTCCAACGGCCGGAAGCGAGATATTGGAGTATTGGTTCAAGGAGGAGATGTAAATATTCTGGATTTGTAACATATAGGACCGGAAACAGGGGCATGATGACATCCACCGTGTTAACGTTCCCATCACTTGAGATTTCCTTGACGAATGCAAGGATATCGCTGGTATCCAGTGTAGCATTTGGAATTACCAAATCGTTTTTTCCATATACTTGTCTCAACGACAAGGTTGTGATATCTGAGTAATTTGTACCAGCGACCTGAGTTGCGGCTGCAGACAATTCAAAATCGATAGTGTGGGACTCGACCAACGCATCATCGTTTGGGATGATGTTGTATCACGCTGATATTGCGAATGTGATTATCTGCAGAAAAGTGACTTGTTGATCTGCAGGAATACGTCGCCTACCAGATATAGGTGTGTACAGATGAATGAATGAATCAGAAATGCAGAAGGTCTGAAATTGGTTTGCAAAGATACTCCTGTGACATAGTTTAGAAGAATGTTGTGGCACAGTGCTCAGGGATCTGTGGGGTTCATCGACATCAAGGTGATGTTCTCAAAAACCCAGTCATTCAAGATCTACTCACTATTATTTGATTGTAAAATGCTAAATTTATCAATAACCCCAGAAATTGTGCAATGAAAAGTCTCCGAGAGGCCTATAGTGATTCATGGAGATCTGATTGTGGGTATGTTTTATGCATAAGCGTGGTTAGATCAGTGGGCTTACTACATAGTTACAGGGGCTTCAAATCCACTTGCTACGGAGTAGATGCACAGTGGCCCAGAGCGGCTTTCACGAGATGCTGGGTAGCTCAGGTTAAATCCAACAGTTCGTCTGCAGATATAAAGTCATTCATTATTATACGCGACTACACCGATAAATGCACCGTGTCCAAGCTTTTTCGGCTATCAAACGCCATGAACACCAAAACCCCCCCCCAAAATGCACTGCTCACGCCAGGAGCCTTTTCAACCCACATTCAAACATTTGGTAGGATTTCAGAGCACATTGAGCTAAAATCATATCGCAAGTCCTGGCACTTGAGGTATCTTTTTATCACCGTCATCATCTTCACAATATGTCGTCAAAATTGCGTGATGTGATTTAACACTCCACAGTTTATGCAGAAGCGCGAGCAACAACAAATGCCGCAGCTGCAGCTGCATTCTCCCCGTAAGTTAAGTGAGCTGGAAGAATTATTACCCCACCGTCACAGATGTTATCACCAGTGTGGCAGATCGTCTTCACTTTCGATGCATCCATGTTTGGAATGGCTTGACCGTTATCTGTTCGTCGATCTATCAGCATCTTCGTGTTATATATCAAGGAACAAAGATCTCTAGAAATTCACATACCGGGATCCCCGAAGATCACGACAGAGCTAATCCATTTCACAGTTGCCGCAGGAAGTAACGCAAGTGCGTTATGTACAACTTGGCCTCCTTGGGAATAGCCAGATGCCACAAGATTTGTATTGGGGCATGCTGCGTGCGCGGCCTCAATTTCTGATGCCCTATATCAAAGTCAGATGCCTGATGACGAAATTTCCTTAGATAGCACAAAATATCGGAATGTTCACATCATGTTTGCTCATAAAAATAACTCAAGGGAAACATACATTGAAGCACTTCCAACAGGATCACCCCCAGCGAGGAATGTCGCTACGCTTGCTGCATAATTATTCACACCCTGAACGGTGACTTTGGAAGACCCTACAAGAGCTTCCAATGCCATGAAGAATGGCGGACCGGTGATGACTCCTGTGTTTCCTGGATCATCTGTTCCTCGGGCGTAAATGACAGTGTAGTCAGTGCAAGCACCGCCTACTTCATTGTACGTATCACTGATGCCAGTGAGCTCTGAGATGAGGTTCTGGAAGTCAGTGATAACACTTTCAACCGCTTCGATTGCGCCATTGACTGCTGGAAGGTTGTTTAGGATTATGGTGAGTATATTGTTGAGATGGGTGTTTCTCTTCTCGTTGTGGGTGACAGGTCGAGGGGAGATGGGCGCAGCCGCAGCCAAACTGGCGGACAGAACGGTGAGGAGAAGATTAAGCTTCATGGTGAAATCGAAATACCTCAAAGGGGGCGATGAGACTGTCGAAGGCCTGGAAACGAAGGGACCACGAACGAAGGGGAATTAGAATGAGAGAAACACGAGCTGGGCTGGGGAAGAAAGACATGATGGAGATACAATTCACCCTTTATAATGGCATGAGATGAGGATAAATCGACGATTCAGTGAAGTTTTCCTTCTCTCCCATTTCTACTACGGAGTAATCTAATCATGGGTATGTAGACGCGGGGAAACGCCGAGGATACCACTGCGAATATTTACTCCATCATTCCACTCGTATACAGGCACAGATTAGTTTGGATTGGTTCGGTACGAACGGGACAATGTCAATCAGGAACTATCTCCGACGACGATCGGCAGTAAGCAAGCTGTCACATCAAGGAATTACTTATAATAAAAAGAGCACTCGGGGCAAGGCAAGGTGTAGGGTCTCATGGCACATACCAATTGGGCTTCGATGCTGCCAAAGGGTAAGGGATCGACGTGTTTAGATTAGTTGAGGAAAACTGTCCTCATGACCATGTTTGGCGCAAATGGATCTTTTTGAAGGATGGGGTTAAATTGATTCAGTGTAACTCTGCGGATACCTTATGGAGTCAATCGATTAACAAATTAAAAAGCGGTGTTGATTGGCAGCTGTGACCAATTGAAGTTACAAAAAGATACGAAATCAATTATTATGCCTCCCGAGTCGTGGCTGATATCTTTATTTGGCTCACCTGCACCTGCAGAGACCGGATCGTGCCGTTCATCTATCTGTGCCACATTGGCAATGGAGTACGCTTTCAGAACTTTTTCTAGGACCAAATACCAGGTATCTTAACACGAACTGAACAACTGCCGCTTGTCCCACAGCAAAACCGTCGTGGAGAAATCCGGGGAAGACTTCGGGGGTAGAATCTGCAGCTGCGGGGCGTAGTATTTCCGAACCTTCCATAGAAATTAGATTTATCGGAGCAAGTTAACAAGCCGAGAGTAGCATGTAAATCCACTTACCTCTTTCGCTTCTACAGAACACGAAAATGGGAGCTTGGGGACCGCGTGGGGCTACATTTTAACAGCCACTATTGCGAATTAGGATATGGATGTGACCGCGCCCGGCGTCCAACCAATGATATGAGAAGTAACTTCTTGGCAAGGCTGGATGCTAGATTTGGTCAGGATAGCATCAAAGATATGCAAGTGAACGAGAATGGGACTTGTTTCACCATGAAGAACAGCATTTATCCAGAAATCAATTCATCGGGTAAACAAAAAATACGGAAAGCCCGCATTTTAACAGCTTAAAGATGTGCTGAGGAGTGACTCTCACATGTAACACCGGCAGTTTGTTCTGCAAGTCGAAGAGCAGCAACGAACTGTATGTACTCTTCTACTGACAATGAATTCATCGGATGGCTCCCAGGGAATTTGCATCCTGGAGGTCCTTCTCGACCTCTTTCTAATTTCTATGTGATAAGAATCAAATCCATCAAATCGACTTTATCGCTTGAAGAGCAAAGGTCTGTGGGGCGTGGAAATTCTGACGGGCGTGAGGGCCAGAGAATGGCCCTCCCATTATCTCAACAACGGAATTTTCCAAGATTGAAAGTATCCTGCCGTCCCAACAAGTAAATTACAATAAAGCATTTTCTATGTGCGCCGTAGTATACCGATACTATATCGGTCCCGGCCTACTCAATCTCCTCAATTCTCGGTTTTGTAACATTTACATTCCTGCTGGCTGGGGTAATATTCAGACCAGCCAAGTTCTCGATCCCGCGGGCACTCAAATTCTCGATATCACCACTACCTGCTAAACTTCCAACCGGGATTAGTGAGTTCAATTGCCATGACTCTATCCCCTCGACGACATCCTTTGCATGTTGCCTAACCAACCCATCATTGTCCGTACCCTGAACATATCTCAATATTCTTGTCATGTCATCCAGGCTCTGACCTACGAATCCAAATCCTAACTGTCTACCTTCAGATCTTGCCTTGTCCAATGCGCGTACAAAGCTCATGACGAGAAGAATGGCAGATCGGCGAAGAATGCCCTTCTCAACCTCCGGTTCCAATGTGAGTATATGAATGCTGAGATCTACAGACATAGAAATTGGTTTGTGTCCGATTCCTGATACATTACATTCTATGGCCTCGCCGAGAATCGCCAAAGCAGACGAGCGAATTCGTACATCTTCCATTCCACGCTTGCTTTCCCAGCCTGAAACTATACGGGAAAGTAATTCGTATTCGGGATGGTTGGCATCCGGTTCGAGAATGTCGTCCAATTGTGGCACTGGGCCATCCCAGGCCTCTTCTGCTTCCGCTGTCTTCTGTTTCTTAAGTTTATCGCGTTTGATTTGCTCGACCTCACTTTTAGGTCGATGGCCTCTCCGACCAGCAATCGAAAGCAGACCTTCACTGACGGTTTGTGCAATACTACCTGTAAAGTTTGTCGGCGAGGATTGAATGACTTGGAGTAAGGCCTCTCCAAGTCTTAAACGGGCGTCGAGATCATAATCCTCGTTACCATCTGCATAATGCTCAATAAGATCTTTCAGTACAGCCCTGGGGTGGATTTTCGAGAGATCGATAAAACACCTGATAGCACGAAGATAAACGTATTCTTCAGAATCTTGAAGTAGCGATGCAAACAGAATGAGGAGCGCGGGTATATCCAAAATTGAACTACGAGCACTAATAAGGCTCTGGATGAGTTCAATTCCCTGAACCCTCACTGGAGGAGGAGATTCAACAGAAGTTAGATATGACATGGCAAGATTATAAGTCTTTCGGTCTTCTACTGCCCGACTGGGAATGTTTTCGGATATCGGTTCGCTTGACTCATGAAGTGCATGGCGAAACTGTAGAATGACGAGAAGATTTTGTGCGGTTTGGGTTACTTCTGTAACTGTTCGGCGCCCATAAATTCGGAGAGAAGATTCGATTCTTTCTAGGAAAGGCTCTATTATGAGGGTTGGCCTAAAGTTCGGTGATGTAAGAATAATATTTAGTAGACTTAAAGCGATAGAGACAATTCCCTCATGGTCTTCGGAATCTGAATCTTGGGCACCAATTGCATCGATCAGCACCCCTTCAACCAGTTCCACTATCTGCTTAGAATCCTGAACAAGCTTCTCTGGCATTACATTGATCATTTCTTGTAACAACTTTGCTTCAATTAGCTTTAGCTTCGCATCTTCTTGGCTACTTATCAATGGAGAATGTATTAAAATAGACGGAGTTGTGGGGGTCTTTGCTTGTGAGAGCCATTTTTGACACAACATTAAAAACATTTGAGGTACCTGTGAGTCGGAATCAGGAAACTCGTTCAACAGGCTAACAAACTTCTCTACTGCTGTATTTATTTGGCCGATATCAAGTTGTTGTTGATCCATCGTGGTAGTTTCCGATATTTTCTCAATCTGAATGTCCTTACCGTTCTTTGATGAACAGTAAATCCAACTCTTCTTACCAGGCTCTGATCTTCCTTGAAACAGAACATCATTGAAGATCTTGGAAAGTGCGCCTTCACTAGGCTTAGATGTCGTTGATGCTAAAAGCTGCAGCAGAATCTTCAACAGCTTTCCTGCACAAGCACTAGAGTCTCCACCATTATCTTTCTTTTCGCCGCGGAATAAAGCCCACAGTGGCAAGAGAATCGGGTTAAGAAGTCGTTTTGTCAATGATGGGTGAGGATGTGATGTTACTATAGTAAGCAATCTTCGTAGACTTTTCCTGAGATCCTTTGCTGTGACAAGAACTTCTGGCATTCCAAGTACTACTATCTCTTCAACTTGTGATATTTGTTTTGTGGGGGGAGGAATAAGGGCTGGGTCAATTGATCCAATAATTGGCTCGACCAAAGATTTCCACCCCGGTGCGCCTGAACTATTTAGCATACGTTAAGACAAACAAGCCACCCACCTTACCTGGAGCCCCATGAAGCTTTCGACCTAATATACCAAACCCAATAATGTAGGAAGCAGCTTTATCCATTTCTCTCTCCCCGTTTCCATCGAGAAGATCAAATAATTGAGGAGCAATACCACTGAACCATTCCTCTGCTGACATTCCTTGTGGTGGTGAAGATAAGAGTCTTGATGCCGAGCTCATGGCTTCATGAGAAATATTCACGGAACGACTACCAACGGAATCTGATGCCTTCATACTAGCATTACTCGGATGAATTGAGAAGACAAATTCAACAGTGTCTTGTACGCCGCGTGGTCTCATGGGAAGACGGGCTAAAGTTTGAATCAAAGGCCCTCGTAACCAAGTCTGTACTCGGTCTGGTTGAACAAGAAGATTCAGCACGGGCATGAGTTTCAAAGTAGAATTGCTATCAAGTAATTAGTACTTCTCTTGAGAAATGTTGAAGACCTTCTACCTTTCAACTAAGCTGTTAAATTCATGTCGCGCTTGGATTCTTGTGGCTTCCGGAACCTCTGGATCAAAAGCTGCCTTTCCGATCTGTAGAAACTGATCAACCAAAGGCGGTTGGGCAGTCCTGTTATTTTGTTTCTCTGACATGATTATAGCACAATCGGCAAGTGATTACTCGCAAATAAATCTACCAGAATTCATTTGGTGGACGCCGTTGATAAAAAGAAGAATTTCAATTTCACATCCCGTGATTTTGATTCTTGGTGCAGGTGACCTCGGGACACAGCAGTTGTGGCTGATAGTGTGTGGCAAAAGTGGCGTACTTCTGATTCGTGTGTAGGTAATCCTCTTTCCTCTTTCCTCTTTTCAATGTCTCAAGACACCTGGGCAAGCTGTACAATCAAATATATCTTTCAATATTCGAGTCTAATTTTGACTATCAATTACACTCTTTTGTATTGTTTGGTGGTGTCCAAGGTATGGTGAGTTGTGTGAGAGTTGTGAATACCAATCACAGGTGGGACATCTGTTGTATTGATATCTGACATTCGGGGGCAGTGAAGTAATACAGTGTCTGTAGACTTTTCAATATCTCCCTCATCAAATTCCTGCAAGTTATTGATCATTTACATCTCTCCTATCGTTCAATTCCATTAAAGCGTAGGATTCTGCTTTGTTTGCTATCTAGTTGTTGCATTGAAGTGCACATATTTGGAGAAGCAAATCCTGTGCCTACATGAGACTCGATGCTGAAAGTTCTTCGATTTTCAAAGGTAGCAACTAATTGTTGAATTGATTTTTTTATTGATTGATACGCTTTGATACAACAAGAATCGCTAATTGTGACTACACCATGTCTCTAGGATTTTAGCACATTATCTCGTGATGTTTTGAGCCGTCTTTCCAGCCATTATCAACGCAACTGTCGGATGACTGTTCATCATGCCATTTTTCTCAGTCTCTATTCTCCAGTGACGACGGCTGTCTAATGTTTCCTGACTAAGTCAACCTTGACATTTCCACTCCTCAGCATCTCATATTTCGCCAACTGCTCTACGACCGAGTCCATATCTTGTGTCGATGTCTCATGGATGGTGGTGGAATCATCCCTAGTAATTATTTGTTGCTTTTCCTCAATCTGAGACATAATGCTCTGAGTTTCCGAAAAAGATTTGCTTTGCGGTGGAATATCTTTCACAAGTATCGTCAGCTCCTCTATTTCAGCCAGCAATGGCTTCTCCTGCACATGTTCTATTTCGACGCAATCATCCTCCCCATGCCAGCCCTCAAAGAGTTGTTTGCTCAACAAATAATGCCCGATACAAAACATGTCGATGGCGACTTTTCTCACTCTTTGTAGACTAACCATACTGGACCTCACATCCTGCAAAGCTCTCATGGTTCCATAGTCCGTCTGAAAGTATATTTTGTCCTGATCCCCCAAAAACTTAATTCCTCTTCTGAACCCGGCACCCAACCTTTCCTCAGCAACTTTTCTGTCCACGTATATTGGATCCTCCATCCCATCGTCTCCTATGTACTCTTCAATGAAGTCAAGATCCTCCGAGTGCTTATCGTTAAGACAGTAATCCCACATGCTTTCCACGACGTCTCTGCTTTCACTGGATACCATTTCGATCGTGCATTGACTTCGCGGATTAACTTCGGTCCATCTCAAGACAGAGGATCCCGTTGGCTCAGGAAAGATCGTTTTATCACAGTCTAAGTTCCAGTGTAGATTTTCTACGATTTCGGCACGAACTTCGATTAGGCGAGGGGGTTGAGTTTCGAGGAAAGCCTTGCGCCAGATCATGCGGCGAATTTTGCGAGGAAGACGGGAAAATTTGGGGAAAGTGTTTTGGCTTTCGGACAGAAGAGATTGTTCTGGAGTTCGTGAGACATGTAAAGACGAAAAGGGTGACATGAGTGAGAGAGTAGAATGTACATCCGAATCGGACAAGGTTTGGGTTAAGGATGACATCTCTGTTGTGTGAACGGAGGTGATGAGATATGATGGAATTTTAATAATCTGTTGCTTAATGGAATGAAACAAAACTAAACAAATTGTCTTGCAAAGAAAAGAATTAATAGATTTGGGTTGTGTAGTTCCTGCCCTGACACACTCTAGAAAAGAAAGCGGCACACGCAACCATCCAAATCGTATGTATGTAAGATTATATATAATCGAAACTACCTGATTGAAATATAATATGATTGACAAAAACGACTTGAATGTGATGGATTAATCGATTTTGGACCTATGACTCTTTATTTTCAAGGCGAGTAAACGAAGGAAAGTAGAGAATGATCGAACAAGCCATGAATAACTGGAGGGAAACAAAGATGTAAACTTCATTCATCAGTATTTAAGTCTCTAGGGCTGTTGGATGACAGGGAGGTAAATGTTAGCACTGTAGTGGGATTCTGCTGGTCAAATCAGGCTATGCCGCACGCTACAGGGTATGGAATCACTCCCTATCCCTCCAAATCTTCCAACCTCTCCAAGATCGAATAAGTCGAGCGTTTAACCTTCAAGCTTTTGTTGATACCTTTCTTGTAATACCAAGTTAAGATTATACCAACATTAGAGATAGCATATCAGAGATAATATATCAGAGATAATATATCAGAAATAATATATCAGAAATAATATGTTAAAAATAATTTATCAAAAATAATTTATCAAAAATAATATATCAAAAATAATTTATCAAAAATAATTTATCAAAAATAATTTATCAAAAATAATATATCAAAAATAATATATCAAAAATAATATATCAAAAATAATATATCAAAAATAATATATCAAAAATAATATATCAAAAATAATATATTAAAAATAATATATTAAAAATAATATATTAAAAATAATATATTAAAAATAGTATGTTAGAAATGATATATTAAAGATAATATATTAGAAATAGTATATTAAAAATAGTATATTAGAAATGATATATTAAAGATAATATATTAAGAATAATATATTAAAGATAGTATATTAAAGATAATATATTAGAGATGGTATATCAGAGATGGCACTTGGATTCTTACCGAGGTTAGATACCATCGAAATACTGAGCCTCCAGAAGCGGGTCTACTAGGCGGTCCGATAATTTTGCCGGGCGGCTGCTGAAAAGGATGCAAACCCCGGATCGGAACCACCCAACAAGATCAAACATTGAATGATTGTGGTAAGATTACAAAATATGAAAATGTTTCAAAAATCCTGTTATTGCGGAAGTAAAATAAGATAACCTTATCCGCTCGTAAAACCTTCATGTACAACATATGGATATTCCTGCTCATCATTTGCCGCGATTCCTTCGGTCCTAATTCAAGGCATATCCGCCCACCACACTCTTTGTGTTTCTATGAACTTCCAGTAAGGAGAAATGTAGACCGCCGCAGACTATTAGGTAGGTGTAGCCTTTATCAGTTCATCCACTATCTCATAGCACTCCTCTGGACTCTCGAACACTCTCCAGACATCCTTTGGTACACCGTCAAACGCTTTCTCAAATCTTTCGGGCTCGTTTTTCTGGACAATACCGATGGAGGCTATGTCCGTTACTTTGCGTATGAGTACTAATTTGACCCAGCCTGGGTTTTTGCGACATCTTGATAGTTCGTTAGCAAGGTGAGAGACTGATTTACAAGGACAATGAATTTCATGATTGGAACGAGAAGAGACATCGAAAGCTAGTCAAACGAGAACTCACATCTCCCCATAAGCTTCTGGGTCGCTCTGCGTACTATCGCCCACAAAAATCATCTTCCTCTTCGGCAACCAGTTATGAATCTTTTCCATCTCATTAATCTTGTACTCTTGTGTACCCTCTGTCAATGTCTCTAACAGTCCAGATAAACTCAAAAAGTTCGCATCCCTCAGTATCATAGTCCCCTGAGGATAATATGTCCGGCGGAATTCACTGAGAAATGAGTAGAGAGTGTAGGGCGAGGCAGATAGATAGAACCAAGGGGCTACGGATGCGTGTTTAGGTGTAATGATGGATTGTATGTGTTTGTATAGTTCTGGCATTCCTTCCACGGGCATCGGTTCAGATAAGAAGGTAGAGCGTAAAATGTCAATTGGAGAACTTGTTTGTGTTATTTTTATTGAGTCGTCAATATCTGTACAAAGTTATTATAGGCCCTTTGGGATCCCTTCAAGTCTCGCATCGTCCAGGATATTGAGCTGATCTGGAATTCTCAGACTCACCAGAAATGACTGCCCACCCTTCAGGTTCTGCGTAGACTGTTTGCATTTGCAATATTCCTTCAACTTCTAATGGGACTTTCGCCTTCCATTTCACGATTTCGCCGTCTTTGCCATCCCGCAATGTCCGGGTATCACTACTAATACCATTTCGACCACACGGTCCAAGTCTTAAATTTGCGACCCCTTGATGACCCGAAGATGCAATATCGACCACCCTTCCAGGTCGAACATCCATCAAGAATGGTCTCAATCTTTCCTCCACAATCTCATCTTCTCCTCTATCCCCGTCACCCCCAATTCTCCCCACGATATCCCCAATGATTTCCGGTACATGTCTTGCACTTTCCGTCTCCCATACTGCAGCTACAAATTCTGCTTCCCACTTCCCGGTTACGTGGTTTCTATACGCCGTATTATCCAATAACCAAACTGTATCGTCTTTGGTTACTGCCTTGGGAAATGGATTGTGTGGCCCAAGATACGAGAGAATGTTGTCTATGAGTGAGTTCGTGGATGCGCGGGGGAGATGTGGAAGGCTTGATTCGGTTTCGGGGAAGTGATTGCTGTTGCGAGCTTGGACTTGGAGGGACGTTGTGCTTCGACGGGAGATCGTCATCATGGCGTTAGTGGATATAGCTCTAGTTGATTCTCTTTGCTGTTATCAATGTGATGATGCTACGCGCTTGGTTGGTGATATCGCTTGAATTATTTAGGTTATGGAGCAAAATACCATCGAAAAAACAAATAGCAGAAACGTTCGAATCCGCAAGAGAAATGCGAGTAAAAATAAGAAAAATAAATCAGAAAATAGGGGAACCCATGAAAACAGTATAAGGCTGGTATTTAATCCATTACTCTGCCTTATGGTGCCCCGTCATTCTTACTTACGTTCTGAGGCTGATGATCACCCGCCTACTACTTGACTACTACTTGACAAAATTGTCTTTAGTTTCTGGGGCATAACGTTAAAATTAGCGCTGCGCCCAGCACCCTGAATCTGTGCAGCCATAATACCATGGGGGAGGCTGATGTAATATGAGGTGTGATGAGGTCAGGGGACATTGATGAAATGTCAGGCACGCGATGAATTGATTCGACCATTTGGTGATACTGATTTAGCTTGGCTGATGGTGGCGTTCGGTATGACTGTACCAGCCTTTAGGTGACAATCATAGTAAGTAGGGCTATGAGTAAGGGCATTTCTTGTACTCTCGGCAATTCGTATTTCACCAAGTGTGTGCTTGATGATCGACGTTATTCACAATAGTTTGTGTTCAGCTTACTCTAAGCCCTGAAGTGGTGGGGCATTTTTGCGCAACAATGCTGGTGAAGCAAATGAAGGGGTTGCATGTAAATTACCGAGCTGTTCTAAGCAACTAAATCAACAATGTCTAAGGACAATATAAATCCACCTGCATACTTTCTGAGAGATAGTATTGTATATCAAGATAGGAATTTGATCATTATATTAAATTTGAGATCGAAGCAAAAGTCGTTCACATTTGTTGTTGATGCTGGAGTTTTGGGGCGCAATCACTGTCTCGCACGAAATCATACACATCCCTACCACATGATATTGCATATCAAGATTCAAAGAATAAATCGCAATAATTACCGCATCGCTACAAATATTGGCAGCTGTCCACGATGAAATGCAACCACTCACATTCTAATAAGTGGTAATCCCGTGGTTTCGTGGATTTTTGTTGTACGTCTGGCATCAATCCTTGCAGTCTTTTGATCAGCGGGGCAGCTTAAACAATCTACCTCGGGGCCACTTCAAAGCTCAACGCACATTAGCCATATAATAGGTAGTAAAAGGGACCTATGCTATAAAACTCGGGTACATAAAATTTTAATATTTAAATTTTATTGATTGACTACCAGAAACAAATCACTTTCCCAAAAGACGCCATGCCATGTATACACATTATCTAGAAATGCAAATCGTTCAGAGTGACATCATGGAAAACGCGACCGGGTTCATTCATGGAGCTGTAAGGTCAGGCGGATAATCAGAAGGATCCGTCAAATATCCCTCGAGTGCTTGAATTCCGGGCGAAAAGAAATATTCACCACCCCTTTGAACCACCCATCTATCAAGTTGAACGCGTGCTTCCGTGGGATCTTTACCATCTGGAAGACCGATGGAGCGAGGTGGATGGTGATCGAGTCTCTGGCCGACAATAGCATCAATTCCTGGACCATGCTCACCAACGAATTGGTGCTTGCGGTCTGGGAAGTGGTGGTTGCTTGCCCAGCGAGTAGTCAAGAAATTGAAACCATTTCGAATGTCGCTTTGGTAACACACAAAAAGAAGTCCACGTTCTTGCTTATCATCGGATTTTTGTACTGCTTTCTCTTCGGGTGTTACTTCGTCTCCATAAGAGATACCGCGGCGTATGATGACGGCGTGGTCGTGATCCAAGTCTCCACGGGGTCGCATTTTCCGGATGTGCGCTGCAAAAGGACATTTGTCGTGTTGTTGAACAGGATGGAAGTTGAAGTTGTTAGATTTGAAAAGTTTCTCATCCTTGGCATGGTGAGGGCTCTCGTCCACGGGTGTTCCTGATTAATGAGTCAGCATTGAGTCATATTTTGCGTATTAGGACTCAAAAACATACCATTTTTCCATCGACCCATCAGGTATGCAGCAAGCTTCTCCTTGGGATCTTCAGAGGTTGCGGCATGCGGTGCATTGTGTTTGTTATCCTCTAACCATCTGACGATGTATGAGATTAGTACACGAGACAATGAAACGAAGCACAGTAACCCACTTATCAAATTCGGGGACAAGCTGTTGAAGATCGCGAAAAACGAGGAAGCTCCCATCTTCCGCCCACTCTGGCTGCTTCATATCATCACCATCGTGCCCTGCAAAAATCAATCTGGGAAAGAAACCAATCTTAAATCAGTTAAGATGATCGAGATCAATCAATACCAAGAGAATCTTACCCTGATTTTACGGACTTGGGCTCTTTGTCCTTGGGTGTCACCTCATCCAAGCCTTCTATCAAGGGCTGACTGATTCCATCCTCGAAGCCGAAACTGATGGTTAGACACGTTAGAATATTAAACCATCCATTATAAGTGTAGAGAATACTAACTGCTCTTTGCCTTTATCTGGGCGGGTTCGGCCTTGCCTGGTAAAGGTGAACTCGACTGCTGGGTCTTTGCTAATCAAGTATGTGTCGCTATCACCGCTTCCATGTTCCTTAAGGAAATACTCTTTGACACTGTTCACCTTGGAAGTCAAAGTATCCTCCTCGCTGGCTGTTACTAGAAATACTCCATCAATCAAGCAATCCGGAGATCGCTTGTACTGCTCTCGAATCTCTTGCGGATCATCCCAGCCCTCGTTTACAAGGTCATCGTACATGCCTTTCCCAAACAAGCCACCTCTGAGCTGGTTCTTTTTGAAGATCTTAGACAATTCTCTATCTTTCTTCACAGCACCCTCATTAAAAGTGAATTTCCCAAGCTAGTGGTTCGTTAGACGCCATTTCACGTTCTTGACAGCATATTTGAGACTTACAGCGGCTAAGCCTGTTGATGCAAATGCGATATTAACACCCGGTAGTGGCTGAATCTTAGCTGGTCGACCCGATTGTTGTGCTTGAAATTTTGCTGTAAAGATCTTGTTCTTCATATCACATGCATCCTTGGCACTCGTGATTCCGCCGTCTTTTACAAAATTCCTGAGCCGCCGTTTGAAGTCATCTGCTTTCTTGATCTTGAAGAACATGAATGTTTGGAATCTTTTTGGTAAGCCGGGCCTAAACGAGAATGAAGGTGGTAAGTAAATATCTTGAAAGTATGTGGATAAAAAAGCTTACCAGATATCACCCTGGATATTGGACTTCCTAGCTATCCAACTCATGGTTGCTAGTAGTAAGATTGCTCAAGTGGGAGAGTCTAGATTAAAATTGCTTCAGATGTTGCAGATGTAAAGAAAGTATGGCATGCTGCGATGAACAACGCTCTGGCACGAGGATATCAACAAATTTAAATAGAAAGTAGAACACAAAATGTACTTTTCTTAGGTCCACATTCCTTTGGGATATATAGCAACTGCCCATGAGCTCAGTGACGGATGGTTGTAGGGTGTGGATCACTTTGGAAGAGCTGTTTGATGATCTTGTATCAGTTTCCTTCGACAGAATCTTGTGATTGGCATAGGTCAATTCATCCAACGTTACATCAAATAGACAACTACGAAATCATACACGTAAGATCACTTTAGACCGGACTACTCATGGAGATCGAATCTCGAACCAAGCTATTCACCCTTTTCTAAAGCTGAAATGTGGAGATATGCGATGGGCGAGGTATAAGCGGAGAGCTCTCTCGGGACAATGGTCGATCTTTGGAGTGTATATTCTTATAATCTCGGGAATTTTCACCAAACATCATCGGATTACTCGATATGGACAAAGAAGTTCAGTCAGTATTGAGCATTACAGCGTCAAATGCCGGTGCGTTAGTGACATTGACAAGCGCACCATCCCCACGAACATTATGATTCTTGTATCCTTACGTGATACTGCGGCTGAAAGATGAGAATTTCCTTTTTCAATCTGGAAGTGGAGTAGCAATAATGGCCAAGATAATGTCAGGCCGTATTGATACAGCGTATCTACCTCTGATACCCTCAACCCGTAGAAAGTCTGCCGAATAAACTCAATTTACCCAGCTGAAACCTAGCCCCTTGTGAGAAATTGGTCTCTCGTTCAAATGAAGGTAAAATAATTGAGAGTGTATGATTGGATGGTTCGCCAAAGTAAATAGTTTTCCTCCTCAATATATGCTTCTGTTTCTAACATTCCCTATCGAGTCAAGTAAACTTGTGCGACATGATAATATTGTAAGGGGTGAACAAAGGCTCAAAGATTAAATCGATTGCATTGCAAATATCAACTTGATAGATACTCGATTGCTAAAGAATTACTACAGCGTGAGAAATTAGCATACAAATTTGTAGCGCTGTTTGATAAAAATCCAGAGGATAAATACCGATAGTTACTGAACGGTCAACGTGAAGCTCCACCACACTAACTTCATTCATCTTCAAAGACGGCATGCAATACAGCTGAGTTGTGGGGAACATGCTAGCCGGAAATCAAATTTACCTTGCCGGACCCACAGATCTTCGACGCGATCTGTTCGTCCTTAGAAGATTCCCTGCCATGATCATCATGGAGCCGCTGAATTATTGAGAGTCTGCCAATGAATATTTCGGTATATTTCATCTCTGAAGAAGAAACCCAACTAAGCCTGGTAATCTGCAAGCTGAAAATATACTGGTGCGAACCGATCGACTTCCCGGATAAGTCGGAGCGTTGTATTGACCAACAGAGGTCGAATTGACTGCGCATCTTGTCAACACAGGTCAATAAAAGCTATCAAACTCTGTATTCGCATACGAGGGACCCACTTCGATGACATGTTGATTGCATCATTACACTGGAAGCTTGAAGCTCAGTTAGACCATTGACCTCCTCTTCACCCACGTAGTGAAGATCCCTCGGAACATTAATCGTGAGCCTTGGGTGTCCAATTTTAAACGAGAAGTCAAGAAAATGATTATCTGACTACTTATATACATATTCTCTACCTCATGTATGCTCAACAACTACGAAGTATTCGCAGTACTATACCCCCTTTCTCGACATTGTTTCAGTACCGAAAATGAAGCCACAGTGGAGTGAACTGCTTCTTGGAGCTTCCTTGGGCGGAGTTCATGCTGTCAGCAACTTCATGACAGAGGCGATAAACTCAGAACGTATATCTGGTTATGGACCAGTCGACAAGCCCTCATGGGAACCGACATTCACCGATGAATCACGTCCCTATCAAGGGATCCGAATTTCTCGCGAAGGGTGGAAGTTGGAATGCAGCAGTTCTGATACAAAATATCCGTGTCAAAATGCGATTGATGGAAGTAACCAAACTTCCTGGCGTAGTGATCTGAGCTCCGATGGACACAACATCATAATAGACTTGGAAAAGGACTACTCTGTCAGTGCACTTGTCATCCTTCCTCCTATTGATACTGGAGATGACGGCCTCATTACTCAACATGAAATATACGTCAGTAACGACAAGGAAAACTGGGAAGAGCCCATTGCATATGGAATGTGGCCAAACACAAACAGACAGCGACTATCCGCATTCGAGCCCACATCCGCTCGATATGTGAAGCTCAATGTAAGCGCCGAGGCAGATGTCTCATCCTGGATAGGGATTTCCGAGCTCAATATCTATGCGACACAATACCTCCTTCCTCGAGATCCCAAACTAGGTCTCTGGGGTCCGACTCTTGATTTTCCAGTCGTTCCAGTTGCCGGGGCTCAAGAGGCCTCTGGAAACATTGTTTTGTGGTCATCATGGGCTTCGGATACGTTTCATTCCACACCTGGTGGTCAGACAGCAATGGCTCGTTGGAGCCCGTCAACAAAAATAGTCTCAAAACGGATCGTTACCAATACTACGCATGATATGTTCTGCCCCGGCATTTCTATTGATGGCACCGGCATGATGGTTGTCACTGGCGGCAATGATGCCTCTGAGACTAGTCTATACGATTCTTCCTCCGATCAATGGATCAAGGCACCTCCGATGAGATTACGTCGCGGATATCAAGCATCCACAACTCTCTCTGATGGACGTGTCTTTGTTATTGGTGGCTCATGGGCTGGTGGCTCAAATATTCCAAAAAACGGAGAAGTCTGGGACCCCGTCGTCGGAAATTGGTCTATGCTTCCTGATGCCACTGTCAAAGAGATGTTGACTGATGATATGGAAGGTCCATGGAGAGCTGACAACCATGGTTGGCTCTTTGGATGGCAAAACGGAAGTGTTTTCCAAGCCGGTCCTAGCCGAGCCATGAATTGGTACTTTACGGACGGAAATGGAAGTGTTGAAGCAGCTGGAAATCGTTTAGACGATGAAGATTCAATGTCTGGTAATGCAGTAATGTTTGATGCAGTGGCAGGAGAGATTCTTACCATCGGGGGATCTCCTGACTATGACAAATCTTGGGCCACCAGTAATGCTCATGTCATCACTCTGAATGGACCAGGAGCATATCCAGATGTTAAGCCGGCTGGGACTAACGGTATGATGCATTCAGAGCGAGTTTTCCACACATCCGTCGTTCTGCCCGATGGAACAGTTTTTATTGCTGGTGGTCAAACATTTGGCGTCGCTTTCAATGAAGAAAACGTACAGTTTGTACCTGAGCTGTATGACCCGGTAACCAACACTTTTACCGAACTATCGGGAAATAATGTCGTTCGTGTTTACCACACACTATCAATTCTGTTACCTGATGGGAGGGTTTTGAATGCAGGTGGTGGCTTGTGCGGTAACTGTTCTGCCAATCACTATGACGGCCAGATATTTACACCGCCCTATCTCCTGACAGACGATGGGAAACTGCGCTCTCGTCCAGAGGTTATCTCACGAGTGCCAGGTCAAATGAATATAGGCGATGAGCTGGATTTGACCACGAGTGTTGCGATACGTTCCGCCTCCTTAATCCGCATCGGTAGTGCAACTCACACAGTCAACACTGACCAGCGTCGCGTACCGTTACTTTTGAGAAAAGATCATCTACGCAGGAATCGATATTTGACCTCTCCTGCAGCCGATCCTGGTATCCTCATTCCCGGATACTGGATGTTGTTCGTCATAGATGAGCATGGAACACCTAGTATTGCGCAGACTATCTTTATTACCACGGAGAAAACAACTGGTTCAAGAAAAGAAACGCAGAGCCAATGGGGATTTCTTGAATCCTACTGGCGAGGTTGGAAACCAGCACTGATCGCCCAATTTTCTCGCCCAAGTCGAGAATTGGTCTAAAGCATCATTGGGAATTCTATATCAAATTGTAAAATGAAAGTTGTAACAGTATCTATCTATAATACAATTGTTAGCAAGAATAATGCTATTACTCTACCGGCGTACACAGTCAATTTATTAGTTGAAGTTTTGAAGACACAATATGACCACTCATGAAGAGAGTGAATTAGAGAATTACCAAAGTCTTTTCCAGTGTGTCGATATCTTTTGATTCAAAACTGGCATGAAAGGAAGGTCTTGGTATAGACTAATGATATTGTCCCATGGAGACAGACAAACGGACTGACATTTGCACTACTGGAATTGAAGAATTCAGTTCACTTCAACGATCGATGTGGCTGTTTCCAATCTGTCGCTGGAGTGGTGAAGTGAAGAAGAGTTAGAAGAGTTGGTCTCCATAATTACCAACAGAATTACCGCGACAAAGGCGCGTGCGGCTAACCTTATCGAGCAGTCCTCGCAGGTGCAATTTATTTCTGGCTTTACGATCGGGACACCAGAACCAAAACTTAAGAATCAGCCAAATCGCAACATTCATGGGTCACGATGTGCAATCTCGACCATGGATGAGAGCTGAGAGAGAAGAAAACAGATTGCAATCATGTAGGATTTACTACAATGGTCAAGACACATTGTTGAAACTATCAATGTTTGCCACCACAGACGATCGCAATATGTTTACTATTAGCGGAGCATATTCAACATTGGCAGATTTCCTATGGGTAATTTTCGTTGCTCGTTAGATCAAAGAAGTTACTCGATGGTGCCGGTTACGTTCATCTCACGTGTAGATTAGTTGGTGTGCTCTTACCAATATTTTCGAGGACTATTGCCGCCGGAGAACCCAGTGTTTGCCATCCAAGGATCAGTACATGGCTCAAAGGTTTGTTGTGCCCGCACCGCAGACTCAAAATACAAATTAATAAAAGGAAATTATTCAGCGACGGTGGGGAGGGTGGATCAAAGTATAGGCACATCTGTCGTTGCAATTGCTTTGAGAAGCCAATTTTCATATTTACACGTTCATTTGGACGATGAAGCGGCTCAGATGTAGTGACGTGGTGTTGCAGGAGTAGCAATGGTATCAGATAAAGAATTTTCAAGTCTTGGAGCGACTCTGATTATTCGAGCACTACGATTCTTGTACATTTTCCACCGTCAAGTACTCAGTTCGATGGCATTCCTTCTCAAGCGGGTGATTACATCATTTTGAGATAAGGTTCTTAAGCATTTAGTGACTGCAGTGTCTTTATTCCCGTATTGTCTAATTACTTTCCATCAATACCTACCTATGCTCGCCTTTTTCCCTAGTGTTATTCTCGTTGCGCCCATTCACCGTTCACAATAAATGTACTTCACACTCAAATTTGAGTCAGACCTAGCAAGCATGATGACTGGAAGCAAAATTCTTTATCGTGTTATTATCTGCTTTCTATTCTCAACGTGGAATTATTTTTCTCTTTCATACACAAAAATCGGCAGCTTCAGAAACACGAATCAGCTATCAACTAACACTAACATTCAACTCGCATTTGCACACCTCCTATCCACTCGGGAAAGTCTCGCCCAGGACTTATTTATTTGTCCTATCTCACTTACATTTCATCGCACTTTACAGAGTGATCTCCAGCTTCACACATCACCCTAGCCTACAAAGCTCGCCTTAAGCATTTCAAACAAGACCGCGTGGGTACTCCTTCCTTCCTGAATTGTTAGCCTCTGCGATAACCACAATGGTAGATAGAAACTGTACCGACTATGGCCAAGACCATATTGTTTTCAACAGGACTAAGTTGTTTTTCGGCCTGGATGGTGGACCAGAACCTCTGAAAGATCATGTCTGGGTGTTGTCAAATTTCACTGGGTTGAATGCACCAGAAGCAGTAGTCAGCTTTACATCACAGCTATCACCTGAACTCCAGTGGCAGGACAAAAGCTACAGGGTCTTAAAGCTTCTGCAAGTAAACATTTTTAAGCCCCCAACTGTTCCTTTGGGTATAGATCCGAGGACTTCAGATGTTTATGCGCTGGAGATCCCATGTTAGACACGAGAAAGACTGGTGTTCTCTTTTTTTTTCGATTAAAGAGCGGCAATGGAATTCGGGGTAGAGGGAAGGGTTAATACAATTTTTATGTGAATAAAGGTCTGCCGGCGCTCTGCGACACATTCGTAATAGGCAATACGTGTATTTTACATGACTTTCCTGTAAACTGCGTTGCATATTTCAGTGAATGCAAATCGAAGGTTCGCGAATGTGGCCTCATTCAGTATATTACTAGGTCCAAGACAGCTATAATAAATGAAATCGAGTCTCCAATGATCTTTGTTACACGCAAAAAATCAGAATGCAAATTAAAGTATGAAAACGCACATTACATATGGGAACCTTGGTCGACGTATGACAATACGAAGTACTATAGTCACGCAATATCTTCAAATCCACAGTTAACTCACAAACATCATTCAAGGCCCCTTTAAGTACTTCGATATTATGATACGACCAATAATCAACGACTAATCTCGATATATACATTCTAAATGACAGTTGTGCTGGAGACCTCTCCGTAGTCTGGGTTGCCGACATCATTTCTTTTTCTCTGGAGCGATTCACAGACTATGGATGACTCCTCTGCCTTTTGTTAATGATTCATTGTCATTAATCCATACATCGATAATTTTTATTAGGTACCTATACTTTTATTCCTTCAATCATGGAAGTTCACGCAATCTTTGTCTTTCCCGACATAATTACCACAACCATAATTTTCTCAAAGCCACTTTGACATCCAACAACACGTTCTTGTGGTCATTAATCATCATATCTCAGACCCCTATCAAAGTCAAAAACTGCTGCAAGCCCGTCAACATGCATCTACGTCTTTCTGCCCTTCTGTGGCCATTATTGTTTCAAGGAGCTATCTCTATTCCTATAAATTTCTCTTTGACGTCTAAAGCAAACAAGTGCTACGAAGACTCTTCAAAGATTCTCAAGCCTGATATGACCTGCGACCAGCTGCCAGAGAATACCTGTTTCTACACCGTCACCACCTTTTTGAAGCCCCAGTCAGCAACCACCTCGATCACGGATTGGAATTGTGTTTCGTATGGCGAGGATCATTTTGTCTTCAAAAGGAAAAAAGCTTTGTTCGGTATGGATGCTGGTCCCATGGAAGTCAAGGATCGTATTTGGGTTGTCTCAAATCTAACTCGTTTGAATGCACCAGAGTCAAATATTGGTATTAGTAGTTGGTACACTGGGCCT
Organism: Botryotinia globosa; assembly: GCA_014898425.1. Lineage (NCBI taxonomy): Eukaryota > Fungi > Ascomycota > Leotiomycetes > Helotiales > Sclerotiniaceae > Botryotinia > Botryotinia globosa. The sequence continues at coordinate 32,383 of RCSZ01000011.1, forward strand.
TGTAGCTTCCCGCAACTCAAGTGGCAAGGAAAGAAATATCTAGTTTACTTGTCAGAGAGTATTGAAGACGCCTTGTTGAGTCTCTTACCTCTCGGAGTTAAAAGCCATGTTTATCGCATCAAAATACCATGCTGATACCAAGCACGCCTCACTATATTGGTATTAGCTGTACACCTAGTCACCTTGGGGCTGCAATATACACTTTCTGGGAACTGTGTACGGTCTTTTAAAGAAATTGATTCATTGATATTTAATTCCTCTCAATATGATCTGAAGCTTGATTATGCATACGGTGATCTTCAACATCAAAAAAAAAAATTCAGCCGCCTTAAGTTCGTAATAGGCATCGAGAAAGTTTTTAAACCCCCGACTATCAGACCTCAGATACTTCCACATGTTTTTTCTCATTCACTACATAACTTGTCGTATCGCAATTCTATAATGACTCTTTCTCAATGAAATGATGATTCATGGCCTCCGAGTCATACTCGAATCCTTATTTCCTCGATAACACGCGATGTTTGGCATTGTGACTCCGTCAGCTAAAACAGTCATCAACATTGTTGTTCTCGAACGACTTAACCTCTCTGCTTCTGTTAATGTGATATATCCAATCTGAACCACAATCACAACTAAATGCAAACCGAGTCCACTGCATCTCGAGATTTACCACACCCTACTGCAACTCCAACCACAAGCTAGAACAAAGAACCACTTCACGTCTCCAAAATCCATCGTCAATACCGCGCTAACGTCGATCTCATAAATAAAAACTATCAGTTCCGACAAGAACCATCCGCAGGGCTAAGTCAATGAATGTTAGATATTATGTAAGTTTAAAGGCACTTTGATTTCATCAGATGCTTCATAGCTAATGTTTTGTGCGAAAGGCTCAACATGAAACACATTATCTTTTCCCAAGTCTCTCTGGGTATCATTTCCCTTGTCCTTGGATCTCCACTTTCTACACCATGGGTTCGCTCCCAATCAGAATGTGGCAATTCTGATGTCAACACCTGCACTGTCGAAGTTTACGTCCCTGTCAACAAACCCAATCAAAACAAATTTTCCTACATAGTCACTCTTTTCGATTCAAATTGTGATACAATGTGCAGTGATATGTTTGTACATCGTAACACCAGGATCACATGGGTACCACCCTGTCTCAAAGGTGGAAACATGACCGTTCAAGTCCAGGGGGATGGAGAGCTGCAGCCAATTTATCATAACGGCTCTCCAATATATATCGGAATTGTGCCCGATGGAAACACTACAATAGTAACGCACCGCGATACATTCCAGTGTCCAAAAGCGGAAGCTGCTCTTACAATAAGATCGGTTCCTGATTATGAAGAAAATTGTGAAGAGGCTGAACACCCCCCACCCCTCTACGACTCATGTTATCAATCGTGGAGACTTGCACATACTCCAGCAGTGGGAATCGGTCATACGGGTGATTGATGGACGGCAATGCTTACCCAGCTCGAGATGACGGTTGATGATGAATTTCAGCCGTCAGGGGGGGTTGTCTATTTACTAGATAGTGATTGACTTCACTGGATTTCAGATGCTCAATAATACGTTGATGTTTACACGCTTCTATTCTTAGTTGCATGAGTGATCTTGATGGAAAGTTGTGAATATTCATGAATTTAATCGACTATATCAAAGTGTTCCAGTCGTGTCCTGTTATCTTGCTCTTCTTCCTTCACTTCATCTTTCGAGTCACCGGTGACTGGCTGGTATTCTTCATTATTGTCACTTATGCATATGAGTCTTCAAATAACTTCTGACTCGATAATCGAATCAGTTAGGTTTATAATAACAGCCACGAAAGCATTCGCTCTCTCTCATATCACTGCACCACAGCTCCAACTAATACCACAAGAACACAACAAACTTCAAACAACTACACCTTATTCGGAACAGATTTCATTCAGCGTCTATCATTTGATCTTTCTGAAGCAAAGTACTTGAATAAACGGAATAATAAACGCACTCAGGTAAATTCAAATTTCAAGCGAGTTTAGGTCTACCCATAGACAGATATCGATATTTTCTGTGTACTTTCAACTCTAGACCTTTCTCCGCTTCATTGAAATTCCAAGGTATGTGCTGAAACAAAACTTTCGTTGTTTGTGATAATAACTAGTCGCAGATATCTCTAGCTGATATTATCCTATTCCAAACCGGCATCATCAATATGAACTTTCTTCCGCTCTTCGCAACCACGATCCTGGCCTCGTGCGTTATTCTGGTTGTATCTGCCATTCCTCAACATGCCTTTTTCCCTGCTCGATTTGTCCATAAGTCTTGCCCCGCCAATCCAGATGATGTTTCAAAGTGCAACATGCGCCTCACCGTAACGGTCTACGATACCAATAATGGGAAGGTTGATCTGAAAATCACGGGTCCTGAAGGCTGTCCTGATTGTGGCGTTGACGCCATTGGCAACGGTATTCCATGGGCGGCTAAAGATAGCAAGCCTAGATGCTTTGACGACAAGGGAACTTGGGACCTTACCGTGGGTAGAGACGGCCAAGTCCCAGATGTTGTCATTTGGGGTGGTGTGAAATATCGTCTCAACAAGGTTGATGAAGGAAATATGAATCACAAGGCAACTCAAATTACAACTTACAATATGCCTTTCAATTGTACAATTTGATCAGAGATATATTGAAAGTGTAGAGATTAGATGATTCATCGAGATACAGACAATATGTCTTATCCTTTTTAGACAGATAATATTACGTTGATATTCAAATGCTCTTGAAGAGACATGAATGACTACCGTGAAAAAGCGTAGAAAATTTTGAAGAGAATGGATTTCAAATGATCAAGGAAAAATGGCTGTTAAAATCTTTGGTTGCTTGAGACAATATCGAAAGAATTTTTCTATCTGAATATCAGAATTGTTCTTTATGCATGATCGAGGTGTTTCTTATCAGCTATACTCGTGTGTACAATCTACATACACCCGGAGATTGAGGTCGCTAAGATGGGAGTCATCCACGGGGTTTGAATAATTCGGGATTTGAACCACTTAAATCGACCACCCTACTTTCGGGCCACCCCTCTTTTAGGCCATCTTTTTACACCAAAAATCACTTTTTTGGTTTATTAATATCTCTATCAATATTGAATATAACTTAATAAAAATTTATATTTATACAATTTAAGCTATTTTAGGCTTATATTAGAATTTTTAAAATTTTAGGATTTTTCTGGATTGAGATTTAAAGCTTTAAAATATCGATTTTTGAATTTATATAGGAATCATATATAAAATTTAAACTTTTATATAAACTTTAATAACTATTTAATAATAATAATTATTAAACGAAAATTATATATCTTTTTGAAAAATTCAAATCTTAATTAATATAGAAATTAATCTTTTTTTTAAAAAAATAAATAAATATAAAGATATAGTATATAGTGAATTGAGAGTAGTATAAATAATCCCTGTAATTTTAAGAGTATTCTTTTAAATATTTATTTAGAAGGGATTTTTGATTTTTCAAAGATTTTTTAAATCGAATATCTTATAAATTTATAATAAAAATTTATAATTTATTTTTAGCTATTTTTCTCTAAAAGTTATTATAGATTCTATAAAATTTTAAATTTGTATGTGATTTATATATAAATTGAAAATCGATATTTTGAAGTCTTAGAAATTGATCTACAAAAATACTAAAAATCTAAAATTTTCAAAATAGATTTAAAATAACTAGAATTATAAAAATATAAATTTTATTGAATTATATTTCATATTAATAAAAATATTAATAAGCTAAAAAAGTTATTTTTGATATAAAATAGTGATTCAAAATAAAGATAGCCCGAAAGTAGAGGGGTCGATTTAAATTTTAAATCTATTTCTCATTATAATATATAAGCTAGGATATAAAAAGTTGAATAATCTTACATTTTAACTGGAAAAGCGTTACACGTGCGGTGAGTAGGTTCTAGAACTCTTATATATATCTGGTTATAATATCTTAAACATATAGGATTACATTGTCCTTGTCTAATCAATTATTAGAGACTTGTAATCATGAAGTTGACGCTTTTAATTTCCCTCGTTGGGCTCACACATGGCAGTGTACTCCTTCCTAGAACAACTTCTTCAAACATTTCTGCATCAGACTATAACAACTTGACTGTTGCCATAGTTCGTGCTGCTCCAGCAAACTGACCCATGCTATTGTTCAATAAGAGCTGGACTGGTGTTGAGTTTGATCTTATGGTTTTAATTAATAATAATATAATATATATATCTTTTTAAAGGTATTCGATTTAATATTAGTTTATAATATGATTGAATTATATAATTATTATTTAAAAGAAGCTTTTAGTTTAATATAATCTTAAAGAAATAAAGAATAATTGATTTTTTATTAAATCTTCAAAGAAAGTTTTGCTTTATAGGGAATAGCTGGATAAGAATACAATCAATGAAGAGATTAATGAAAGTAAGAATATTAGATTAATAGGAAAAAACATAAAATAAGGCCTTTTCCCTTTTAATATAGAATAAGAAAGTGAATTATTTAATATAGATTCTTTAAAATCATGTGCCACATTGCTTAATAATCCATTTTAGTTGTTAATCAGAACCAGCTTCTATTTCATATTATCAGCCAATGACCTACGATAGATCTCAATGCAACCGTTGCCAAAGAAACTACAGGTAATGATGCCAATCTCATTGTTTTCCCTGAGTTATGGTTCCCAGGGTAAGCTGGATAATTTCAGCGCACTCACGTAGACAAATAGACTAACTCAAACTTAGATATCCAAAGGGTATGACAGATCATATAACTATAGCAGATCACTTGCAAAGTTATGTTAACAATTCCCTCGTGGTCGGGAGCCCTCAATGGCAAGCCATTCTTGAGATGATCAAAAGTGAGAGCATCTACGCTGTTCTAGGCTTCTCTCACAAAGAAGATGGGCTACTCTAAATGGGCCAGGCTTTAATCTCTTCCAAAGGGGAGGTTCTTTTACTACGTCAGAAACTCCGACCTTCAGGTTGTGAGCGCGGAATCTGGTCGGATGGTACAAAGGACGAGCTAAAAGTCGTCGCTACACCTTACGGCCGCGGGGGTGTTCTCGAATGCTGGGAGCATTTCCACCCTGCAATGACATTCAACACGCAAGCTCAGATTGAAACTCTCCACATTGCTTCGTTTCCATATGAGTTGCACCTGATAAGACGCATCGAGATCGTACGGAGCTGATTAAAATCTTATAGATACGCCAGATGCAAATGATTCAGAGGATTTAAGTTGGGAAAGCGAGGGAGTTAACGTAGCCGCAGCGCGAACTTATGCAGTCAATTCTGGAGCTCCTTTAATCTTCGCTTCGGTCGGAAACGTGCGCTTTATTGACTCCTCAGGGATGGACCTATTCGTTACTTCGCTTTCTAAAAGTATTGAAACAATACCATTGGTTTATCGATCATTCAATACAACTGGAATGGCTGCTACGGAGCCTTATGATGCTGATGCACAGCAGTCATGGGATGTTCTCGAAGAAATTATAACGGGATTTCCCTCATACATACCAAGAGTTCATGGAGATCTCGTTCCACCCGAGGAGTTTCCAATTAGTGAATTGTTGGCTTCGCTAGGAAACTCAACAGGATAAATATTTGAATGCTATGGAAGGTGTGGGCAAGGAAATAATATGGGATTTCAGATATTAGCGATCAATGACAGATTCTAAATGTGTAATAAAGGCCGCCACAGTGTAGGCAATAGTATTTCCCGTATTTCGTATACGGGTTAGTTTAGTGGTGCGTATCGAATTTTTTCGAAACATGTATGTATGTGGTATAGAATCTAATACTATTGAAAGTATTCAATATTATTTAGTTATTCAATACTATTAGTAATATATTGAAATACTGGAATTCAATATAAAATATATATTCCTATCTAAATTAGGTTAGAAATAAGAGATTCTTATTTATATTAAGTAATAAAATTCCATTCTTTATTCGAATTGATATGAAATCCTTTATTTCTAATCTAATTTGGATAGGAATGTAGATTTTTATATTGGATTCCAGTATTTCAATATATTACTAATATTCTTTAAATATATGAATATGTATAAAAGCGGTATAATCTCCTTTTTATATGTATTAGCTGCAATATCAATATGCTAATACACACCACAGTTTCACTGTAGTATACTATTGCCTACACTGGGCCGCCATTTATTGCTTCTTATTGGAAAATACAATAAAACACTGATATTGAGTTCTTTCGGTGACTAGATATAACGCACTAAGTGATCAGATTTTGAAGAATTTTGACACCCAAGCTCGCCAAGTCAACAAAGGGACTTGTCAAAAAGAAACACAATGCTCCAAACATTCATACACAAAGGTCTATATGTAGCCTTTTACTTTTAATACCATGCAGCGCACCCGTCATGGAATACAAAGAGAATAATCATCTATTGATACTTATTATATAATAAAGATTATGCTCCAAGGTCCGAAGAAAGATTTTGATGCTATGAGTATCTAATAAAAATTCCGGCGTGTGAAAATCCCCTCCCCTCTCCCTGCTCAAAAATAGCCTTCTTCGTCGTATAGACATGAAAGTTGGAGATACAAACAACTGGATACTGAAAAAATTTCCTTCGAGAAAATCAAGTTTAAGATGGATGATGAATTGTGAAATGAAAACGTCCACAGCAATGATGTATTTACTAGGAAATCTTTGGAACAAAACCACAACAAGTCTAGAACAGGCGAAAAGCGAGAACTGGGCTTTACTGAACAGGAAGAAATGAAACATTTCCCTTCTTTCTGGCATAACAATGCTGTTATTATTCAGGAAAAATGGAACAATCAACAGACATTGTCTGCCCCAAGTGCCTTTGCTTTGTTTGTTTGATCATAGATCACTTATCTTTGGATACAGACTGAGAACATGTACCTTGACTTATATTATAGTTTCCCCGCATTCTCATCTCCAAAAATTGTGAAGCACCATTCGAATAATCTACTTTATCTAACACGCAACACAACACTTCAATATAGAGATATATCATTCATAGTAAAGATGATGAATACTATGGATTCAAACTGTTGTGTCGTAACGGAAACTCTTTCTAGTGTCTGTGGACATGTGACAACGGTGATTAAACATCACCAAAGTTGCGAAATTATTGAGTTTGATCCGTATCGTGCAGGAGGATACGACCTTAAGTATCTATTAGATTATCATCCCTGGACAAAGACTCGTATGGCTAGTGCTACCATCACGGAATGCAAGTGCATTTCTTGTGATGCTATCGAGAACGGAGCTTCATTTGAAGCTTTTCGTCCACCTTCAAACACATGGATTTCTGACGTGTTTTACAGACATATTTCCTTCGCACTTTCTTCAAATTTGATAGCAGATAGAAGAAAATCATGGGAATCCTATATTTCTGACCAAAATATCCTTTTTCAAAGACAGAAATGTTTTGACGATGTCTTTGAAACTGCACAGCAAGATCTAATAGCCTACAACGCAAACTCTGGGCATGCAGGAGATGAACATGCACTTTATTATTTAAATTCAGATGTAGAAAAAGCAGAGATTATCAGGAGCTTCTATGATCATCACCAAAATGAATACTTGTTGCAATTCAGAGGGCTCAAGAACATGTCGATGAGACTTCTTTTTGATCCTGTGAATCCAACACATCTCACTTTTGGTCTTCTCCGTCTTGTCAAACCCGAAGATATCCCCGCCGGCGAGGTCTGCGGAATATGTAGAGAGATTATGGATGTCGAGAACCGTAAAATCGTCACGCGACTATTTTGCGATCGGCATCTATTTCATGAAAACTGTATAATTCCATGGTTCGAGACTGCTAATAACAACAAGGTAACATGCCCCATGTGCCAGAGTATTCGAGAGATGTACAAACCTCCGAATTTACTTGATCACGAGTAGCCTATCTTTAGGGACGATAGCTACGGCTCAGAGTATGTTCTTGACCTTTACTTTCATTCACAATTTCTCGTCTGGAAATCTTCCATTGTTAAACCTATTTCATTTTCTCGGTGATTATGAGTTTATGGACCTCAATTTTATTTCTCTTCAATATTTTATTTCGCTATCTCTGTGACCTCTATACTCCCATTTTTCCTGTGTTCCCACCCCTCTTGTCTTTTCTGTGTCTGAGTGAGAATGATTCCTGTGTTTTAGACCTTGCCCTACAGTTTTCTTAAATGGAACTTTACATGTTTCTTGTCGATTTGCCAATGAGGTCAAGTTACACCTCTTGACGTCCTTCAACTACGAATTTGATAATGAGTTCGACTATCTCCATCGTCACCCCCCCGGAAATCTTGCAATTCAAACATTGTTGATAGGGCTGCTTTCCTGGACTAATACCAACCTCTCAATGACAGTGCCATGCTTTATTTAAACTCTGTGTTGCAATATTGTTCCACTAAACCCTTTTAATTTTTGGATTCACCATAGCACTGAAATTTTGCGGTTACATTGTTGAAGTAATGGACACCTATTGGGTGTTAATTTGAAGTCTCCGAGGACTTTTCGATAATACTTACCTCCATTCTAAAGTTATTAATAGCCCTGCGACTTTACCCCTCTCCTGACTATTAAGAGAATTCACCTGGTATAGAATCAGGCAATTTCCAAGTGTGATCGAGAACCGAGACAGTATTCTTGTCAGTAAATTTCATTAGTAGCTTGATTTTGATCAACACTCATCAACTCTACCCCGCTTTGTTTTTAGCGAGTATTTCGAGTCTAATTAGATCTCGCTACGTCGAGGACATATAAATCTCGCTCTTTGAAACAAATTTTGATATAAGTGTTCATGTCAATTTACTAACTTGTCAACTTTTACGATAGATAATTTGCACTTACAGTTCCGATGGCGATGTCTATCGAAGGATCGAAATTAAGACATGATCACGAAAAAGCACCTTTACGCAGCGGGGGACCATTGGAAAAAGACGGCGGTTCTATCCATACAGATAAGAAGAAATCAGAAGGTGTATTTAGTCGATCTTGGCCAAGTGGTAGAGGGCCATATTACCCAAACCAACCATCAGTATTCCATAGTTGTCTGTGTCATGAATATGTGATGGAGAGGTGGAACACGCAAGCTGTGGATCTAAGTCCCGATGACATTTGTGAGATTGCTGTACAGAAACACGCCTATGGCGGGTGGTTTGAGGGTCTCGAGTTCATCAAAGATGGAAAGGTGTATATCATTGGCGCTGGTAAGTGACCCATTTCAAACATAGCAGACGGTTAAGATCAACTCTTATATCGAACACAGATATTCAGCCGTTTAGCGAAAAATATAGTTGTGCTACCATGAAATTCAAACATATTGTTAAAGATGATGGATATACATGTATTGTAGCCCAGCCTATGACATGCTCAGAGCATCGCCTTCGAATGGATATTGAGGATCAAATATCTCCGGAAACAAAAGACATGGGAAAAAGACTAGGAATTCACCCTGGGGAAAACTCATGGAACCTATCAAGATCACATGGTTATCATATCCTCAATTTTCCACCAGGCATAACTGGGCCATTTCTCAGACTCAGAACTTGAACTAACACTTACAGAAATTCTCCACATGATATTTAAATACCTGTTATGGATCCCATATGCGTTTGTGGAACCAGATGTTATTATCACAAATATGGTGAAGTCATATGAAAAGTTTAAGAAGCCCACCTACAAGGCTACACTCTTGAACGAGATTCTTCCAATACACAACGACGATGCCACATACGAACCCTGGAGAGGGTCAACAATGACTAAAGAAAAGAAGATATGCCATGGAGGAAGGGAGATCATACAATTGAACAGGATTTTACGCCGGATGATTGATGCGACTTGTCTCCGAACCTGCAAGGAATTCTTCGAATTCGGTTCTGCCATCATTTACGGGAACAACATCTTCAAGTTTCCTGTAGAGACTATCGGGCCCTTTAGAAATGAAACATGTTGGATCGAATGAGAGTTTTACAACCCTGATCGTGGAAAACCGGAACTTGGTCAATTGTATGATTGGCCACAAGAAATTCCCTATGTTATCGAGCAGATGCGGCAAGGAGTTCCACTAAAGGAATTGGCTGGCTGGGCATATCACGATCTATTCCTCCGCTTTCTCTACGTCATTTGTCCAAGAAACGTAGACCTGATGAAGCATTTATACTTCTGGGGAACGGCATCAACACACAGCTGCAATTCGAAGTTTCGAGATGGTAGATGTCCCAATTGCCCCGTCAATTTATTTCCCGAGATGTGCATATATATCCAATTCATCAACGAACTCTTTCCAAGTGTGGAGAGAGTAACATTGGAAATTGATGCATCTACCTTGTCCGATGAACATGATAGTCATTTCGCTCTATCAAAAGAGATAGACTTTGAGCATACAATTACTCCGTTATTGATGAATCAGATCCGGGAGCTCAAATATGTCAAGTCTTTGACTCTTCTTTCTTGGGACACAGGTGGGTTGAAATATGCCTATGATAACCTTGATCGGATTCATGGCTCTCAAGATTTGGACTTTCCAATTGCAAAGGAAACAATTAAATGGTTCGACGACAGGGCCAAAGGTTGGGCGAAGGAAGAGCAGTAGAATACGTGGAGATAAATGACTGGTAATCGATGATTTACACATCTATGTCTCCATCTTCGCATTTCAAATCGATCAATTCGTGAATTAGAGCTTGCACTTCTTCCTGTGAGGGTTTTGTTTGTTCTAATAGTACCCATCCAGCGGAAACTCAATTCCTTGAGTTCGCGATTGACCTAATATTCCGTGAGTTTGGGCCACTGAAATTGTCACTAGTCTGGATGGATAGTCGATCTCATAAAAGTTAGGAAGCATAGAGAGGAATGCATCGAAGATCACATATATCAAATAGTAGGTAGTTGTAGATTGTGGTATTCATATTCTATATCATTATCTCATTTTTGAATTAGTCTAGTCTAGTCTCATGTCTACATATGTCCTAATCGTCAAGAGTTGCCTTTTCCACTTTCCAATGACCAATCGGGGTATATAACTCCTTTATCTTAACCAACCCAAAAAAGCACGCAAATGATAATTTCTTTTCTCCGCAACTGCAGGCTCGTTTCAATCTTTCTCCGGCCCCACGACCTTCTCGCCCTGCCCACTCTCCAAATGCCTCTCCCGACCAGCCTCGTGCTGCACAGCAATCTCACTCCCGGTCACGCTCCCAATTTCGTCCTCCTCCTGCTGTTCTTCTCTAACAATCGGTTTCTCGTCTGGTCTCTGCAATCCCTTATCTTTGATCAACACGCAAAGACACAGACAAACCCCAATAATCGGTACCCAAAGTAAGAACACACTTCTACTCGCTCCCATGTACACATCTAATACTTCATTCTTCTGTCCTGTTGTCAATTCATTCAAATTCGGAACGCTCAATATCGATGCTAAGATTGTGTCTTTGAATCCTGCCGGTAGAGTAGTTCCTAGCGTATTTAAGCGGGACTTTATGGAATTCGAGAAAATAGCCGAAGAAATCGCTAGACCAATTGCACCACCCAGGGCACGTAGAAAATTCCTAGTAGAGATAACGACTGTTCGATCGCGCTTGGTACAATGAGCTTGTGCTGCTATAAGCGTAGGTTGAAAGACGAATCCTACTCCTGCACCTTCGGTCAAGAGGATCAAGATCATCTTCCACTTTGGTAATTCCCGAGAGAACAAGAGAACGAGGCCTGATCCTAGAGTCCAAAGCATGAACCCAATCCAAATGATCTCGCCATAGCGTTTAGTCCTGGAGATGTATTGCCCGGATACGATACTGAAGCTGGATTGAGTGGCGACGAATGGAATGGTGAGTGCGGCGGACATGACAGGTGAGTATTGGCGAGCATTCTGATAATAGATTGGTAGGTAGTAGAGGTGCGAGTAATAGACTATACCAAAGAGGAAGTTTTGGGTGAGAATGGCGAAGACAGCAGGGTTCTTGAAAAGGTTCAAAGGCATCATCGGCATAACAGCAAACTTCCATTCCACAATGAGGAAAGCAACTAAACAGATACCCCCTAGAGTGAGCATGGAAATTACCATGGGACTGGACCATTCAAAATAAGTACCGCCGCCAGAGACAGGAATCAGGATGAGCATAATGGCTGCGGTCACGAGGACAATTCCTGGGTAATCGACGACTCGAATTTTGGTCGCTGTAGAGCCATGAACTTTACTTGGAGGAAGTGTGAATGCTACCATAATACCTGAAAGCACTGCTAGCGGGCATATACACCAAAATAGGCCTCTCCACGTTGAATTCTGAACAAAAGCAGCTGCCAAGAATGGTCCAATGGTATTACCCAAACCGACACATGATCCTAAGATTCCTTGATACCTAAAGTTCGTTAGTTCATGACCTACGGAATTAAATTTCCAATAATATAAATCACGATCCGACAATCAAGGACTTTGAATCTTCAAATCCACCAAAACTTTTGGAGTCTGAAATACTAATTTCAACCACTTTAAGCGCCTCGTTGTCGGACAGCAGTCCGAATTGTTGGATAATCTGAATTTGAAAGCTGGGATAAACTTACTTTCCACGATTCTCCAGAGTAACCACATCTGATACGATCATCATGGCCAAGGCCATAATCCCACCGGTCCCCACACCAGAAATGCCCCTAAAAACATAGAGTTGAGGACCCGTCTGAGCGAACCCACAAAGTAAATCTCCGAGCGCCAATAATCCCACAGCAGTGAGGAAAACCACTTTCCTTCCCAAGATATCTGATATTCTTCCATAAAGAACTTGGAAAACTGTATTGGCAATCAAACTCGAAGTGCCTGCCCAAGAAATTGTAGTTGCGGCATTAAGATCAGCTCCGATTGTTGGTAATGCTATACCAATAGAGTTTTGATCTATAAAAGTGATGAGGAGAGCAAATGCTAATCCACAGAAAACTACAATTAGTTTTCCTTTGGGGAGAATATTTGTTTCAATACGGACCAATTCATGGTCATGCGGTCCTGCCATCGTAGCCAATGAAATATGATCGTTTCAAGGTAATGTGAACATGATTATTGGTAAAAGAAGAATGTAGGGGAAAGAAGAATGACGCAAAAAATATCGAGATATTAGACCTCGACTTAAGAAACCATTGAGTTCGCTATCAAGAAAACTTACAGAGGGAGAATTGTAACGGATAATCGGCACTTATCCGCGTTTGTTGTAGATCTGAATCAAGCTTTTCACAAGCGCCCCTTCATCTTGCTGGTCTTTTTTCGTTTAGATACATCCTTTTTGATGTTTGACAGGCGTCAACGATTTGACATGCTTGATAGAAGGGGCGATGACATACATCTTGGAGGCAAAACCCACGTCTGCTTGCATAATCAAGCTGTGTCTAACCCCGAGGGTGACCAAATCGCACGCTTGCTAGGCAAATTTTCAAGATTTGCGAAAAGCGGTGTTGCGAATCCGACTATCGGATGAAGGATTACCCCCATCGCCGTCGTGGTCTGGATTTGTTGATAAGAAAAGACTTGTCGTTGATTTGTGAGGAGTGAAATATTCCTAGCCGCAATATAGATAGATATGTGGGGATGTGTTTGCGGGACCGAAACTTTGACTTCGATCTTATTCAAGAGGAATGCCATATGTGATATAAGGCCCAAGAAGTTCTTTTGAAACTGGTGTGAAAGGACCTTTGACACGGAAATACTGCCAGGCTAAGAAGATATGAAATATTACTCTTCGTTCTGCTCTACTTACCATCACTCCCACTACAATTCAGGTATATAATGGAGATTAGCTCCTGCTGAACTTATGGACCATGTACCGCTCAACAATGTACCCTTGAAACCACAACCTTGAAGTTGCATGCTCAACAGCCGTACGAACAGTCCAAGGCCGAATCTGGCAGAAGTTGATTTCCATAATACGAAGGCAAGACCGCCTAGTAAGTTGTAACATCAACTTTGGAGGAAATAATAGTGGTGGGATCCGACTAGAAGTGACAGTGCGAGACTTGATTCAAAGAGGGGTTCAAAAGGTAGAACTGATCGTCGAGCTCCAAATAGCACCATTGCGTGCTATTTCCTAGGACTGAGACTTGGAACGTGATTTGCTTTGAGCAGAAATGGAGTTGCTCGATCGTTGATCAGAAGTACAGACATGAATCGCGACCAAAATAATATCATTTAACACAATGAGACATCTTGATTCATTTGAGTATGTCTGATGTCGTCTGGATAAGGTCTTGTCCTCGTACCAAGATTCACACCACAGCCTTGCATGCCAGCCTCGGCTTTAAGCGAAAAGGCTTGCGTCTCGTCCTCTGCCTACCTTTCCTCGTAGCATATCTACTTCTTGTCTACCCATACCCTTATAAGTATATTGTCTGATTTTCATCTCAAAATATCCTCATTCGACACACTTGAATTATACAGTAAAGTTCAAAACATAATTCCAAGATGAATCCCTATGAAGGTCAGCTTCCCAACCCTCTTGCCCCGCCATTCAGTTCCTTTGATATTTTGATGAGCTCCTGTTAACATAAAACAGTCGAGCATAACATAAAAGCGTCTCCGCAGTCGTCTCGACCTCGTCGCCGTCCTTCTATGTCCTCCTTCTTCAACCAATTATCACAATGTGAAACCTCGACTTCTACTACTGATCCAAACTGGCATCACAATAACCCGCATGCTGTTCCTACTCCCGTATGTTCTTGCCCTCTTCTTCGAATCAAGACCCTACTCTCCAGTCGGTTCGAAAACTAATTCATATTAACAGGTCGACGTAGCAGCCTCATATCGCCTCCTCCAAGACCAATTCCTAACCCTCCGCACCAATGACCCCTCCTCCACCACAGCCCCTCTTCTCGACCTTCTTATCTCCTCCATCACATCTCAAATCGACTCTCCGCCCACCACCATCTCCGGATGTTCTCAAGCCTACCTTGATACCATCGATCGCATTCCTCGTTCCTCCCTAAAGGCGGATGAAACATGTCCGATCTGCGGCGAGAAGTTTCTGGACGACCAATATTGCTTAGTCGTTGTGTTACCATGTCATCAAACTCATAAATTTGATCTAGAGTGCGTGGGCCCGTGGTTGAGATTGAATGGGACATGTCCTTTGGATAGGAAGAAGGTTGGAGACGGGGAGGAGAGGGGGAAGGAGGCGGCGAGGGAGAGAGAGAGGATGAGGAGGGGCGTGGAAGGCTTGGGATTCGGGGCTGATGGGGAGGAAAGGAAGAAGGAGGAGGAGGACGAAGAAAGCGACGGCGATGATGGGATGTACGCTTAAGGTCCTATGGATGCAGAGATTGCGAAAGGGAAATGTATGGGTTTGTTGCAGGTGAGGATGGATGATCGCACGACCCGAGGCGGAGAAAAGTGCGGAATTTGGAATCAATGCAGATGCGTACTTGACCCATATAAGAGCGGCAGCGAGAATTAGGGACTTGTAGGGAGAAGTCATCCTCTGTCACAAATCGGCGAGAAACAGATATCAGGGATCTGGAATACCCTCTTGCGAATAGTAAACAAGCGACGATATACCATTCAATCATATACCATTATATACTTGAAGCTCATACAAGTCCAAAGTTACATACAACGGTGCACTTGGTATATCATTCCGGTTTGAACACTCTTTCTTCCCATATGCATCTGCCATGTGTTGGGCTTATCGACTCTTGAGTGGTCTGATTCGGCGAGGTAGAGAAGGGGAACATTAGTTCAATAGCACAACCTATGGTAGCATTGACATACTGTATATATGCATACACATCTTCCTGGTATCACGTACAGTAATATACAGTGAACATGATGTCCCAAAAACATCAACATCGGTCTTCGTATCTCACTCCAATCTCCCCATCATCCCGCCGGCCCCATCGTACCCATACTCAAAAGTAGAAGAGCATCTCAGATGAAGGTGAAGTAAACGATCTATTATGAACTATCCATTCCTATGTATCACCTGCTGAAACAAATGCAAGAGGACTATAAGGTCTGTCTTGAATCTTCGCAATCCTCATCTCTACATCCGAAGAATGAAGAATAAATTTCGATGTGTTGAATACGCCACGCCAAAGATTCTGTATGCATGCACGTTCTTAATATCAAATTACACATCCCCGCCCATCACTCTAATATTCTCAAAACTTCACATTTGCGTATATCCACTCTACGCTCCTTGCACCCAACTCCCAATCTTCGAGCTTACAAAGGGTATCTAAGCTTGAACTGGAACGGCACTTTGTTGGGCCAACATGTACTTGTAAGCACCGAAAGCCGCAAGTCCACCAATGAGAATGATAGCGTAAAGACCGACACCCATACCGGATTCGTCTTGGGAGGAAGAGGTATAAGCGGTTGCTTCTTGGGCTTTTGGGGCTGGGTCGCCTGGCTAGAGGGATGTCAGTTTCCATGATATACCGAGCCGAGGGCGCATGTAATTGAGGGGACTCGGAATTGGAGTTTGGGGGGGGGGCTATTTGGGAAAGTGAGGGGAAGACAGTGGCGGCGTGGAGATAAGTGGGAGGGAAAGGTGATAGAAATGGGTGAAACATACCATGCGCTTCAAAGTGCCAATGAGTAAACCATCAAGGATTTCTCTTGCCTCGTCACTGTGTCCAACATCCTCGAATGCTTCAGTTGCGTCTTGTCCGCCAACATCAAGGAGGACTTCTTCTCCACCACTGTTGGAACATGCGAATTAGCAATCTGGCCTGATTTAACATAGAACTAGGTTCTGCAAAGACAATGGAACGGCGAAAAATGTGAGACCACAGGCAGATGCGGTACCAGAGGGGGATGAACGAATTTCGAGAATATGAAGTGAGATAACCAGATGTAAACCCTTATCCCCAACGATATAGAATTCGGTCTCCGGCACAACTCTTCATTCTCAATTCATCTGCATTGAAGCATAGCATTCCACTGCAATTCCCTCTCTATCCCCTCATATCCGAATCCTCCTGCCCCTCCTCATCCCACCTTCTGCGGAAGACAAATCTCAACAAGACACATAGTAAACTTACGGATGTTCATCAACGAAAGCCGAAGTATCGTAAATCTTATCATGAATAACCATAAACAAATCCTTCTTAGTCTTATGTTCGGCTGCCTCAGCATATGTGTATTCCTTTGATTCCGACATCTTTTCTGTTGTATGTAAAGTATGAAGTCCTTCTATATTGCTTCTTTTTTCTGTCTCCTCGAAAGTGTTGTCGTGTTCGTAAATCGTTCTCGATTCGATTCCCTCGTCTGCAGATAATTCCGGGTTGACTTTTTGTATAGTAAAGGACAAATAATTCTTTTCCGAGATCCGAAGCACAAGAAAGTACGGAGTAAGTTAAGGGTAGTACGAAGAAATATTGGCAATTCGCAATTCACAATTCACAAAAAATGAGACAACAACTATTCGATAAATCACTGTACAGGCTGCTCCATGTACTATCTGGACTAATAATTTTAAAGCTCGGAGGCCGATCTGACTCTACACCAATAAACACTAATCAATATTCGGTTAATAATTGCTCAGCACTTATTTCCTTATTGCTAATTGGTTGATTAAAAGGTACTCCGCGGAATGAGGGGTGATTTGTGTTGATTACGACTTTATGAGCCGGTACGGTGAGACACTACGGTAGATGAAGGATCGAAGTGAACATGATTGGTGATTACCAGGTGAGTGAGAATGAGAGTGACATGATGGAAGGGTTGACATTTGTGAGATTTGGGGCAGTGGATTATTCTGGAAAGTATATTTGGAAAGGAAGAGGGCAACTTCCGAGCTTCCGTCGAGGTCCTCGGGCACAGAGTAGATGAGTATAAGTTTGATATCTGATTCTTATCTCGTCGCTCAAGTATCATCTATGGACGGTTGTCTTGATATCCGATTTGCGAATCCTCATATTGAAGTTTTGTGAAAAGAGGGGAAGAGAAGAGTGGGCGATGGATGCGTAAAGTACTGGAAAGACCCTCGAGAGACCATGGTTCCAAACTCCACTCCACATGAACGTAATCCACTCTACAATTTATATCCCAATTCGGAAAACTTTCCATTCAACCAGTCATCCATCGCATGCTCTTTTTGCTGACAATCAGACCGTATCAATCCCCACCTCAACTGCCTTATTATCTCCTCCCAACTGATAACGCATATCTATCTTCTAGAGCTTCCACCACCAATATCTTGCCCTAATCTGTAACCTGCAATCTTATCCCATTCAATCTTTTGTCTGGTAATGGGCAATTGTCTTCTTAACCCTTTGAATGCTCCTTCGCTCAAATTATTGAATCCTTTATTGATCTCTTCCTGGTATTTCTTTTCAACGCCGGCAATTTCTCGTACAATGCTACTAGCCGACGATAATGATGTTGCTGAGATAGGTTTGGTAGTAAGAAGTCGAACATTTCCATCTTCGTAGTAGTGAACGTCGACCTTGATACTGCCAGTGAGAGAGGAGTTCAAGGTTTCATAGATATACAATGAGCGCCAGCGACCGTTCCTATCCGATGTTAAAACTGATACTTTTATAAAGATGACGTATATGGAGACTTACCAGAAGTTGTTTGGGCTATATTTATTAGCAACAACAAGTATTGCGATCTTCGAATCGTTTTCAATGGGAAAAGCGCCGTATGATGCATTTGGAAAATGCTCTGCTACATGCGGACCCAAGCTCTTAAGGATCGACTTACTACCTTGTGTCAGAATACAAACTGTTAGACTGTGCACCGCTAGGGGTACTTACACGAGATCTGCTTGACTGCCCTCTAAGACATAACTTTGCACAGCACTCGCTTTCTTTATTCCATTATCAGTCTATGATTCCCACACGAAGGTGGCACGAAGGTGTCAATAGAATACATACCTGCGTAGTGTGATCGAAAACAAAACTAGATGAACTCTCGACATCATAGTATCTTCCATCACCCAGAGAATTATAGGAACTGATTATAACCTTCATGAAACCGTCAGTCCTCCTTCACGGGGTGCTGATTTGATCTGCCATCAAGAAACTAACATTTTGACTGCTTCCGGGAAGTTTGACTGTAGCAAACTGTTCTTCGTTATATCTCTCGAATGCAGGACCGAGTTCTGAGACAAGATTTGGTGTGTCGATGGTCAAAGCCTTGATATCTGTAGATTTCCCGTACTTAGTCTAATGATGGGCAATATGCGAAGAAGAAAGGTAGTCGTGAAAGTTCGTACCAGCTATGACATCTGCGAGCTTTCAAAGAATGTTAGTTGGTAAGGAGCTTGGGTTCGGACAAAGGATACATCATACCTCTCCTGGTGGAGCTCCTTCCACAAAGGCAGAGATGGTTTCTATTTGCGAGGACATTGTGAAAGATTCTGGAAAATGAAAATAACGATTGACGCCAAGTATCTCAAGTAAATATAAACCTGTATCAATAATCGTCCTTGCTGGCTCGAATGGATGCGCTGGGGTTTTGAAACATAAAGTTGAATCAATTGGGCAAGCACGCGAGGCTGAAGCTCAACCCCTCAAGCCCCTCAATTCGTGGCGGTGTGTTGGCTCGTGCAATAACCTTAAGGGGGGGGATGGTGGACAACTTCATATTTTCTTCTGATTCTGTCATGTCTATACCTCGCTTTGCCTTTATTCCAATCATGTTAACAAGTGTATCTTCTAATTAATAGCTAGGATGTCAGAATCTCCATCAATGAGGATGAATCATCGACTTCATGTTGTCCTCTCTTGGGAGCATTCAATTCCTAATAATCACCAACGGAAATCTGCACCAACATACAAATTGATGACGTTCCTATTCATCACGTTACTTGGTATCTGTATCAAATCCGCGAAGGCCGCTGAGATGAGGCTTCGGTAGTCCAAAGCTTCAAAGTTCTTCTAAAATCATCCAAGAACCTAGTTTTCGCTTCTAAATTCTTCAGCTTGTACAAGCTGGGTATGGCTACGGAATAAAGTTTACTCCTAGTCCCCCCCGCGCCGAATTTAGATATGGCCACATATCTCGTTTATCCCTCTTAATCTTGTTCCAATACATATTGTCGCGTAATCAAGTTGTCATATTCCAATCCCAAGACCATACTGTCGCAGATCATGATCATTTTTTCTCAAAGTAGCTTCGTGCTGGCGAGGAATTATTCTTCGATCAGTTTCGCTAAAAGTTAGAACTCTATCTCCTTGGATATTTCCTCTCCAAACTATTTGTTACTAGGCGTAACGAAAGTGTACTTTGGAGGCTTGAGAAATGCACAGTATCGAATTCGTTTCAGTCCATCACAATCTATGAAGAACTTGCTGCCCCGCTCAAATACGAATATTTGTGCTAAATGTTTTCAGACTCGCTGTTCTGGTTACTGGCAGCACCGATGTCACTTGCGTTTGAGACCGTAATAGAACAAATGATAAACTCAAATCACAAGAGTAAGTCGAGCAGCAATAAAGCAGCGTACATGGTGCCGATTTGCGATAGTAATTTGTTTACAGATGCTTTTTTCGCGATAGCCCTCAGTAAAAGAATATACGTCTGATCGTATAGAATGGAGATCTGATTTTGTTTTGGAAACAGTCCATCGTGATCGTCTGCTCCAGCAAAGAGTATCGAGGGTGAGATGTCATTTCTTCCGAGTTTCAACTAGGTATGTGAAGAAAGATCATCAGATCACAAAGTTTTCCATGGATCCGATCGATGTCAATGAAAGTCTTGCAGTTCCATTACCTGCCCCACGCGTAAAGTTCAAAAGTCTTTCGGATTGGAGAAGTACAAACCCTTTCACAAATTCCGGTTCGAAATCTGAACAGACATAGCTAAAAACAGAATTAAGATAAGTCCTTACTTCTTCCCATGCCATTATGAAGTCTACATCCAGTAGCTGTGACTCATGCACCACCTCCAAAGCTTTCGGTTATGTCATCCATCAATTATCAGAAATGACGCCTTATGTACCGTATATAGGCATTGATACAGTTCATGACTCCAATGGAGGCACTGAGTTATTTTGGTGCAGATCAACTGTTTAACTAATTTGGCTTGTGTCAACTGTCAAGTAGCTCATCAAGACTCGCTTTTATTAGCCAAACGAACGAAGTATACCTATGATGTGTTGTGATCCTCCAGCTGCTCAAGTCTTCATTATATTTTGACTCTTCTGCTTTTCACTGAATTCCATTCTACTAATATATTCAATAACATAAATTCACGGAAATTCATATTCACTTCAGCAGCATACTTGACAGCCGTTGTCCACTACTATCCGATCGACTAGCATTTCAACGTCCTTATAATAATAAGAGTCTTTCTTAGATCCAATTACTCGAACAATCAACTACATAAATTTCAGGGACCGGTTCACTGATTACAATTGATCACTAGAGTCATGTCGATAACTACGCCGACTCCTCAGGTAATCTGCACGAGCTGTGGTGATGTCTCCAGCAATGCTATTCAAATCCCATGCAGTCACCACTATTGTCCCACTTGTCTCGAACAATTCTTCGAGTTGGCATTAAAAGATCAATCAGTTTTCCCTCCGAGCTGCTGCAGTAGAGCGATCCCTATTGCCAGTGCCAGCTCCTTTCTCAGACCTGTCGTTGTAGAAACATTCGAGAAAAAGAAGATCGAGTTCGAAACGCCGTACAAGGTCTATTGCTCGTCTCAGCGTTGTTCAACTTTCATTCCTCCATCCAATATCGTCAAGGATATAGGTACATGTCCCAAGTGCAATGTGAAAACACATACGTTGTGTAGGTCGAAGGCACATGCTGGGAAATGTCTGTGGGGTGAGTCAATAGAAGAGGTCCTTGATCTTGCGAGAGAAAACTTTTGGCAAAGATGTTATAATTGCTGGGCTTTGGTAGCTATAATTGATGGCTGTAATTACATGACATACGTCCGCATTTCTGGCTTCGTGCATTGCAACCAATCACTAATACTGTAAAAATTAGGTGCTGCTGTGGAGCTCATTTTTGCTATTACTGTGGAAAGGGATTGAGATTATGGAGCAGACGACATTCTTGTGATCCCGACAAAAGTCAGCTCCTCGTTCGTCCTAAACCTAGGTCTATGTTATGGTCGGGTTTATTGAGACGGATTTTCCGTTCAAGTAGATCTTGAACATGGGATATGTGATCTTAGTTGAGGGAGGGCGAGGGTATATATCTACGAATGTCGCTCATACGATGTTCCATTATGTATGCAATACTAGATGTTCGACTCAATGTATGGAGATATGGAACAGCCTCATTGGAAGGTCTATGATATTTAATACTAGCTCTTCTATCTCATGATGGGGCTTTTGACGGCATGAAGTTTAATGCTTGGGAATGGGGTGGGCGCATAGACATACATGTATCATTTCTATCACTAAAAAGTATTATGGGGTCTGGAAATTTGGCAGATGTACGTAATTAGTTGAGAGACTCGCTGGTCAAAATCAAATTGTGGTTGAGATCAGTTGATTCAATCTCGTGATAGGTTACTAAACATGTTGAAGACAGAACCAAAAGTCATCGTTTTTGTGACATGTCGTTGAAACCCATCAATTTTGAGCTAGCAAGAATTTTGGGTTTGCATCGTAGTCACCGCTGGAAATGTTCTCTGGACGTAATTCTGTCCACGGCACAATCCTGAATAGGTCAAGGGAATATAATTGTAACTTCTTCTCCCAATCAATACGAAATAACACAACCGCAATTATTATATACCAATCCACATATCCACTACGCCATTTTTCTGATCGATAACATCCCTCTGTTCCCCGCAAATGAAATTTCTATCGCGAAGAAAAACCTCACATCCACCCAGCCAACAGACCTTGTGGCAGCGAATCCACCCTTAATAATAATTACTACCAAGCCTCTCCCTAATTTTCCATTCCGCCGCCTCCAATTTCTTGATCGATTCATCAAATTTTCCTAATAATATCTCCAGGCGTCCTTTCCCAAATGCACACTTTCTCTTCGTCTCTGTCTTCCTCAAAGTTTGAAACGCATGCCAGAATACCTTGTAGATTCCATCCGCTTGCCCCAAGAGACTAATCGCCTTCTTAGCTACCTCCTCTAGCTCATATACTGGTGCGACCCTGAATTTTTTAGGTCCCGAATCCTTCACCGGCCAACTATCCTTCACTTCTTTTACTAATCCCGGTAGTCCGCCGGTCTTGCCCCCCCGGTAGGAGGTAAATTTATATCTCAGTTCCGGTATCCTTTTGTCTCGCCAGACGTCAATGTAATTCTCCATTTCAAACGTACTATTCATCCAATTGCTTTCCGTAAAATGCACCTTTGATTCCCACGGATCGCGCAACAGAATTCTCTTAGCCCATTGTTTCCCCAATCCAGCCAACGACCATCTATTTGCTCCCTCCAATCTCTCATATTCCGCCTGAAATATCGCACGCGAAGCTTGCAGTTCTTCCTTGACACTCGTGATCGCTCTGTCCCTACTATTCTCGAATGACTTCCAATGATAATCGATCCCATCCAATTCAGACAGCAAGTTGCTCACTGTTCGCGTATGATGTCTTGAATTACGACTTGAATCTGCATATAAATCATGATACGCTCTTAAATCAGCGCCCGCATCTCGAAGCTCAACAGGTATACTTTCGAACAAACATGCATTCTCAATCGTTTCTGAGAATTCGCCAGCGACACCAATCGTATTCGATAGGAGATCAAAATTACTGTTCGAAACTCCTATGTTTGAAGTTGTTATCAAGATGAAGAAACAGAAATACGCAATATACACATAACCGAATTTATCACTATAGGATCGATAGCATTGTTTGGCCTTGGTCCAGAACTCTAGAACAAAAGCCCCTGTCTCCGAAACCCAGAAATCTTCGTGCCAAGAATTTGAAGAACTTCGAGAGACTGGGAAATCATGGGGC
This sequence comes from Botryotinia globosa, assembly GCA_014898425.1. Classification (NCBI taxonomy): domain Eukaryota; kingdom Fungi; phylum Ascomycota; class Leotiomycetes; order Helotiales; family Sclerotiniaceae; genus Botryotinia; species Botryotinia globosa. Next base: position 56,309 of record RCSZ01000011.1, read on the forward strand.
GTCCGCGTGATTCGCTCAGAGTCTTCCTTGTAGGGTGAGGTTGGGGCGGACACGGATTTCCTCAGTGAGGCAGCTTTGTTGGCGGCATTGGTCTTGGCGGAGGAGACTTTCCGGGAAGAGGATTCAAAAAAATTGCGATCGAGGCCAGATGCTGATTCTTTAGCTGCCATGCTGAATTATTTGCTTGGCAAGTGGGAAGTGTGCTCAAGTGTCTGCGGATTCCTGAGATGTTGTGCTTCTTTGTGGGTACGTCGCTTGATCGGACAATTTTGCAAGTTTTAGTGTTATAGAACGAATTAATGATGCTAGATCAATTTATGCAACTTCATTGATATTATCCAGATCATTTGAGAGCTGAAGCAGTTCGAGTATTGAATTTTCAAGTAGGTAGAAGGTATGTCGTTTGGTATAAATGCATTAAGATTGAGAATGCGCTAAGTAACTAGATTAAATAAAAGGAAATGACAAAGGCAAAACAAAGAATTTCACTCTATCTTCTGCTTCCAGATCACATTTTCAAGGTCTTTCTTTTAGAGAATTTGAAGTACGAAGAACAAAGAAAGCATTGTCAGAGAGGTAACCTAAGTGGAATGGAATCATTAGAAGATTATGTGAGCTAGGTCGATGAAGTGGCACACTGGCTACTGCTAGCTCCATTGGTGATATAGAGGGGTATCAAGATTTGAAAAAGGCCAACGAACGAGCCATGAGATAAATAAATAGCTCGCATGTTAAACGTAGGTATTACCTAACGTCGTGAAATTCCCAAATATTTCAATTCGATTTGGGAATTGAACTTGCTCAAGATTAGGTTTAGGTGTCGAGAATATATCACATATCAAACTCAAAGTACCTCTAAAAGTCACCTAGGACAATGTTCAATTTTCCAGCACAACTTTTGACACTTGAATGCTCAACGTTTCGTTTTGTACGCCTTATTTCATTCGTTGTGTGAGGAAAGGGATTTGTCAAAGATCTAATGTCCAGACACTCCATCGATACCACTCAGCATCAAAGGCTAGTATTTCTGCTTGGAACAAAATTATTGGTATTGCCAGACTAATTGGTGTAGTACGAGCAGAAATTCGCGGCCATGTGTACATGTTGCCCTTCTTTGGTCCACAGAAGCACTCAGCTTAAAGGTTTCCGGTCTGGTTGGAGATGGAACATATGTATATAGCCGTAAAGAAAGTATAATTTCCACAACAACTGTGTTAAACCGGTCGTTTTAGAATAGACTCAATATGAACGTGAATATTAGAATAATTCTACTGATCGCTCACGATAACGAAGGTGACCGAGTTGCTCACTGTAAAATAGGCATCTACGCGCCAGAAGAATCCATATTGATCAAATAGCCAAAGAAACCATTCCAGATGATTCATGGCATCATGATAATCGAGAAATGCATTTACCTGAACTGCCAACCACCGGAGAGCGCTCATCTCCAGTTCCTCCCTTCTCGACAAAATGACTAAGAGTCTGGTTTAATGTCATCCATATCTGTCTCATCCTCATCTTCTTCAGATTGTTCATCCTGTTCCTCATTGTGAACTTCGCCGTTTTCGTCATGAGCCTCGTCTTCTCCAGGTTCAGTTGGCGACGTAAAATTTGAGGTATAAATTGGCTTTAAGACAAAGTCAAGACCACTTATAACTCGCTTGAACCTCTTCTTGCTATTCTGCTTGGGATCTCCATCCTCAATCTGCTGATCGTCAACTGATGGAGTGACTTGGTTGCCTTTTTTATCAAACAGATATGACGGGACTGTTGGAGACTCGGATCCCTGGAGGCCATCTAGTGGAAAATTATTAGGATCGACGTTCATAATTTTGTACAGATTCAGAGCTAATCATCTTGTGTTGCATTGAAATTACGAAATGCATCTCACCTAATGAATTTGTAGGCCCGTCACCCATGTGCCAAGCATAGCGGATTATGTGCTTCTTCTCAACATGCCTCTTCCACTTATTCTCATCTTCAAACTCTCGTGGTTTCCTAATTGCCGGTTCTGATGCCAAGGAATTTCCACTTTCTGTATGTTGTGCAGCAGCAGCGCACCCCTTCCATAAGCATCGAAACTTGCCATTCTCCCTCTTACCATGAACCTTAAAGAGGTGCATTTTCAACGTAGCCAAGTTATGTAATTCAGCAGGACACTTATCCCACTCACAGCCATAAATAAGGAAGTTTGGATTCGAGGGTTCGAGATCTACTTCAGGGGAAGGTTGCTTTGGTGGGCGACCTCGTTTCTTTGGTGGATTGTCATCTGATTGGGGATTTTGATTTTTGAGGGATTTGAGCTTTTGGTCTTTAACCATGAATGAGTCCGAATCATTACTTCCGGTTAACCCCGTATGATCTTTATGATCTTTAGGTGGTCTGCCTCGTCGTTTTGGTATAGTCGACTTTTGAGATTTTTGATGTGAAGGATCGGAAAGATTCTTTGGTGGACGTCCCCGCCGAGGTGCGGTCGGGGATCTGATCACCACCTGGGCCAAATTCTCAGCAACAGCTTGTGACGGTAAATTTCCTACTAGCTGTTCAGAATGCGTCCGAATGGAATGGTCCATACTCGGCAGGCCTGGCATAAATGGCTGATATTCTGATGGGCGCTGATTTTGAAGATACCCAGGATGTTGTGTCGCAGGGATCCTGTTATCATTGCTCATGTAATGTGGGACTTGAGTTTGATTGTATGAGTAACTTTGAAAATAGGGAGACGGCGGTGGTGGTTGATTTTGATACGCTTGCACGTGTTGTCGGTTCTGCTCGAATTGCTGCTGCTGCTGCTGACGGTTTCGCTGCTGAGGGTTTTGCGCATGCATTTGTGGTTGGGTTTCATGATAATGGGGCTGCACCGAATCTTCTTCAGCCATCCAATATTGATCAGGGGCACGATTTAAGGAAGAATTATTTATCGGTAGCATTGTTGTTGAGTTCCGAGAAATCCTGGTCGTATTTATATTAATTATTAATTATTGCTAGAAGTGGATGTCGAGTGTATCTTGAAGTGTTGCTTGCCCAACGAATGATTACGTAATCACGTAACCACATAAAAGAATAACAGTCAAAATGAGTTGGTGGTTGTTGTAATAAGACATAACAATCCTGTCCTAGACCCTATCAGATTCAAAAATCTTGTACCATTCCTGCTGTTGTTAGGGCAGTGAAGCAGCTCTTTCTTCCTTGATTGGCCTTTGTTGCCTTTGAGTTCCCTTTCTCTAACTCCCTGATGCTTCTGATTTGGAAAGAGCAATCGAGATTCAAAGCTACAAAAACTGGATTCTCAAGATTTTTCTCACTTAGAGCTGATATAGAAAACCTCGTTGTTCATTTTGTTGGTGGGATATGTACTTTTATCATTGGGGCATGAGGATACACGCATAGTTTAAGAGCTCTTATATCTGGCAGTGGGGACTTGCAGAGGAATTGTGAAATGCACATCGATCAAACGTCTGTTGAATCCAGAATCTGAAGACTTAGATTGATTATTCACAGATACAAATCGATAGGTTCCTACACAGTAATAGCTGGTTACTGTCATTATTCTATTACAAAATCTAATTGAAAGAGCAGAAGTTTTCAGAAAGCATGTACACTCGAACTTGACGGTGAGTACCACCTGAAGCCAATGATTTCTCGGCTTGTGACGGTCCTCCACTTTTCAATACCTATTGAGAGAGTGTACACCCCCTCTGAAATGGCTTCTTTAAAGTTTCAGGATCCTCATCATCATTTTTAGCAACTTCTGGATCAATCGCAACAACCTTAATGCCCCAGCTCTACTAGCTCTGGATTTTGCCACCTTTCTAGGGGGCATTCAAGTGTTCCTTCTGGACAATTTTCTGATAGCAGAGACTGAAAATCGTTAGTATAAGTTCATTGTTTGATTTCATCTGATAGTTTTGACCAAACTTACATGTAGTGAGTGTTCCGACGAACGCAAGCCAGTGTGACCATCCAATTGCCATCAACATCGATATTCTTTACGGAAATAAACAAATCTTATGAAAATCAGATTTTATGTACCATGTCTATCACAAGCCTGGCATGCTCTTGGTTTTCCTATCTTGATGGGAGCCTCCCTGAGTTAGGTGAATCTTCAGACAGAAGTTTTCCCTCAATGACCCTCTTCTACAAATTGGTGATTCGGGCATACTTTACTGGTCAGTTAGTTTTGATTCCTATGTTCGATCAGAGGACTCACTCTTGGCTTTGATCCCTTGAAAGGAACCTCCAATGGCCTCCCTAGCAGCACCAATGTACAAATTAACCACTAGAATTAATTTGATCTCAACCATATGAAGAAGAAAACAGGGCCGAGGAGAAAAGCGTTACCAAGAATTGAAGAGATTCTCTCGGAAATCGTATGTGAATAGATAACCAACTGGAAATCTTTATTCTTTTCGATGTCTGATAGAATCTCTTCAATTCTTGGTAACGTTTTTCTCCTCGGCTTTCTCTTCTTCTTGGCATAGTTCAGATCAAGTCAGGTTGTCGAGCTCGAATGTCAACGACCGACAGCGGCGGAACTTAGTTGAGATCAAGAGATGCCTGCATTATTCCACGTTAATGATCAACATACTCCGAACATGCACGGTGCTTCGGAGTATTGCCCATACCTCGGGGTCAGCTGTTACAAAAGTACCACGTCGGTAGGTAGACTGAGTAATGGGAAGATAAGCCGACGTATAGGTTCCTGATTTCTCGCACGCTTTGTTGTGGCTTATACTCCGCCACAGGGCTTATTGATCCAAATACCGCGCGGGCCCAGGAATTGATGGTCGAGACTTGGTCTAGCGAGTTCCAATCAATAGATAGGCCAAGTTCTCGGCTCTTGGACTGGTCACTATTCCTGCAGGATAAGTTAGCTACCACGTACAATCAGTACAAGAGAAAGAATAAATACCTCAGAAGAGCTTGTTGATGGTACTGATGCCCGATACTCGACAGCCGCGGCTCTTGTTGAAGGTGGTGCGAAGGTGAGGGGACGACACCCCTACAGCCTTCAGCAACGCACCTGGCACCTTCTCGGGACAATCATGTTATCTTTTTGACTCGCTCAGCACTTCACGAGAAATCAAAGTCCTCTTGTAATCGAAGAATGCTTTGGCTTTTGCTTGTGTGGATATCATGTTCTGCGTTGCAACACGTTAGCATCATTGTAATCGTAAATGCCTGTTGTATAAGGACTCGGTCTTTGATCATATGTTCTCTTGGAAGGGATTGTCCTTTATCAACATGGGAAATCAAATAATCGACAACGCTCATGTCTAATATTCCTGCAATTTCGATGAAAATCGATGGACCAGAGAGAAGAAGACAACAATGACCAAGGATTTGGACAGTTTAAGAGGAAAGCTGTTCATAAAGTATTCCTCTTTCATCTACATCATTGGTGTACTGTTGTGAATGGTTGGTTGCATTTTGATATGCAACTTGTAAGACATTCAATCTATGAAGATTGTTGAGATATTCCTAAATACTTTCGAAAAGATAGTAAGAGATTCTCAACTTACCAGAACAAATCAACACCTTACAAGATAAATGCAGTTGGTAGAGTATGCAGCAAAAAAGTTGAAATTGGAAGAATGAATTTTAGTAGCAAGAAGCAAATGGAAGTTTCAAGAGGTTATATTCAAAGAAAATATCAAGATTGTGTGAGAAAAATCCAAGAGGGCAGAAGGAGACTCGGCTATTCTGCCCAAGAAAATCTTCTTGACTGTTTATGGTCAATGAAACTCGGGCCGAACTGGCCCGGCTGTGTACAATATTGGTATTAAACAAGTTTGCCAGGCCTCCTGTCCTCACTTCATCAAACAGTGATATATTACAAGGTCAAATGAATGTGGAATAAATTATACTATTTTTTACGTTCAATCCTGTGAGCCATCTGTGTATGTGTTTAAAAAGGTCTTCCCTTTCATGAACCCTGATAATTCGCTGATCTGCCTGTGTTATACACTTCAAGACTGTCAAGCTATAAATGTGATGATTTTTAGTTCTTCTTGAGCTTCTTGGCCAGGTAGATAATGATCCAAAATACTTCGTGTTTCCAAGAGGCCTTGAGAGAATCCAGTGAAGTCTTAATACTAATCCGAGCCAAAGGTAAAATAGCTGGCTGTTCATGGAATATCAAGAGGTATGGGCCCCTCTCATGTTATGGTATATAGTTCTAACTTTACCGCTATTGTTCAGAAAACGAAGCACCCACTATTGCTTTTGATCTCCCATTCCTGTGCCTTCAACAAGCTTAAACATCTCCCAAATTGTCCCACAATACTTATTGAAGGATGGATGTATCTTTGAGTCTGCACTTGGAGAAAAGAGTCACTTTGGACCAGTTGCGAAGTCTCTTATTTTGACTTGAAAGAAATATACAAAAAGCTTCAGATCCTAAATTCGTGCTGTCCGCGAGGCCGGCCCTAACCAGCGAGGGAGCTTGACAGACTCCGCGAATTGATGAGAAATACTAAACTTAACGGAACTGCTGCATCTAGTCCTATGCAATTATAGTTCTGATATGTGGTCGGAATAAGTTTGGTAGCATACGAAGCTTCCGTGAACGTGGAGTTATGAATCTGAACAAGTCGTGACTCAAAATAACTCTGCATAAATGGATCCCTGAGGAAGATGAGGGCATTTGGATTGAACCTAGAATCAACAAAGAAGACTCGCCGTCCTCGGCCAATCATTCTACTTCAGATATGACACTGCAAGCATCCATAGAGAGAATTGGGATGATCAGAATTTCAGATATACTACAGGAGCCTGAGTGGCTCTGTGACTTCACCAAAGTCTTTAGACTATGATAGCAAGAGATGATAGATATCAGTGATTTTGAAGAAGAAAAAATCCCCCAGGGGTGGTGAGCTTATCGTTTAAATGTGGTGAGTTGGTTACAACGCCGCGAGATTTGACATATAGCCAGTCTTTTCCTCAGCATCATGGCATCGGAGAACTCCAAGCCTCTTGTACTTGATCTTGTTTTTTCCTTCGATACAAAGAGTCCTCAGTACCCTTTTCGCGATTCTCATCAAGTGTGAGTTTCGATCCAACAACCAACAAGGATAATCAGTAGCTCTCAACCTCAGCCTTGGTCTATTACAACCATTTACCGCATACTACCGTTTATGATGCGTCGCGGGCTTTTTACAACATTCAAATCTCGTCATACCACACACTTTCTATGGGGAGATTAGGTTTCAACAAATGTAACGAGCAAAATCTGTGAGACGAACAGGGAAAAATCGAAGTGGAATCATCATCATCACATAGAACTTTCTACCAAGCTGGACTCCATGTGATTATAAATGAATGAAATCAATGTTTCGTTGAGTTCTAAAGAAAGTTCACAGAATCTTCAAGGCTGCATCATACGGCAAATTTTGGATCCTTGAAAATAGGAGACACCGGAAGCACTTGATATAATAGTTTGGGGTGATAGAAATCCCCTTAGTACCTGAGCTGCAAGAAGGGCACATCTCAAAGAGCTGATTAATTGGGGATCCATCACGGCGTCATGAAAGATTGCACCAAACAATCGTCATAAGAGAACACGCTTGAGATTGATGAAACTTTTAGACAATTTAGCCACTCATTGACGCCGTTTATCATGCAGAACCATTATGTTTTTCTGTGCGTAGACGGCTTGTAGAACATTTCGGGTTTTGCGTGGCTCTTTCGTTTTTGGATAGTTACTGGGTGTGATACTGCTCCAAAGGAAGTACATCTGAACTTGAATTTTCTCTCCGGGTGGCATCTTGAAAATAACAGATTGAGAGTTTGCCTTTCATCGGAAGCACCTGTTCGGATTCGCTTTCACCACTGGGCTATACTGCGGATCCGGCAAATCATCGCTGTGGATTAATCGCAATTAGATGTTCCTCTGGTTCTGGACGAAGGTAGTGAGTGCATCTCACTCCGGCCCCTTAGCCGCATTGTGTTTCTCGACCTGACAGCATTTGCTGTGTTGCCTCGTTGATGACATAGCATCCTATAATGTATACATGAGAGGTACTCGGATACTTGATTATTGGAATCAGATTATGTATTTGTAAATGATATATATAAAGTTTTCATTGCGAGAGATGTAAAATCCCCAAGCCCCCCCCCCCCCCCCCATCCCCCACTTCTAAGCTAGTCCAACAGCGTCTTAGGCACAAATCGTGCATTCCTTCACCCAACCACCAAGCATGGATTGGGCCGTCTTTCAACCGTCTAAGCCCCCCCTAAAATAAACCCGAGAAATCAGACCACCTTCAAACAGCTCACTTAAACAACGTCGTATCACATCAAATAATCAACCACATACTCAGGAAATGAATTGGAAGTCTCCCCGGAGAAAGAATATAACAGCATGATGGTGGCGTCACAATACCTATCGCGACCGGCCTAATCACAGGAATCCCAAGACGAAAAAACCTGGTGGACGATGGCATGGAATAATCAGAAATCTTACTCTTGATAATCCTGCTCCCGGAGACCGTAGATACCGTGTAGCTCTCGGATCAAAGGTAAAATTTACTAGATAGTTTAGCTTCGTACGGCAAGAGACATTCATTTATTCGTAACCAAATCAATATCTAGGTAGCTTTGTAACCCCGCATCGTGATTGATGTGATACGCGTAGCTGGAAGCTAGAGAATAATACGTGGTGGGTTGTCAAAACACCTTTCCCCGCATTCATGCGGAGACGACCTCAAACCTTGTTCTGACCGAGAACGGAAAGCTTCCATAGCATATTCCAAAATCACAGTATTGGTAGCTCCCATACGACACGTTTAGCAGGGATTTCTATGATAAATGACATAGTGGCTCATCCGCAAAGCGAATTGAGTAGCATAACCACGCCATTTCTGAACCTCCCGAGCAAATTCTTGTCTATTTCCCCTCTCTGGCGGGAGGAGGGGCAATGTACAATGCGTCTATTCTGTGGATAACGATAGTGTTTCCACACGTCCGCCGCCGTGAATCCCAGCCTCTAGGGTATCGCCGTATCCAACAAGAACAGGTGCCTCGATGATCTGCCCAATTAGTAGGTGAGTTCGACCTAGGTATGCTGGTTAGTTCCTTCCATGAATCCGAGCTGTAAACTCAATTTTAGAATGATCCAATAGCATGAAGTGAGGGAACAAAGAAACGCAAGCTTCTAATAAATGCGCGACTGTAGATCAGAACTAGACATCCGACACATTACACCTTCATAGGAGTGGGGTTATCTCTGTTGGAGGGGCTAGAGCTTGGATAACTACCATCATATGATTGTTTGGATTACTATATATTCACTGATTCCCAAGCGTCTAAGAAGTATTCTCTGTTTAGTATTCAATTATTGTCATACCATCATATATCAATCAACAATTACACCCACATATCTTATTCAAAACAATCTCAACAAACTCCCAGTAAAAACATCTACATCATCCCAAATATCAAAAATGGAGAATCTCCCCAAGGAACAATGGGCGCAAGTAGTGGAAGAAACTGGCAAACGTATGTTTATTCCTTCCTTTATCATCACTGTCTCATCCCACTTGTCCGCATTCATCGTTTCCGATCTCACAACTAACCTAAAACTCTAGCCGTTGTCTACAAGAAAATCCCCGTCCAAAAGCCCGGTCCTGACGAAGTCCTCGTAAATATAAAGTTCTCCGGTGTATGTCACACTGATTTACACGCTGTAAATGGTGACTGGCCATTAGACACAAAGCTTCCACTTGTGGGAGGACACGAGGGAGCTGGTATTGTTGTTGCCGTTGGTAGTCTTGTTGAGGATGTAAAGGTTGGTGATCATGCTGGTGTTAAGGTAAGTTGTGTCCATCCTTCTGTTCTCATGGACAATTTGGGAAATTGGAAGGCAAGTATTGATTCAAGTATAGTGGTTAAATGGAAGTTGCCTCGCTTGTGATTTCTGTCAACAATCCGACGAACCACTCTGCGCCAAAGCCCTCCTTTCAGGATACACAGTCGATGGAACATTTCAAGAATATTGCATCGCAAAAGCCGCACACGTTGCACGTATTCCAAAGGAATGCGATCTCGAAGCCATTGCTCCCGTTCTTTGCGCTGGTATAACCGTTTATAAGGGCCTTAAAGAATCTGGAGTTCGCCCTGGTCAAACTGTAGCTATTGTTGGTGCTGGAGGCGGTTTGGGATCGCTTGCGTGTCAGTATGCTAAAGCTATGGGATTAGATATCATTGCAATTGATGGAGGTGCGGAGAAGAAGAAAATGACACAAGAATTGGGAGCGCAGCATTATGTTGACTTTATGTCAAGCAGCAATCTGGTCAATGATGTCAAGGCTTGCACACGCGATGGATTGGGACCTCATGCAGTAATTTTGGTTGCGGTCAATGAGAAGCCATTCCAGCAAGCTGCGGAATATGTTCGACCCCGCGGTACTGTCGTTGCCATTGGTCTCCCAGCTGGTGCTTATCTTCGTGCGCCAGTTTTCGAGTCAGTTGTCAAGATGATTACCATTAAGGGATCATACGTTGGTAACCGACAAGATTCTGCTGAGGCTATCGAGTTTTTCAGACGTGGTCTTATTAAGGCTCCGTATAAGAGATGCGGGTTGAGCGAGTTGCAGAAAGTCTATGACTTGATGCACGAGGGCAAGATTGCTGGAAGATATGTGGTTGATACCAGCAAATGATTGGGTTAATTGTCATGGGAAATGGAACGGAATGGCTAACGGCGTGAAGCTAGGGATCAATAGGCTCTATGAGTGGATTTTCGGGATCTTTACTTGAGTATCAAACTACCGATATGGTGTTTTGGCGTGCATTGTAGCAATGAGAATAAAAGAATGAGATTTTAAGCTCTACAATGGGAGCGTGTGAGACTGTAGTCCTATGGTGACACATGAGTATTGTGGCAATGAAATCGAATTGCTCCGATCACTAAATGCAAAGATACTGATAATCTGGCGAGTGTGAATTTAACATTTTAGATAGATGAGAACTCAATCTAATCAAAAGAAGGATCATTATTGTCTTTTCACGCCGCCACATGTGCCAAAGATCATCCTTTTCACATCCATGACCCGGGTAAGTAAATTGACTCTTTTGTTGCATGTCTTAGTCCTACCAACACCGGTAGGACTGACGCAGCCACGCGATGAAAAGATGACTGTCGTCTTTTGTTGCACTTCTCAGTCCACCAGATGTGACACAGGACAGGTCTCTGTAATTCAGATCATCTCAGTGACACGTATACTAATACCCTAGTATCTCTCTGCACCACCGGTGCTAAATACTGGCCATACGCCACTTTGTATGCCCCCGAACTGTGTAATGCATTAGCACGTTTTGTTGCACATCTGAATTCAAGAACCACAAGTAATACAACGTACTTTGTGCTCGCCATATACAACTAGCATTGGTCCGGGAAACGGCTGAGGTAGGCATCCCTTAGCGGCTCTTGAGCCTGATGGATAATTCATTGTTCATCTGTTATAAAATCATAAGAAAGAACTTCAAGCAATACAATTGTTCCGAACGTAGTAAGTGGTACTGATATCCACTAACATGATTCTGGAAGTATGTATGTGTGTCACTGCATGCCTCGATTACTAGCCCTAGGCCAGTTAGGAGGATATCATAGTCTGATGGATTTTTTGTTGCACATCTCAGTCAAAACAACAAATGTAGCACAAGTTTGTTGCATGATACCCGTGAATACACATCTAGGATTGGTACAGACAAGAGTGTCATGCGGCACCAATCAAGATGAGAGTGAGGGCGTGCAGATTTCTGAGGAAGATCTGCGTTTTGTTGCATATCTCATCCAAATCAACATAGGTAACACGGGTGCCAGCACCTACTGCTCACATAGCCTCTGTCCAAATGATACAGCCCTTTATGTGAGCTCATAGAACATCGGGGTAGGTGTGTTGGAAAAGCACATTGCAAATCCTTGCTGAAAACAGCGTACACCGGTGACGATTCCTTGTAGCCCGTTCGCAGATGAGTCATATATCTCGGCTACTGAGGGGACAAGAATATATGTACTGGTAAAGAAGAAAGTGTTATAATCGTTGCATATCTCATCTAGATGAAAATGTCTGTGACGCGTGTGCTTAGGCCCAGTGCACCCCCATATTATCTAGCATTGATTTAGGAGAGCAAGTCATGCGTGTCAAACTGTGACAAAGATGATCATTGATGCGTACATGCATATCGCTAAAGAATGCACAAGATGTATAGATAGATTGGAAGATACATAGTAGTCTTGGGGGTTGTGGTCAAAGCGGGGTGAATGATGGGGCAATGATATATTATATCAAGGGTTCGTGAGATCGTGAACCTCAGTACCACAAGGGCAAGAATCGGAGAAAACCAATTGGGATAAGATTTCGTTTCAAGACAGCAAAAGCCTCTTGGATGATATGATACTCGCAGGAAAGAAAGGAGGAAGCAGACCTTCCGCACTTAAGAAAGGTAATTCGTCAAATGTTATGGCCAAACATATCAAAACGCATTTCAATCTATGGAAGAAAGAGAGACGATAACTAGAACTACTTGCTCGCTCGGATAAATTTTGATGATCGCTACGGGTAGTGATATTGAAAGCGTTGGGCTTCGATTGGTGATAGTTCGTGGTCCAGGAGACGTCTCCGCTACGCGATGGGAAAGATCAATGTCGGCAGCCACTTCTGCATACCATGTCGTCGTTGCGAGTGTAACCCTATATGCGCTGGCAGATGCGTCACATGAAAGCCACCATAATCTCTGAGTGTCACTGAATGTCACTGTTGACGATTACCCGGACAACTTGATATTGGATGAGCCCTAGTCAACTCATGAGAATGTCACCGTAGCACAATGTGAACGTTTCCCAAGCTCGCGACGAATAGGTTTACCCTACAGATGTCCGACATATCACGGGTACGAAAATCTTCGGTTCAATCTTGTCTCCATCTTGTCAATATGATATCGTAACGAGAACGATGAGGCTCAACGATTCTTGATCTCGACGTGGGGGAAACGTTGAAAAGCACCTACCCAGTACCTATTCTAGGGTGTGCTTAATCAGCGGGGATTTCTTAATTGCTCACGTGTAAATTATCGCGTCCGATAACAGATAACAGATAAAGAACGCGAGCGCGAATTGACGCGTTGAGGCAACCATGGCCTGCCTGCCTATGCAATATAACAAAATACATTACAATACAGACAACGACGATACGAACTTCAAGCAAAATGCCTCCAAAGCAGAAGTCTAGACTAAAAGGTAGTGCGCCCGTAAATCGAACGTACAAAGCAGTTGAACCATTGTATCAAACTACATTTCCAGAAACGAAAAAGCGTGTAACTAGGAACTATGGCAAGAAATCTAAGCTGAAGCTCGAGGATCAGGATACACTTACGCAGATGGATTGGGTAAAAATGCATGAACGAGAAGAACTAGAGAAGCAAATGGAAGATGATATTGAGGATAGTCAAGGAGATTATGTGGAAGAAGAATCGAAACGAAGAACGAAACGACGGAGGACTATGGGCGATGAACCAGAGGCAAAGAAGAAAAAAGGATCGAAGAATAGACGGAAGACTCTAGGAGAGGAAGTCAGAACACCAAGTTTCTCGACGCAGACGATTACTCAACTTGATTACTGGCCACTTTCCGGAGCACGAGAACCAGAAGAACCAGAGGACGATCCATCAATCTATGATGTCCCAGTATCCAGCTCTCCAGCATTTCAACCACTTCGACGAAGTCCGCGAAAGTTGTTCAAACCTACTACTTCTGATCCAGCTCAATTAATGCCTCCACCACAAACACCAAGACATAGGAAGATTCTTGAGATTCCATCATCACAATCACCGGCTACACCAACGTCAAGTCAATTTGGAGGTTCCGCACGGAGGCGGTCGCCACTCAAAGAGCAATCTACAAATGTCATAGTACCCTTCTCCCTACGACCAAACACAATCAAAAGTACCGAAAAGATACCAAAATTGAAAATTGAGGATACCTATGAGACCGGGACAGATGAAAGTCAAGTTCTTCGAACCCCCTCAAAGCATTCGAGTCCGGCCAAAACGGTACGCTTTGCTATACCAGACCCTAGTCAGGAATCTTTTGCGGAGGAGACTCCCATAAAAGAAGAACATGCTACTCCACGTGACTTGTCGCCATCGCCTACCCGCCGATTGGGGACCCCTGCCCCCAAGAATATGAAATTCGAAATTCTGGATTCAGATGCGGAGGACGAAGAAGATGAGGAATCTCAAGTTGTAGCGGATACCCCACCACAAAATATCCCTGGCCTTAAAAGTCTCACGAATGCAGGAGACACGGTTGAGAACACAGCTAGAACGCCAGAGCAGGACGATGATCGCTCAGCGGATGATACTGTTAGACAAACAGAAGGGGACGTTGAGCAGGAGTCCGAACTTCCAGAAACATTTTATGGAGATATAGGAGCGGAAACACAATTCCAGGCTGAACGGATCATGTCTTCGTCGAGTTTAAGTGGTGTCCAAGAAAATACTCCATTCAGTGACGACGCGGCCGGAACTGTATCTTATGGTAGTAGCCAGTTACCACAAACCCAATATGCTACTACCCAGCATACACAAACTCAATATTCTCAAATCCACCGCACTGGAACTCAATATACCCAAAAGCAGACCCAGTTTGGTAAAAGTCAATATCCTGAGAGCCAACGCCTCTCCACACAACATTTGGATGCTATGGCACCGCGATCGGATTCTTCTGATGTATTTGTCTCTATATATCCTGCCCACGTGGAAAAGATAATCTCCCGTGAGAAGAACCACGAGTTTCGATCTTATAGTTTTCCAGCTGCTGTATCCCGCATCTGGATTTACCAAATCAGACCTCTATCGACTCTTACTCATATGGCAGTCATTAGCCCACCCAAAGCACCTGGAGAGATAACAAATATTGATGGGCTTGGTAACAGTGAGTTCAACAAGGGTGAAAAACGTTCCAAGTTTGCGTATGAAATCCTAGAATTATATGCGCTCGCAAATCAAATGACCCTGGAAGAATTGAAGAGTCGACAATGGTTCAAGGCTGCTCCACAGAAATATAATAAGGTACCACCCGCAGTCTTAGGGGAACTGATTGCGAATTTACTACCACCTCTTTTCACACAATCTTCTTCGGCTGTAGAGAATATACATCCCGCATCCACACTACACAGAAAATCAAGCACGAGCACTGAATCTCAAGAAGTACTAGATCAGATCACGAATAACATCCAACAATTCTCACACATACAAGCACCCCCTTCCTTACCACCTTCCTCGCCTCCTTCCTCGCCCCCAATTGCAACGCAAACTCCTGTGATTCATGTACCATCTTCACAGCGTCAATTTGTGAGGCTATCACAAGCTTCAACGGTTGATTATGCACCAACTCAAACACCTGCTACTCCATGTCGTCTACGAAATGAACGAAAGGAAACACCTATTCCAGAGGTTATTCCGGAATCACCGGCAAAATCTATTCCTTCTTCCTCGCGTGGAAGTAGTCCGGTGCAGATTTTGGCTCCTATTGTGCCGAGAAGAGGGGAGAGAAGGGTTATTGAGATTGAGAGTCAGAGTGATGATGAGGACGACTTGGACAAAGATAGTTTGCCTGTTTTAGTGGCGAGGAGCGAGAGTGTGGCTATTGGGATTGAGAGTCAAATCGAGGATGATAATAGAGATAAACGTGATGGAAGTAATGAAAAGGATGATGGCCACGATACAGAAGATGAAGAAAACGAAGACAAACACATTACAGGTAACGACCACATAGAAGAATATGGTGAACAAGAATCACACCATCTATCTTCAACACCTGCTCCTTACTCCCTAATTCGTTCATCACAACTCATGTCCCGAAGCCAAATGATGCGCGAACAAGATAGTTTGATAGATCGGGAGATCTCAGG
Source organism: Botryotinia globosa (assembly GCA_014898425.1). Taxonomy (NCBI): domain Eukaryota; kingdom Fungi; phylum Ascomycota; class Leotiomycetes; order Helotiales; family Sclerotiniaceae; genus Botryotinia; species Botryotinia globosa. Next base: position 72,223 of record RCSZ01000011.1, read on the forward strand.
ACCGCCACCGCCACCAACAGATGTGGCTGCATTTCTTAATTGGCAATCAACTCAGAATGCGCAAACGGGTTGTGGGCCTTGGCCTTCGGATTCGGATGATGAGGATTTGTGAGTCAAAATAATGATACAATGGATGGGATGAAACGGGGAGTTGAACAAGGAGTTTATTTCGAGGGAGGGTCAATATCAAAAGGGTGTTTATCATGAGGGCTTGGAAATCGCTGGTAGAACGAGAGTGGTCCATGTTAGCTAGAGTTTTACTTCTTATTTTCCACTATGCAATGCCTTCCAAACGCTTTGTATGACAGGGTGCAAGTAATTGAGCTCGAGCTATTTCAATGAGAAGGATAATTCAATTGCAACATGATACGAACGAGCCGAATGCGTAAAAGATATTAGCATATAAGATATCCTGAGTATGTTTGCTTCTACATACCTAGTGTCAGTGCTGCTCATCCTTCAACAATTAGTTACTCCTCGAGAATTATTGGCCTAATGATTCGATGGCTTGTACAGTAATGAAATGGGAGCAGACAATTTACAGTCAAAAACTTGCAAAAATCATTATCAAATGCGGTGAGTGTATGAATTCAATTGTCTATCATGAGGAGTTGTAAGTTGCAGAGTATGGTTTAATGAAAAAGCTTCACCTGGGGCGAAACATAATAAAGGTGGGCCTATCTCGCGATAACCTCAAATATTCCCAAAAGGGCATATGTACGTACATACATACAATCAATCAATCCACTGTGAAAACCTATCTGTACATACGAGATACCACTCCCGAAAAAATCCCAAAAACCAAAAATAACAATCAAAAAGGCAAAAGTTGAGACCCAAATCTCTTCCACTCTCCAAACCACACAACGAATGTAATCCTGCACCGCCACCCCACGGTGAAGAGCTCTCTGCAGAGTGAGACCTCCCTCAAGAAATCATCTTCATTGCTTAGGGCAACCACAGCATCGTGAGTTTCCTGCACGAGTGGATTGCCACCGTGGTGTTCGGACTGGGCACTGTTGGTGGCCTCCAATCGTTAGATTGAAGAATTTGGAGGGAAGGAAGAGGGAACGTGAGCTCGCCTTAACCTTATGACCGTTACAGTCGAGATGATACAACTATTTTTAATTATATATAGGACATATTGTCTTCGGCGATGTGATTGGTAGCGGTTGTGGGGTGAATTCGGGATATCCTCGGAGTAGACATCAGATAAGAAGATAAGGTATGAAGGTATGATTTCGTGATTGGGAATCTCGTTTTCTATTTGGGAAGGAGGGCAATCACATCGCCTTGTTAGTATTTTTTGGTATTATGCAGATCTAGTATTTGGGGACCGTGTTGTCTCTCGTGGATTATGAGTTGAGATTGAGATTGAGTTTAGCATACAACTCTCCTCTTTGTGCGATGGAAAATTGGAAGTTTAGGAATGGAATGAAATCTTAGAGACGATTAATAAGAGACCTAGGTATTTACGATTTGATCAAATTTGTAATTTTGCAGGTATCTATGTTGTAGAAACTCCCAAGACTTTGAAGAATAACCAGTCATGAATGCGATCTATTTCAGGTATATAGATGTTGAGAGTCTGTTTAATATCCTGATCTCGTATGATACTACCCGCAAATACCTACGTACTCAACCCCTCCAACAGCTTCGCCTCTTCCCCATCACCTATGAGTTTCTTCAACGCCTCCACAGTTATTTCCAGAACCTGCTGACTCCTCGACTTCTTCAAACATTCTTTCAGACATTCCAATCCCGCATTCTCCTTCACCATTTCCCTTCCCTTTTTCCCAGCTTTATTCGGTGCCGTCAATATATTAAGAATGCAAACCGCACCTCTATGTCTAATTTCCTCTTCTTCTTCTGTGCACAGAGCTAATAGAAGGTTGACTCCTCTTTCTCTGTCAAGGATAGCTTTTACGGCAGTATCCCATTCCGTGAGACTTGCTAACGCTCCACCTGCTGCTCTTCGGGTGGCGAAATCATCGGCATCCGTCAAGGCCAAGAGAATATGTGTACGCTGTGAAGCTTGTTTACTGCCGTTTGCGAACTTCGCAACGCCTTCCGGTGATTGCATGAGGTTACAGATAAGCTCTACTGTTGCACGAGTTACCATAGTATTATTGGAAAGAAGCAATTCTTCAATCTGAGACCAAGCTAGTCGAATGATAGGGTTACGAGCTGAATCATCTGTAGAAGCGAGGTTTGTTAAGGCCAGGAGAGCTTCAAAGACAGGTAGTAGATCGCGGTGTTCAACTGTTGGGTCATCTTCCAGAAGGAGAAGTAGAGGTTTAATAGCTGAGACAAGTGATAAAGGGTTGGTGCCGCCAAATACATGTTGTGGATTGGTGGATATGAGGATACGGGCAAGGGCATGAGCTGTGGTTCTTCGAGCGGGTATATTATCCGAGGGAAAAACAGAATCCGCGTGTAATAAGAGCTTGATTGCACCTTGTTGGGCCATTTGTCCTCGAATTTTAGTTATTTTGGAAAGTGAGAAAACGATGGATGTGACAAGTGTGAGAGATGCTATTGATCCATGCTGACTATGGGTGACAAGAACAGGTATGACACCGGCTTCGAATACGTTTTGGCATCTCTTCGTAACGTGATCATCGTCGTTGAGAGGATCTGGTTTGAGGGAGGATTTTGATGCATTAGCATAAGCCTTCAATTGGCCTAGCTTTTTTTGTTCTTCTGTCAAGGGAGGTTGGTATGCTGTAAGATTAGCCAAAATAGTGAGAGATCCATAAGTTGCCGGTGATTTGGGCGGAGCGTCCTTCATAGTCTTGACAAGATTGGCCAGAAACTTCTTATCTGAAGCCAGCTTCTCCTTAACTTTTGATTGCAGCGAAGCATAAGCGAGGCCTTCAATCGAACTTTGTTGAGAAGTATCTGTAGAAAGCATATTTTTGAACATGTCTGAAAGGTCTTCAATATTTGTACTTCCAGAAATGTCCCCTTCCCCGGATTCAGCAGTTGGTGCTGAAGGGATAGCCTTCACTTCTGCGGTCAGTCAGAACAATTGATTGAAGAGGGGGTATGTTAAATATGAAAGTATGTAAATGGCTAATGCAGGTAAAATCATAAGCATACCTGAATCTTTGCCAAGACAACAGCTGCGAGATTCCTGACTTGCTCGGAATGTATTCGCTGTTGTATAGAACCATCTTCTGCATTACTATCGATAGGTGACGTAGAGATTTCAGAAATCTTGGGGGGAGTATTATTGACGATCTCTTCGAGCCATTTTGTACAATGCTTTTGGATGGCTTCTCGGCAAGGGGTGCTCATACAAGCAGCACTAAGCAACTCTAGAGCAGCCTGTTCAACCTTTCGACTTTTCCATTTCCTCTTCATCAAGGTGCCAAGGCTAGGAATGAAACCTTCACTTAGGAAAAATGAAGAAATAACATCTGGAACCACGGGAAATATCGATGCTGCAACAGAGAAAGCAAGAATCAGATCGTCATATGTGCCTTTGCCAACTCGATCGTAGAAGAAATGAGAAAGATAGTCAACACCTTGTTGTTCCGAAGCTTTGAGGTATGCAGAAGTTGTCAAAGTCGCGTGACCTCGGACCGAAGGAGATTGTCTCATATCAAGATAACCTAAGATAGTTTCCAGGATATCGTGATCGATCAATTGGAAAAGAGGCTTGTGTGGCTCCTTCGATCTTGTCTCTTCGGTAGAATCATCTGTGAGAATTTTTGTAAGAGTGTTCAGTTCCTTGCAAGTATCCTCATCTTCTTGTCCACCTTCTGTCAAACGAGCAAGTAGGAGAAGTGTTTGGTCTTCAAGGGAATCATTTGCGGCGGTTGTAGCATGAGGAACACTTGGATCAGTGCCTCTTCTTTCGAAGGATTGATCAAATGAATTTGACATGATGATGAAGTATCAAATATGACTGAAGTCTGATGGAAACGAAATCATGAATGGGAAGATCAAGATGAAGATGAGGGGAAAGCTCCAAATTATATGAATGAAGTACGAGCAAATGCCCCTCCCTTGTGAAACCACAAGCTTAACAGCCCCACATATATGGGCAAGTACCGAAGATAAAAGGCTGCGTCACATGATCAGGCGATAGCAAGGGTGTCCGTACCCGCATTCCGCATTATACCCTGGATGAAGATCATCTAGCCTTGCTGATAATTCCATCAATTCACTTAGCCATTAGGGAAATTAATATCAATCGCAATTCTACGGACTTCTTGTGCAGCTAGGAAAGGGAATGAATCTGTTGGGCTGTAGCAGAACCGCAAGTCACATATAAAGTCGGGAAAACGGATAGATCCTTTGACCTTCGAACCTATCAGGCTGTCATGCCTGCAAGGCTTTTACTATGGATGGTATAGATGGTACAGATCATTTCACAGGAGGCGTCAAAGGTAAGATCAAACAATTCTTGCGGCAATTGCATGGCATTTTAATATAGAAACAGGTCCTTCTCCTTCATGCCTCGTCATCATCCTAGATACCAATCCGCACGCGTGGGAAATTCTCTCATCGACTCTTCCTCTCTCGAAAGCGATAGCCAATCTCCTCGTTTTCGTAAACGCACATCTCGCTGTCAACAATGCCAATCAAGTAGCCATAATAGCTAGCCATTGCCATCGTGCAGTATGGCTTTACCCAGCGCCGCCTTCTGCGTCCGAAGATATAGAAATGGGAGGCTCGACTACCCACGGCCCGCCAGATGACGCAAATAAATACAGACAATTCGCACTCATCGAAAATGCCCTCCTACACTCTGTACGAAACTTGATAGATAGTACAACCGAGCAAGAAGTATCTACTACAACCACCACTCAAATGGCCGGTGCGCTCACCCTCGCCCTCTCATATATAAACAAACAACTATCAGCCTACAGCGATGTCTCAGCTGCTGACTCTAAACCCACTACCTCCGATGTCACCCCCTCCGATTCTACCACCGGGTTGCAATCGCGAATTCTCGTTCTCTCAGTATCTGGTGACCTCGCACATCAATATATCCCAATCATGAATACCACATTCGCTGCACAGCGCATGCGGATTCCAATCGACATCTTGAAACTCGCGGGCGACACCGTATTTCTACAACAAGCTAGCGATACTACTAGGGGTATATATATGCATTTGAAAAATCCGCAAGGATTATTACAATATTTAATGATGGCGTTCTTGCCTGATCAAACAAGTCGAAAGGATCTAATAGCGCCAACGCAGGAAGTGGTAGATTTCAGAGCTGCGTGCTTTTGTCATAGGAAGGTAGTGGATGTGGGTTTTGTATGCAGTATATGTTTGAGCAGTATATCTCCCCCTCATTTCTCCCTTTGGTCAATACAAAAAGTCTGACTAATCTTCCTCCCTCCAATTTAGTATTCTGCTCGCCCCCCGAAGGCGCCATCTGCCTAACATGTTCCACGCACCTCTCCCTCGGAAATTACGGTGCTAAACCTGCCGTTGTTCCACGCAAAAAGAGGAAGAAGCGCAAGATTAATGGAACGGGTGTGGAAACGGGTAGTGCTAGGGGTACTCCTGCGCCTGGGGAGTAAATATCTGAGCTACCCTGCGGTTCAATTATCATTCAATTCGATGGGCAGAGACGTTAACATGACGACCGGAGAAAGTCTCTGCTTTCGTGACTCGGTCAAATCTGTAGTGGTTGTTACAGGGAATCTGAGATTAGGGGTGGAAATTTGCACATTGTGACATGGGGACGGCAAGCCTGAATTTTTAGGATTTCAGCGTAAGGCAGATAAAAGATGATCATCCTGGATTTTTTGCGTCAAATTTGTATCCAAGGAAGATGAGGTGAAGTTTAGTTGATGGAACAATGGCGTGGGAATACGTTGGTGTGATGCATTGTCCAATAGTTCCCAGAAGATTGTCTAAAGTTGGAGTTGGGTGAGGAAGTTGAAAACATTCAGAGAATGAGTTGTGTTCGAGATTCATAATATAACGACATATTGTATGAGCAAAAGCGGGAGCGAGCTCGAATGTAAAATTATCAAAATCTATGCATCAGTATCCGACACACCAGCATCACACTCGAATTTAATTGCAGCATATCTCACTCAGAGTCAGGAGTAATTTTAGGTTCCATTAGGTTATCAAATATCGCCTTTTAACGGCGTAGCAATAAAGCATAAGCAATAATATCATCTCTATCCATCTTTCCCATTTCCTCCTATCACAACCCATCTGATTTCCAAGCGGAAAGTGTTTTTAGGTCAACGGCAATGTGATGTTTTGTTTGTTGTAGCAATTGTTCCTCCCCATCCTGTTCATTCGTTTCCATTCTTCAACGCTATTTTCTTGGTCATAATCATAAAAATCATAAGTTCCCCTTGTCCGTAAGCAATAATGCATTCTCTCCAAAACAACGCTTGTAAAAATGATGAGGAATCGATGAACCAAGTAACCACACGCATGTACCAAGTTCGACACCTTAGAGCAAAAGGTTGGTAATTCGTGTGAGGCGTGCTGCTGGAAGTCACTCTTTATCGATCTTAACCTTTCGACCTCCTCTAACAACATTTCCATGATCTCCAAGACGAGACATAACACACTTAGCATCTTTTTCGTTTGAAGCGTATGATGCCAAGGCAAATGAGTCGGTATTATGAGCGAAGTGGAGGAAATATCCATACTGTGTCTTTTTCACCGCCATAACACCGATTGCGCCTGCTGAGTTACTTCCACTGACACCAGGATGCCCCATAAAATCTGCTTGAACAAATGACTCCATGGCTTCGTCTTCATTAGCTTCCATATCCTGCCCACCGCGAGCTCGTCTGGTGTTGTGGTAGAGTCTGTCTGCACATTTTTGCGAAGCCATGGTAGTCGCCATGTGCTCTCCTGTACCACTGGTGACTGCGGCAACTGATACTTGATCTTCATCTCTCTCATCGCATGGAACCACAGCTGTACCAATGCCTACAAGAGCTGCAGGTCCAACGCGGCCACGATGTTTCATCCCAATTCCACCAGAAGAAGATGCCGCAGCAATACGGCCATACATGTCAATTGCGATAGCTCCAACGGTATCAGTAATCAAGTCCACGTCATCCTTCTTGGGAGTAAGAGGTTCTGGAGTAGACTCATGGGGGCACTCGATTGTTCCTTCTTGAGCTAGATCCAGTGAGGCAGAATGCATTTCAATAACCTTTTCCTGGTCTGTTGGAGAGAGATGACCATCTGTACTAGACGGCCTATCGATTGTGGATGGAGCAGTACTTGCAGATATACCTGGTTCGCTGGACACCCCACTGGTAGTGACACTAGGAGATAGAAGAGATTGAACACGCCCCGGACTGCCATCACTGAGTGCTGCTAGTCGTGCACGTTTCGCGGGAGTTGTTCCGACTGGAGAGCGAGAAGCTCCGCGGCCTGGCGCATTCATTTGAAAATAGCCTCGGCTCGGAGGAGTACCAGGACGTGGAGAGTATGGATTAGATTCTTGAGGGCATACTCGGCCTGGGGATGTTGTTGAAGGAGAATCAGGTTGCCCTTCATTCCATGTACCAGTCATAAGCGCGTTGGTATGGTCCCGACGCTGTTTTGCTCGTACACGTTCTTCGTATTCCCGAGCGGCAGCCTCATCATCAGCAGCTTGGCTGCTATTAGTACTTAATGGTGTCATACGACCTTGTCCCTCGGCACGACGTAAATCGTCACGCCAACGAATATATCTTTCCCGCGCATTCTTAGAGCACATCATATCATGTGGTACAACTGGTATTCCATGTTCCCATGCGAAGTCCGTCGCTCCTTGCCCGACAAGAAGGTTGGGTGGGACTCTTCGTAAAGATAATGGTCTACTTGAAGCTTCTAAAATCAATCTTGCCAAACTGACAGGGTTCTTGATTTCTGGGAGCAAATTGTTGGTCAGTGGATTGACGTGGGAAAATGACAATCAACTTACGAGCAGTTGCACCGCAGGCACCACTTCTACCCAAATGATCTACCACTGTTGCGTCACACTCAACTATACCTTCAATTGATAAGTTACTGCCGTATCCGGCGTTGGTGATTTCCTTGTCTTCAAGAACTTTGATCGCAGCTTCGACTGCATCAACGGCTGTACCACCGGCTTTGAGGATTCGCATTGCTGCGCGAGCAGCACTAAATGAATGTCAGCCAAATTCACATGCCTCAAACAAACTTTCGAGGCTTCAATTCTTAGTTAGGTCAGCATACTCATTACAAGCTCCCAAGTGGATGTGTTCATTCGTAGTGCTGTGATAGCCTGCACCAGCGTGTACGAATATCGCAGATACACATGGTTGAGGTTGTGCTGGACGAGGTCTTCTGGTATCCGCCGATCCATCCATTACTGGATCTAAACTCAAGGCAGGCATCCTATTGGTCTGCATGTTTTGGTAAAAAGGAGTTGGAGCCATTAATGGTGGGGATTCTGACCATGGACCTTCGCGATCTAAGAATGGGGACGGGATGATCTCGATGTTATATTTTTGAAACTTGCGAAGTGGATTGGAAAGATTAGAGAGTTCACGGCGAAGTTGACGAAAACGCTCTCGCGCAATATCGATTTTGTTCGCGAATAAAGATTGTTGAGGTAGAGAAGTGGATCGTTGGGCGGGTTCAGACATGAAGTCTCTGAGGTGAGGGGTAAAGGTGAAACGTTTGTATTCAAGTGAATATGAATATATTGATGCTCGAAAATTGTGTCAAGGGGGACGGAACACTAGCAGGAACTTGCAGCTGAGAAAACTGATCCGTGAGTCACAACGTGTACTTATGGTTTCCGCAATGATTTCCAGTTTCGGATTGGCGAACCTGAAGGAAAGGACAGGATGGCGAGAACGATATTTGATGAGGGCCGTCTAAGATGTCGTTTTCTCTAACTCTGTTTCTGTCGAGGTTGCAGTTTATATCAAAAACAATTTGGTTGTTGGAACTACACATCAGTCAGCCATCAACCATCACAGATATATCTCATTATGGGACATACCATAGGAAGATCTCTGATTGCAACGAATGTCCTTGAATATACAAGAACAGAAAGCTTTTCGGTCGCAAGAGACTTCGGTTAACCTCGAAGATATACTTGGACAGTTGAATCAATATCAGAGATACAAAAGAACGGCGAAGACGTTTGAGATTCAAACAATAATTTAGGTAACGCTTTAAAAAGTATGTTTAGAAAACGACTGTACGTGAATGTGTGCGTGAAAGGGACTGACTGTTCGATTCCGTGAGAGAAAGAAATGATGGACGCGGTGGTAATGTTTAGAGATGAGGGGGAAGAAATCCTAGGATGTAGAGAAAAGAGAAATATCTCTTGTTGACATTGAAATATGTACCTAGTACACTATTACATAGTATGATTGAACAGGCAGTGAGGTTGGAGATGAGAAGGGAAAGAGCTGTTCACTTGAAAAGTTATTAAAGGATAATGAACATGAGAATGAAAATAATCGCATTTAATCAAAAGATGATCAATTCACCCCGACGAAATCTCTTCTTTCTTTCAAGAGAACTTAACTCATATTTCATTCCCCATCCTCCTTGGTTATCCTAATACGCAGGTTCAATTGTCTTCTCATAACACGAGAAAGAGCAATGTGACGAGAGAGTGAAGTCAGGAATATCAATTTTATATTGCATGCACGTGATCCTCATTTTGACCGTACTTGACTGGCTGTTGCTGGCACTGGTGGGGTTAGTTCGTTTAGGTCCGCACCGCCTACACTAGGTATGGGTCGTCATCTTGAAGCTTAGATTCAAACGCCAACGGTCAATACCAGCTGTTAATTATCAGCACAAGTTATCTACAATCTCTAAAGCTGTCGCATAACTTTCTCATCACTTCTGGGTCTGCATTGCGCAGCTTTATTCCAATATGGCTTCTCACACTCCGGCCGTTGTCATGGACAAGTACGTTCGAGATCCCCACAAGGCATTCTATATCCCCGTGTCCCGAGTAAAGGGATGTTATCTATTTGTACAATTACTGATACTTTAACCATAGCGGTACCGGTTACTCCAAGCTTGGTTTGTTCTCTTCTCCCGAGAAGATAGCCACACAACTGATAATGCCTCAATTATAGGTTTCGCTGGAAATGATTCTCCCTCCTTCGTCTTCCCTACCGCTATAGCGACCAAAAATGCCGCAGGAGCTGGTGCAGGTTCTGGATCTGGACGTCCTGCAGTTGCCAACAAACCTTCATATCTTACGGGTGGTGCTGGGCCAGGAGGTCATCTTTCAATGAAACGTGGAACTGAAGATTTGGACTTCTTTATCGGAGACGAGGCATTAGCAGCCGCAAGTGGCCCAGGTGCGCATGAATTATAGAATATATGGAATTGGAACTCGTTCTGATCATTGCAGGTTATGGCATAAACTATCCAATTCGTCACGGACAAATTGACAACTGGGTAAGGAGGTCAAAGGCTATGGTCAAGGCGAGGTGGCTAACATGAGATCTGCAGGATCATATGGAAAGATTCTGGTCTAATTCGATATTCAAATATCTCCGCGTTGAGCCAGAAGATCATTACTTTCTGCTGACAGAACCTGTATGTGCTCGTTTCTCAATTCCGTTTGAACTCTCCACTTACCGATATTTCCCAGCCACTCAATCCACCCGAGAACCGTGAGAATACTGCCGAAATTATGTTCGAATCCTTTAATTGCGCTGGTCTATACATTGCCGTCCAAGCTGTACTCGCATTGGCTGCGTCGTGGACTTCATCCAAAGTTTCTGATCGATCCTTGACTGGAACCGTAATTGATTCTGGAGACGGTGTAACACACGTGATTCCTGTTGCCGAAGGATACGTTATTGGATCATCAATTAAATCAATTCCTATCGCTGGTCGAGACATTACATACTTCATTCAATCCTTACTTCGAGACAGAGGTGAACCGGACTCCTCATTGAAGACTGCCGGTGAAATCAAAGAAAAGTATTGTTATGTCTGCCCAGATATTGTCAAGGAATTCGGTCGTTTCGACCGCGACCCTACGAGATTCGAGAAGCATACCGTCACCCAACCCGGCGGGCGTCAAGTGACTGTTGATGTTGGTTACGAACGGTTCCTTGCTCCAGAAATCTTTTTCAACCCAGAAATTCACTCCTCCGATTTCTTGACTCCACTTCCAACAGTGGTCGACGGCGTCATTCAATCTTCGCCTATTGATGTGCGTCGTGGACTGTACAAGAATATTGTCTTGTCTGGAGGAAGTACATTATACAAGGATTTTGGTCGCAGGTTACAACGTGATATCAAACATTTGGTAGATGACAGAATTAGAGCCAGCGAAGCACGAAGTGGTGGCGCAAGAAGTGGAGGTTTGGAAGTCCAAGTCATTTCCCATAAGAGACAACGACATGGTCCATGGTTCGGCGGTAGTCTTTTGGGTCAGACTCCTGAGTTCAGATCTTATTGTCACACCAAAGCAGGTAAGTTATACTTTTTGCTCTCCTGTCGGTCGAGTACCTTATACTAATATCAAACAGAGTATGATGAGATAGGTCCAAGCATTGTCCGAAGATTCGCTCTGTTGGGAGGACCAGGAGGATCGTAAGGAGCTAGACAAGTGGCCGAAAAGATAGAGCTTATGAAGAATTGAAAACTATACATATATTGAAGAGCAAGCGGAGTTTTGGGAGAATGAATGAAGCGATAATTGCGAAATAAGACGTCTCAAGTTACGTAGATTGAGATGTAGTTGGTGAAAATTGATTAAATTGTTGCACAATTGACCATTGTCGTGTGTCATTCTCTGATCTAACAAGTGATGTGATGTCAACTCCATGTCGCTAGTTCTTATTAGTCAAGATAGGTACATCAAGGCCATGAAGGGATCTATCACAGTTCACATCTCCCGGTGAGCCTAGGTGCCTTCGAGTTGTTCCTTGCACAGGGCCCGATCTGAATCTCTTTTTCACGTGACCTTTGTAATTGCGGGGTTGACAATCGTTTGAACTTCACCACGCGACATCATGTCAAAACATGATCACTTCCCCAAACCACATCCTTTTACGAAAGTTTCAGCGCGCACAGTTTTCACATATCGGCAAATTGATCGTAATATTTGCATACAAGGATCGCCTAAACACAATTTACAATCACAACTGAATTACAATTTAAAAGACGTCGCAACCATGGAGACAGACGCATCCAATATCCCTCTCCCCACCAATGAGGATCTTTCACCTACAGAGCAAGATTTATTGGATGAGTATGAGCGCTTGGCAGAGAATATGAAGACTGTTTGTTTCCCCTCCTCTTTCCTCTTCGCTCCTTATTCTTCATCCTCTCTCTTCATCTTTCCCATTAACCCTTCCCCCCTCTCAATCTTAATTCTATAATATGGTCACAAAGCTTACCAGCGCCCCGAACAGCTCGCGCACACTCTCGAAACTATGTCCAATAACCCCACGGCCTATATCCTCGATAATCTACGCCAGTTGGAGCGTAAAACAAGTCTGGTTTTTACGTTGTTGAAAGCGAGTGTTTATAGTATTGTGCTGCAGCAGCAGATTAGTGAGGAGAGGAATGATGATGGTGGAGGGGAGGGGAGTGAGGAGGGTGATTATGAATAAATTGGTAGGGATGATGGAGATTGTTTGGAGGGGATTGCTTTCTGTAAGATTGCGTGATTTAGAGGCCGCATATTCACATTTGTTCGATGAGGGGGTGAGAAGTATTTCTCTTGATCACTATGGAATTTCGACTAGGACACACCAACTTAAGCTCCAATACTTTCAAGGAATGCGTTGAGATGGCTCGATATATGGGAAATGGGATGTATCCTGATAAGGTAGAATAGGATATGACAGAGGGTAGGCGGGGATGATAGGAGTTTCAGATCAGCCTATGGCGGCAAGGTTTACATCATTGATGGCAAGGCAGAGTCTATCATTACGAGATACCACGAATTACAGTTGTCAGATAGAAACTCGGAAGGGGGGAATTGCTTCATCTGTTGTTTAGGAGTTCTGGACTAAGATACCCACACATAACATGTGTAATGCAACTTGCATATCAAAATATTTTCTTATCTAAGATCTTTTCCCCAATGCAATATCATGAATTCGTGTCATGTTTGCTTTTCCATATGCTTTGGTGCTCATACCCAGCATTACGCCAGTCCATGCAAATGCACATTCGTTTTCCGCATCCATCTTGTAGTATTCATACAATATGTAATATACATGTACATATTTCCTCTCTTTTGTTTCAATGCATCCGCCCATAAAACACTCCTTATACCTTTCCTCCATAGTATACCTTCCTTACATCTACAAGTTTCTTTCCTCTTCCCCTGGCAATCTCATCCGGTATACGTTGTTTCATTAATGCTTGGTACGTGGCTTTGACAGTATTCATCTTGTTTCTAGAGCGTGGTACTTTGGCTGACAGATCATGAATTCCTACTGCCTTTGCCATATCAAAGATAAGTTTTTGACATCGAAGACCAAATCCTAGAAGTTAAGAATAAATTAGCTCCTTTTCTTGCCCCGCATTGCCAGGAAGTCGATGGGTGAAGATGGATATAAAAATTAGAACATACCTGGAGGTCTTGCCATGAGCTTGACTTCAACCGCACTAACCTTCCCTTCGACATCCCCATAAATAGTTCGTTCCTCGTATCTTGGAACTGGTTGCATATTCTTAATAGCCGCAATCTTTGCATTATTATTCGTATCTTCCGGTTCCTGGCCCTTTGCCTCGCCTATACCTAATCTGCCTCTTCCATTTCCTGCAATTGCCAAAACGTACATACTGTCGATTTTACCCAGACGAGTTTGATTGACAACTCGGTGACTGACCAGGATTTTGGTGTCGAGGTCGAAGATTTCGTTCATGGTAAGTCCAGTCTGGTGGCGCAGTTTCGTGTAAATTCCATCGGGATCCCTAGGATCAAGATTATCCTCATCTTCCTCATCTACCTCCCTCGCTATCTCCGCAGCCTGGCCCGGGTCCTTTGTAAAATCTCCAGGAACCTGCGGGGCAATCGCAAAAGTACTTGGGTCGCCCATTTCCTTCTGCAGTGCCTTCAGAGAATCCAATCTATTCGGCCTGTGTTTCTTTTCCCACTCCGGATCCTCAGGATCTATATCCTCAGGATTCTCCTCCATAACTTTATCCATGTACGCCACGAATTCGTCTCCGATCTTATCCTGATCCAGCGTCCAATTTGGGTCAATTCGATAATCCATGATCTTCTTGTCGATTACCGGCTGCGTCATACTCAAATCATCCATATATTTCAACCTCCCCAGATCCGTCCGTATCACTCCATGACTTTTAAGATCATCTGCATCGACCGATTCCTCCGCAGCCTCAATAGCAGCAATTTGCTCCGGGGTATATCGTTTCCCTAACAAAGCTTTCTCTTTGTCGCTGTATCCAGGGTAAAGTTCCTTTGCGGGAGCATCATCTAGCTCCGATTGTTTTATGCTAGCAAAACGGGGACGACGTCGTGCGGGGAGGGGAGTCGAGGCGTGGAAATTTTGTCGTCGGGTGAGTGGTCGGAGGGAGGGGAGAGGCGCGTTGAAAAGACATCGCGCTGGGCGGGAGACACTCATTCTGAGGTGGTTTGGGTGTTGCAGGTTCACTGCACGTCTTTTCGAAGCCCAATTCCTGGAATTCGAGATTCAGTTCGAGATTCATTTGGTGAGAAAATTAGTCGCTCGGACACTTTTTTTATGGTCACGTGCCTAGCCTTGCAGGGGTCTTGGGGAGGGGGTTTCGTTGACTTCATCCTGGAAAGTTTACACGCAATCTTTATTAGCATGTCGTTCTGATTGATGTTCAAAGTTGAATACTACACTGCCGCCTGATGATACTGATACTGGTAGCCAGACCTTACGGAGTTTTGTTCTTCTTCAAACTGAAAATATTGTTCTATTTAAAACCTCTAATACTCAGATATTCATCGGTGCATGTAGTTTCGTGCATGGGGCCATGAGTAATGTCAAGTGGTAGAAATGCATTCTGTCAAGGCTTCTCTCAAGAAGTTGATTGTCTACATACCGTCTCTTATCCCGTTGAAATCAGAAAAGATTGACTACATGGACACTTCAAGACACCCTCCAGTATACCTCATGAAGTTATCATCACATACATCCCAGTCGTCAACATCACCACCACAGTATGCCACCTACGATCACGTCCCAAAGAGCATTACAGGTAAAAGTCATATCCATCATTAAATTGCCAATTCATATATCAATCACTACTTTAAATTTCAAACATAGCAAATCCAAATAAAGCCTCGAATCAAAGATTCTCTCCTACTCAGCCCAAGAAAAAAGACAAAAGCAAACGATGAACCAGCCGTGAGGCAAGAAGTATAAGAAAGACCACGCCCATTTGTTTTACCGCATCCTTTTCCTCATGTTATTTTCCTTTTTCGCTTCCAAGCTTATACTGGTATCTTATCCATTTCTTGCCTAGTATCAAGCTACTTTAGGTATTGTGCTTTCATTATGTTCAAATCCTTGTCCTTATTCCTCAGTTTTCCATCTTCGTTTTTTGCCCCTGTGTCTATGCTGTCTTGCCTTCATTCTACTCTCCTTCAAGCCCCATGTCATATCTTTGAAACCTCCTCAATCTATTCGCTGGACCCTCTCAATACCTCAATTTCAGATCAATGGAACAGGGCGGTATTTAGCGCTCCACTCCTGGCCGAAAAAAAGACTGAAAATAATTGCAAGTGCCAAAAGGGTGGATCAGGAAGCAGCATATCATGCCAGCTCCAAACAACTGCAAGTAAAGGCAAATGAAGAAATCATAAGTTTGCAAAAGTAAATATATATTCAAGGATAGTGCAGAAGTAGATATACAATATTATGAACAAATTTCTCTTTCTCAACAGAAAAGCACCGCGAATATCCATCAAATCAGTAGAGCCTGTCGCATCTCCTTTAAAGACTCATAATATCATCATAGGCCTGAGCCAATTTTTGTCTTTCTGATTCTTATGTAATCTTGTTTTTCTTGTTTGTAAATGACAGTCAAGAATGTTATGTGAATAATTTTCCAATCCAGCCCCCTTTTCGTTCATCAAATTAATGTTATAAGAATGTGGAATAGAGGCCGTTATGCGTTTGTTTGCGTTTGAAATCAGAAGGAATGAAAGGCATCGTTGAAGAAATAATAGAAAGGGTATCGAGATTCGAAGATGAAAAATTGAAGCAATTTCAACATCAAAGGAAGAATATAAACGAAAGCAGAATAAAAACGCCACATGATGTGAAAAAAATACAGATGATCAAATCATCCCACCTTCCATATTCCCTTGATACGTAGCTCGCACCTCCATAGGATGTCTCTCCATCTGCATACCACTCGAAGGAGTAGTTGTAACACTCCTACTAAGTGGAGGTGGTACAGACCAAGTTGGAGGAGGGACACTTTCATATGGACTCCCATTGTTCTCAGTTGGACTTTTTGTAACTCCCTTATCAACAATAGGACTCGAATTGTTCCTACCACGGCTAGCGCTTCTCAAACGTTCTGCGGCTCGCGAAAAGCGGTTCGACAGTGAGTTGTCCGTCTCGGAGCGACCGCGGTTATGTGTGTATATGTGGGAGACAGATGATGTGCGACGACGTTCGAGGGTGGGTGGAATTGGAGGTGGTTCCATTATGGAACCAGAGTTCATTGTTGATGAAGATAAGATGGTGGGAGTTTTGCTCTTGGGAATCATTGGAATTGGTTCGTCGTCCATTACTATTTCGATAACGCCAGAACCGGAAGAGACGCCAGAAATACCAGAGCCTGATGATACACCCGATACCATGGAGTTAGTGTTTGCATTTGGTCTATACAATGGAGCGGGAGGCGGTGGTGGGGGCAGAGCTAAATGTTGCAGTTGCGGAAGAAGAGGAGGAGCTGGTGGAGGTGGGGGTGGTGGAGGAATCAGATCATGGTTTGGATGGCGCATAGGCATTGCTTGGTTTGCCTCGATAGTTTCGTCGATTCCAGTCAACACATTTACAGGCCCACTTGCGTAAACCGGACTTCCACTTCTACTTCCGCTTTCACCATGGGTATCTCCGGAGACTTGTCTACGAGAAGATTGGGTGGGTGACATTCTTTCTCTGGTGTCGGGTGTACGTCTTGAAGAACTGGATGGAATTGCAGCTTGAAATGCGGGATGTAGTGGTAAACCTGCTGGGATCACATTGGGCTTGTAGAAATTTTCTTCTGGGATCGGAGCTGAGGCAGATCGAGGTGGCATACGGCGAGGTGGTTGAGATGCCTGGTACACAGTTTTTGGGAGGGGCCCAAAGGTATCATGCGGGCTATCAGATGAATTGTTGAAAACTGCTGCGCTCAATGTTGCTGCTGCTTGTGATGGACCCGTATCATATCTATTCGGAATTTGAGGAACTTGTGGAATACGATCTGCACCATTACCTTCAGGGTCATACTTAGGATGACGCATGGCTCTTGGAGTTGCTGGTAAACCAATCTGCACGGAAGACTCTGGAGCTGAACCAAAACCACTGTTTGGAGAAGTATTGTTTGGTGTAGTCTGTTGGCTTCTAGGAGCTTGAGGACTTGCTTTGGGAGGCGAATATGACGTTGCCGATCCCTGTTCGGGGAAATTAGTAGAGGGACGATAAGCTAGTGGTGACAAGCCACTTAATTCTCCTGGGTGAATGATTGGTGGCGCCAATGGTCTTTGGGCTAAAGATTTACGTCTTTCTTCAAGCTCTCGTGCAGCTTGTTCTCGCTTTAATGCTCGCTCGTCTTTGGGGTCCATCTTTTGCTGCCCAGGGGCCTTTTGTACTGACTCTGATTGTGTTCGTAAGTGAGATTGAGACTCAGTACCATCTCGAGTTAAGTATGGCGATCTTTGACCTTCCAATGGTCTTCGACTTGTAGATCTCTCACGACGTCTTCCATTTGGTGAGGAGCCTCGAGCAGCACTTGTACCACGCTCTCTGATACGGCTACTACTCCTCAATCTGAATGCAAGTTGAGCTGCTTTTGCCGCCCTCAAGTCCTCGAAATCAGCAACCTCATCTTCCTGGTAAAATTTTGCTTGAGGAGAGAACGGCAATGGAGAAGAAGGGGAGCGAACTGCTGATCCAGAACGTCCTGCGCTTCGGCCTCGGGCATCTCGACCGCTTAGTCTAGTATCGGGACTGGCTGGTCGGCGACTGGCGTTGCGACTTGTTTGACGGCTAGATGTTTTACGTGGCTCAGGAGATTGTTTGCGGACTCGGCTTGCTTGTCTTGATGATTTGAATTCGGTTCGACTGTCCGTTCTGAACTGCTTGTCCTGAATCATAACTTCACTATCTGAGATTGCGGCGCCAAGATCTCTCAGATCTTCAGGCGACATTGGAATGGGCGAAGTTGGCGAACGCTTTGCAGGTTTGATGTATTGGACAATATCTCTTCCTCTATCTTCCGAAGTTTCTCGAGCCTTTGGTCTTCGGCTACTACTGCGAGCTCTTCCGCTTCGATCTCCGCTAGCTTGCCGACTCCTTTGTTGTTTCCTATGATACGTGGCTGTATCCAGGCTGTTGATGTATTGGTCAATGCTTCTGCCGTGCAAGACTGGGCTTGTTGTTCTGAAACTTCTTTCGCTGTTCAAAGGGCTTCTGGCATTACTTGAGGCCGAAACAGAAGCGGCTGATGATAGAGCAGCAGAATTCAAAGGGTCGCCATTTGAGCGGTTAGTCCGATGATCGTGGCGGGATGACACTGTTGGTTCTGGAGATGACATGTAATCGCCTGTGATTATAGATTCCATCGGCGGCCACTGGATCTGTAGCCCATCTGGCTTACGATGTCGTGATCCATTCCTCGTACGATCGTCTTGCTTCTTCAAAGTAAACGTATCTGGCGATGGTGATGGCAATGGATTGGCAATCTTCTTCTGGGTCATGGGTGTCGTAGGTCTATTCTTTGTAATTGGAGTATATGTCGCCGAGCTAAGTTGCAATGGTTCCGCCTCCGTGTCACGAGCATATTGGCCAACGCGCTCCCGGTCTGAACCAGAATCACCGGGCGTTGACGGATTCAATGGCTCTAACCTGACACGAGGTATGACATCGTTAGGTGTTTCGCCAATAGATGGAAGACGTCGACGTGAGAAACCACCAGGTGTTGCCGTTCGTGCAGAGGCTGGTGTATGATATGCGCTACGATTACCTGGTCTCAAGAAAGCAGTATGTGCTGTATTACCACCTGGAGAAATAGCAGATTCCTCGATTGGTGTTGGGCCAGGACCAATCGGTGTCTTGTCATTATCAATACCAAAGAACTTTGACTTCTGTTGTTTATCTCCGAAAGCAGTGATCAGTTTCAATGCCGATGTCTTCGCAATACTGCGCTGTGGACCCCTATGGCTAGGAGGCGACAAAGGAGGGCTTAATAATTCGGGAATACTTTGACTATGAATATTGGTGAAAGTTGCAGCTTGAGCAGATGGCGATGTCCAAGGCTCTGACGACTCAGACGCTGTGCAGGAAAAGCATCGAATAGCCAATTGTTGTTGACCGTGCTGAACAGCCCACTCACCCCATTTTCGGATCAATGCAGCTTGTCGAGACCAATCCGATGGGAAAACATGACTAGTCAAAATCAATGCTTCCATAAAACGTTTGTGGGAGACGTATATCTCAATTGCATCATTTTGATCACCCATACCGATCATAATTGTAGCAGCAGTGTGAACATCTCCTTTTTCTAGAAGTCGTTGAACATAAGCTCTAGCGACCTTGGTTTGCGAAGCTTGTCCTCCAATTCCACTTAAGGCAAGAAGCATCCAGTCTGAAGAAGTCATTGATTCGGAGCTTGTAGCCATAATATCCAGCTCAAGATCGCCAATCCATTTAGCAAGAAGAACTCTATGGGTTGATCCCATTGGTGCTCTGTTCATCTCATCACGGATCAACCCCTCGACCTCTCCATCCCATCCAAATATTGTACTGAGCATTTGGATTCGAAGATCATCGTTCGTGAGATGGGCACTTTCTGAGACCTGTGGCTGACGGTAAGGAATATCACTTAACCTAGATTTGGTATACTTGAATAGCTCCACGACATGAGTTCCTGACTCATCGGGACTACGGAGTACTTCTTGTCTTAGCCGAGATCCACGTTGTCGAGAACGATATGATCGTGCTGAGCTGGTATTACTGTGAGCATACGAGTCTCTACTTGATAGAACAGAAGGGTCTCGAGCAGTACCGGTGTGGATCGACGAGCCAAATGACATGGTTGTTGCTTCACTCATACCTCCACGTGATATAGCCGATAAGCCTGAAGAATGTTTCCCATGATGTCGGGTATTACGTGGCCTTGAATCTGCGGACGACCTAGTGGAATTTGACGTGCGACTTCTCGATGACACAGGCGATAATGTTTCGGAGCGGTCAGGCTCCATGGCCTCTACACGTAATTGCTGTTCTATTTCATCACCGCGTCGAGCAATTCTAGCTAGCGGTGACATCCGATCGGAGTCACTTTCAGAGATGTCGATATTGATTGGTACAGCTGAAACTTCAGCTGCGACCGCTTGAGCGGCCTGTTGTTTCTGCTCTTCAATAGAAACAGGGGGAGAAGGTGGCAACAAATTGGCTGGATGTTGAACGTTTGCCACCATTTGCGGTGGAGAATTAAGATCAAATTGCTGTGCCGTATTATTCGGTCCCAGCGTGAAGAGGGTTGCTCCTGGTCCATAAACAGCAAGACCTTTCACAATATCCAATGTCGGAACTTTCTCGAAAGTGACCTGTTTCGTTCGAACGTCCCATGACGATGTTTCCCTGTATCACACCTTGTGTAAGTGGCTGTTGCTAAGCGCGCGCCCATGGCCTTATGCAATGTGGGGGACAAATAAGGGGAGGGTGCTAGGTTTACTTACCCTTCGGAAAACTGAATGATACGACCATTTTTTGACCAGCCCAGCCAATTAGGACCGGTTTGAAAATTATCGGATCGTTTCAATACCCGGACTACTTTGGCTGTGTCATTGCTAGTGGGTGATTTTGCTATACTCCAAACCCGTAGGTCGCCGTCATTCGTTTGAGATGCTAACATGTCCGACTTCTGGCGTGACGATGATGCATGCCACGATAGTGTGACGATTGGAGATGGCCCTCTTGAGGTTGTCAAGTTGTGGAGAATTATGAATCTTGGTTGCAATGCTGCAATTAATAGAGATCCATTTGAAAATCTGTGACTCAATCAGCGAAAATGCCCAAAAATGTATCGCTGGAATTTCACATACCCAATAGCGTATGTCCTACAGTCTGCTGCTGGTGCCAAAGCCGTAATTGGAATTTGATCTAAAGTTCTTGAGGATATATGCTCTGATGTGGTCGGTTCAAAAAGAATAACATTTCCTTGAGCATTTCCTGTATGAAGTTCATCAGCGACAAAGCCCAGACCTCCACTACCCCGCCATACGCACCAAATGCAACATTTCCGTTGCGCATCCAAGCTGCCACTGTAAGATTTTCGTAACTCGCAAATCGGGCAATTTCATCTCCCGTCATGCAATCCCATACAATTGCAGTTTGGCCAGCATCGTAACTCACTACTAATCTTCCAGCTCCTCTTTCACTAATGTTATCCACCGCTAACAATTGTATCTCTTCTGTGTGTCTCGAAAACCGTCTTTCAATCTTAAGGGTATCGTGATGAGCGCAAACAACCGAATTTCCTTGCACATATAAGAACATCGATGCTGTCGCAGCACATGGCTCAAAATCGCGAGGTACGTCGATTGGAGGCATACTGACTTCGGCCAATGTAGCTCCAGCACCTTTGGATGAGTGGCCGGATCTCATTGATATTGACCGGGTCCTTGCGACAGACATGGTGGCAATAATTTCAATATCTGTGGATCGAGCATCGGAATAGTTAGTCGGGCCGCTGCATGAGGATTCTTCTGTCCAAAGGTTGACTACATGAACGCAAAAAGACTCGACAAATCTGGGAGTCCAATGCTTCTTCTACCTTTGATAATAGGGAATGTCACTTACAGATATATCAGCTGGAACTCAGGCCTCTTGCCGTTCTTCCTCGCTGTTGTGCTTTCTGCAGTACAGAGGGCTGATCACTATCCACGCCCGATTCTATATGGGTTGTCCCATGGGATATTCTGTATGGCCGGCGGTAAAGAATAGTAGTGGGTAACTCTAGCTACCGAATCAACGGATGCGTTCTGCAGTGTCGCCGTGAACAACTGTGATGCGTGGTTGTGTTCCGGGGATTCGTTCTAATATTCTTTGTGCAATGGTCGAGAAGGAAGAAGTCAAGAGCGTTGAATGTACAACTGCAATGAGGAGAATATGTTCCAAAGTGAGTTGGAGTGAGTTGAAGTGGTACGAAAGCAGACTACAGGACATCAATAGCACTAAAAAGATCCTCGTCTCCTGCCTGGAGCCAACCGAATCGCAAGACGGCCGATATGGCGCGTGTATGGGTACCAGAGAAAGCAGCAAAAGATCACTACACGCTATATGAAAAGATAAAAAAGACTGGAGACAAATTGACCCTGGAAAGTGAGCACAATAACCGTATATGGCTTTTTTGGTGGTTAATAGCTTTCGTTACTAAGTCCGAGAGCGTTGTAGGGTTTATAGGGCACGATGGGACAGAGCGGCTAATCAAAGATTCTTTGAGCTATCAGTGGATAATGCGGAGACCAAATTAGAAATTGGCACCTGCGAATTTGTTCGATACGCATGTCCAGCCGAACCATGGGACACAGAATGTGGTGTGGAAAGTGATGCGGTCGCGGTCCGGCTCATGTGTCTAGCACCAAGTAAGAAGTCGAGATAGACAAGCCACTATACCGTCTACATACCGCTTAAAGCAAATCCTAGTAAATAAGCTTCTAGCATGCTATTCAAGGGTTGACGCCCCCCTTCAATGGATGGATGGTGCTCGGGCTTGTATTTTCAGTCCATTTATACCCTGTCAAGTCGTTATGCATTCTGTCAGGGCTTTTGCGACCCTTTTTCGAGGCTTCTGACGTGCGTTACTTGATTTGCCTTTCTGAGAGACGTATTGATAGAGGGGAGCAAGATGTGATGATTGTGATGGTGACCACATACTGTATTCTTGGTCACAGCAAGTGGGTCAATGTATTTTGCATTCATTCAGATGTCAGAAATTCAGATTAGAAAAAAGAATTAGGTTTGATATGAAGGACCCGGAATAGAGATAGTACGAGATTTGATGACTGGGAACAGCATACCGTCTTTTGAAGATAATTGGAAGTAATTGGTAACCTTACAATGGGGTAATCAAAAGAGAGGGGAAGATTCAACGTTAACATGCCTGGTCGATCATTAATTGGATACTCGGGTTGACATTTTGGTGCAATGTACCCTCACCTGACTCTTCGAGTTGCGTTGAAAATGGAATATCTCGGCATAGGTAGTAACAATACCTGGTACACGCCAGATACATCTATTGGAAAGCAGTAAGACGAATCATGGATTAGTATATAGTGTATAGTACCTCTATTCCAAGAGAGGCTGTGAGGAAGAGACATGAAAGGCATTGTACTAGATAAGTACTAGGTAGTCGCGTATCGAAGTTATTCTTAGGTGTACATGATTCTTGAATATGTACTGGACGAGATGATATCTACAGGTGGATATTCTCAATTTCTGTGATATGTACCCAACATCGAATAGGTACCCTATGAAAGAAAGATCTTCCGAGATAGTTAGACACGGATTCATGTTGCTCATGTTGTGTTGTACAAGGTGATGAGAGGAGGAATGGTTGAACTCATCTCTTGATTCGAGTGATTGCCTTGATGAGAACTTAGAAGTGATACTGGTGATTTTGGTGATATTAGATTTTGAAAGATTCAAGGTTAATTGGTTAAATTGATGAAAATAGTTGAATCTGATGATTCTATTCGTTCAATTAGTTTCATTCTATAATTCCACCATTCCACTAATACCATTAGCATCGGATGGGCCCTTGTATCTCATCCTTGTGTTTTTGCTCCACGGTGCTCCACGGTTTTCTCATCGCAAGGCACGTAAGCGCCATTACTGGTCAAAGCAGTACGGGATTATTCTAAGCGATATGTACGAGATGCAAGATGAATGCCATTCATCACCCAGAGTTGATCCTATCAGAGAAGGTAATCGCCATATCAATGGGCAACGGTACATGGTTGGCACGGCGTTTTCTCTTTTGACCATCGAGTCGTTGAGACGATATGGATGGGTGGAATGGCGGCTTTGTATAACTTTTGAATGACTACTCATACCTTGGTATTGTACATGAATTGAGTAACTAATGACTAGAAAAAAGGTTCAAAGAAGACGATTGGAAGAGAATTGAGAAGATGAGAGGATCAGACGAGTCCCACTGAATTCCACATATCTAAATGTGAACAATTGATTGTTATCAATTCCAATTTCCGTCTAGTCATATCTATCTACTCGAGGCGCCAACAAAGGTATTGTTCCCATGGCATGTTTCGTACGACCACGAAAGAACTTAAAGAAGACATTTTATTGATAAATTCCACAACAATTCGCTTTATTCATTATGCTCCTCGGCGACATGTCGTCTCTCAAAGATTTCCGTTCCGACTTTACATTTGAGCCTATGTACGATTATATCCCAGGTAGCTCGGTAGGTAGTATCTTAGATCTATTCATTCAAGCTATTCACACGGAATATCATCCAATTCTCGTCACTTGCAGTTTGCATCGTGTCAATCTTCCGAATTCGATCAAAGCTATACATACCGGCTCTCCAGGTACTCTTCATCCGTCCACCCATCCTTACGTCCATCCATTCATCATCCTCATCTCTCTCTGATCAATCTATCTATGGTCAATCTCTGGTCCAAACTCAGTAGGAGCCGAAATAAAACCAACGGAAAGATCATCGTCCGTGGCCAGATTTTGATTGCAATTGCGCGAACGAACATGGATTCAGCACCTTCCGAGTTTCCCATTCCCCTGCTTTGAAGAATCCTTCCTGTATTTGGGGGGGAAGTAAAGGATTTGGAGAAAACCTAACTCGGGTAAGAGGGTAGCTCGGGTAGGTAGTACGTGAGAACTGTAAAAGATCTCTCCTAAATCCGTGCAAACCTAGCGATGTTGTTGCTTGCTGCTGGTTAATCTAGAGGAAGGAAAACCTGAGCATATCCGAATCCGATAAAAGATCCACCCCGTCCCTATCCCATCCCATATCACACACAAATGAAATGAAATGAAATGAAATGAGTATCCAAGGGAAAAGGTGTTGGCTCGAAAGTATAACAGCTTGCATCCTTCCGTCTGGATGAAAGTCTTTTATCATGTCGTATTCATTCCACGAATAATGGTTGCATGAGG
Organism: Botryotinia globosa; assembly: GCA_014898425.1. Classification (NCBI taxonomy): domain Eukaryota; kingdom Fungi; phylum Ascomycota; class Leotiomycetes; order Helotiales; family Sclerotiniaceae; genus Botryotinia; species Botryotinia globosa. The sequence continues at coordinate 97,545 of RCSZ01000011.1, forward strand.
AGTGACGGGATTGTGCTTGATTTCGTATATGATTTGCTATATCCATATTAAGACATTTGTGATGTGAAAACTTTTCCTCCGAATATTTATAGGTTCTTTTACATTTCAAAGAGTCTAACTAACCTAGCTATCGGAGAAGTATGCGATATCATTTTCTACCTCTTAGAATGCTACTGAGACGGTTCACGCGGGTGCCCAAGTGTGATTGAAGAACCATCTCTACATGTTCCCCTCATTTTCCATGAAAGGCCCTCCTATCATTATCGCTACTCCTGTGCCATCCCCTTCCTCACTACTCTCGCCAAGTCGATCTCGAGAATTCCTATCATCAAATTATCGTCAATGAGGACCACAAAAATCAATCTTTCAATGTAATGTATACATCCTATCCTACCTCACCCACTGCGTAATGTAAGTCTTACAAGAGCTCAACATGCACTGTATAACATAGATGTCCTTCGCCGCAGAACAAGGCACAGTACATTTTTCCTGCACTACACTGCGGCTACTGTACTGTTATGCATGTATGTACGATAGGACCACATATCTGACCTACATTTGCTGCGGAGAGAGGATTTTCTGTATTGCATGCACCGTGTCATATCTAATTCTAGCCCCCACTGGTCGAAGGACAGGTCGAAACGGTACGAAACGATATGTACCGCCTCTCTGATGTATGATGATATATTTGTACAGTATGAAACATATAAGAATAGCTATTAGGAATCTTAACCTTGTCATATATCTCTGTGCTGAGGACCGTACACGCATAATTCGTAAGCCTAGAGTTTCAATTAATAGTTACCTAGATAGTTACTCGAAAGCGATTTCGGATTAACTTCAAAGTACCGGTCAACAGGTCTGATCAAATCAAGCCTTCGCCCTGCCCAGCATTCAACTGCATACTCAACCTAAGGCACTGCTTCCTACTGGTAAGTATTTGGTGATAGAATCACAGAAGTGATGGATATATGTATTTGAACCAGACCACGTCGAATCCCGATTCACTCATTGATAGATGGAGACAGTCTGATACTTGGCATCGTTTGTGTTATCCCAGCTTGTCAAGATTCAATATCATTGCTTAGTCTACGGGGAAGGATACCGGCCGGGGTGGAGAAGGTCTAGTTCCTTAACGACTCCCGAGCTTTTTTTCCTGAGCTGCTCCGTCATTTCCCTTATGGTGACACCGAATTTGGTACCTCAGCTAAGCTTGAATACAACCAATCCTAATCACCAATTCTTGCCAGCAAGAGATTGCACAAGATTTCGTATCAGAATCCCCAAGAATCAAAGCCGACAATAAAACAGCACGTACACAACAAACTGTACAATCAAGGCAAGTACATCGTGGCTCATAATCTTCAACGCTTCGGATGGGATCCGACTAAGAACGTTAATCCTCGCTCCTTCGGTAGAGAAAACAGCGCGCAAGAATTAACTACAGAAGAACTTGGTTATACCGGACTGAGATTTTCGATCAATCAAATCCGGTATATTCAAGATTCCGGTATAAAAATGGTAAGGTATTAAGGTATCAATATTATGCAGTTCAAAATTATCAATTTTATTCTATATTAAAATAATTTAATATAATATCTTGTATTCTTCTTTGATCAAATTTAAGTTTTATTTTATACTCTTTTTTGTATAAACTTTTAATTAAACTTATATTAGAAACACTTTGTTATTTTTAATATTTAATTAGAATCTGAATAACTTCAAGAGCTTTAAAATTACTAATAGAAGATTCAATCTCTTTTTTTATTCTATTATCTTCTTTATTTTCTTCAATCACTTTTTTAATTTAAATAATATTATCAATTAGAATATTCAAATTGTTATTATTTTCAATAATATATTTTAAATAAAATAAAATATACTTTTATATATTAAAAACACTAGTTATAATACTCTAATACTTTAATTATATTAAAATAAAGTGTAAAGATTTTAAAATCTTTTTAAAATCTTGTTATATTATTAATAATATTGAGAATTGTAATTCCAGATTAATATATTATGATTTATTCTAATAATTCGAAATAATATTCGTTTTAATATCTTCCCAAATTAATATCCCCTATCTAATTACTTTTAGAATATCAAGCTTTTTAAAATAATTCAAATCATTATCAAAACATTCAATTATAAATCTAATAGTTTATTGTTATAAATAAAACTTTTAATTCTATATAATATCTTAATCAAAAAATTGAAATTTAGATATAGAATTTAAAAACAATTATATAATCTTCGTATTATATAACTTATTAACTTTAAGAAGAATAATAACAGTTAATTCATATACAAAGAAATTATTTATAATAAACAAAGCCTTCTTTTTTATTTGTTTTATAATCCTATTAAATTATATAAAATATTCAACAAAAATCCTATTATTCATTTAGAATTTCGAATTCAATCGATATTTCATCTCTAAGTTATTGAAAATTATCAACTCTAATCTTCTAAATATTTGTAGAGTATGTGTTTTTCTAATAATCTATAAAAAAAGTTTATAAATACCTATAGAATTACTAATAAGAAATATTATGAATTAAGCTTTTTCCTTTTTTCTATTAATAGATTCAAATATAGAAAATATGCGATTTGATTTATCTTTTCAAAAAAGCTTTATTTCATTGCAATTATAAATATTATTTATATTATATAAAACTATAATATATTATATCTCTTTTATTATAATCTCTGATTTAGAGCCTATATCTATAAAAGCTTTTTTATCGAATCAATATCTTTTTTATATAAAACTATATTTCTTGAAACTATTAATAAAATCAATTAACTAAATCTTTTCTTTATCAAATAGTAAAGATTTATTTTTATATTTAAAAAGCTTTTTCTAGAATTCTATAACTTTTAAATATAAAATATTACTTATAATAAATTCTATATCGAAATAATAATCATATTGAATTTGTTATTCAAATAAAATTTCTTCAAAAGTAGAATATACAAAAAACCGAGTTTTATATTGATTTAATTTGTATTATATAAATTTTATTCAATTGAGTTATTCGAATTTTATATTTAAAAGATTATTAATAATTGATTTCTTTAACTCTATATTATATTAAACTTTATATTATATTATTATATCATCATACCTCCTTTTTTTATATTTAGAGTTTTATCACTATATTCTTAAAGCTTTTTTTTTGTTGATTTGATAAATTGATTCGAGGGCTATAATAATTAACTCTTTTCAACTTTTTTGATGATAATAATAATAATAACAATAATATTACTATATTCGAAGATTTATTTCTATTAGTATATAGTATATTGATTAATAATAAAGATTTATATCGGAATTTAATCAATTTAGTTTGATATTCTAGTTTTTATCGAAATTCTGGTATTTCCATATAAATTTCGGAAAAAAGGAGAAAAAATTCCGGTATATCCAAGATTCCGGTATCCCCTATACCGCTGAGAATGGGCTCCCTCGCTTAACAGAGTCTTATTGACCAATTAGATTATCAAGATTCCTTGAATTTAACCCAATATTTACATTTATTTTTTGATATAAAATTCAATCAATATTTTTTCTATATCAAAACTTCTAATATAATAATATATACTAAATCTCAATCTTTTCTTTTTTTTGAAATTATAAAAAATCGATATTTGAAATCAAGATTTAATAATATAAAAAATATGACTGAAAATCCATTAAAATAGCCATTCTATCCAATAAGGCTTTATTATTCAGGGTATATCGCACGGACCACTTTTGGAGCCCATTCTCAGCGGTATAGGGGATATCCCAGTCCGGTATAGCCAAGTTTTTCTGTATATAACACTGCCACCAACTCGTTCGTGTATCGCCAAATCCTTATATCTCTAACTTATCATGCGGCACGGCAAGTAAGAATAAGACTCATTTCATCATCTCGGTACTCATCCCTTCATCCTTTATTTCATTTAAGTTGACAGCCCGCCCCCAAGATCTTTGAATTCAAACCCTTCAGCAACGTTCCTCGTTCCTAATAATTCACCACACCCTCTTCTTTTCTTCCCCTGTCTCGTTCAATTCCAAATTCATCGCGCACTGCATTTCATCCAGGCTCAATTTACCAATCCGTCGGTTCGATCCATTAAGTATGTTCTATCCAGTGAATGAAGCTACTTAAAGTAAAGGATGCAGTAGTGCAAGCGTTGTTCTCCACACACACAAGTAATCGTACCTGGAAGATAGTTCTCCACACCACCCTCGGGAAATGGATTGGTACTAAGTCTCTCCTATTCGCATGATTTCTAGTTCCGGAAATCCATCTTTCATTCCTTTGGTGTGTTGAGATATGAAAATGTGATTCAATACTATACATTTAAACATGGCAACATTCCATCGAAATTATAGATCTAAAGTAGAAATTTATATCTCGATCCTCTTCTGGTTCTCATTTGCTCCTCCATCTTATTTTCATCTCCCGTGACACAAGTCCGGCATCTATCTTCCAGCCATTACAACATAGGATGATCCTGAGTAGATCATGCGTGGTTTCATGTCTTGCCGTTGCGAAAGTAAGGGGTGCGTGCTTGTTTGTATCATAGAATGCGACGGTGAGACATCAAAGTCTAAACACTATTCCTCTCGTATACCAGTGTTCAAGTGTTCGAGAAGAGATCTCGTTGTCGAGATATCGCTCAACGAGTAAGTCTACTTGCCATTCCGAATTCACATTTGTACTATCTCGAGATTTGAGGGGATCAATTTCAATTATAACCACCTAGAATAAAGAGAAGGCTGCTACCTCGATACTGATACATGAGAATTAAGAGATGTAAGAGAATGGCGCAAGAAGACTACGTAGCTAGATACTAAGCAATTAAAACACAGTATGAAATGGCCATGTTACATGGCATTTCCTAATAGTGAAATACCTACTTCGTGGCTTGCAGCCCGAGAAGATTACTCAAGACTCCAACATTGAATGCATTTAACAGTAAGATAGCATGTAGATCATACATAATTTGCGTGTCGAACGGATTCCTTTCCTGTATCTAGAGAATTCTTCAAACTGTTCCATCAGCATCCACCACTTCAGAACTATGGCATCACATTTCTTTACTCGCAAACACAAGCCAATATACATATATATATATACACCTAGAATCAAATAATAATAACCAACTTGATATCGAAGATCTGAAAGCCTGCTCAATGTATCAAACTAGAGCGAAGCGAAAAAGCCTCCACGGTAGTGACCTAGCGGAGCGTCACTTCAATTTTGAGAAGTCGATCTCTTGCTTTGATGTGTAGGACTGAAAGCGAGATTTTCAACTTCTATTCTTTTGTGATGGTTGTTAGAGATCGGATGTGAGAAGTGGTTGCTAGCTAAATAGGGGAGCGGATCAACAGCTGTGTTTTTATGTGTACAATACCTGTTCAGCTATTAGGTCTAGCTCATACGTGTTGATATTACTATCTCTTGATATCTCCTGCTACTATCAGTAGAACAGTGGAGTGACACGATGAGTCTTGATTTCAACACTTTAGGTACACAGCTTCTCATAATAACCTTCACGTGAAAGACTTTGGCAACACCAAATATCATCAACCCAAGTAATAATACCACATGTATTTCACGAATTCAAAGCACAAGATAGAAAAAGTGAATTCAAGTTTTGAAAGTAGAATTTGATTCATTCCAATCAAGAGATCATAGTGATCTACAACTAAACTAACATCCCCAATGCACTGACAGCTTAAGCGAATGCCTAACGACTTCCCCCTCCTTTCGTATCCTTCGACTTTCCCTGGGGTATATTCATCATCAATCATCAAGAAACAAAAGAAATCCATCTTATCCATGCGTTCCACATCATTCCAAGAATGTACACACGTGCCGTCCCAAAATCAGAATCCATCCAAGCCAGTCCTGTCGACAATCCCATGCCATATCTGTTTCACAAGCAAATCCAATGCATGCCTGAGGTGTCTGATTTCACCATCATCGCTATGCGCCCTATCCCTGATTCCATCATCGATCTTCCCGGCGAAGAGATGCCCTATCCTATCCCATGCTACCCTATCCATGCATATTTGCCATGTCCCAAGCGAAACCCATCAGGGTATCGTATCCCATTCCATTATATCTCCTATCCAACCTCCAGTGCATCCGAATCCCGACAGTCGTTTGAGTTGTCGAGATAAGCAGTGCGCAAGTTGTAGCTTGGTGGTGATGTCATGGAGTTGCCTCTATCATTCCTTCTATAATCTGTTCGTTTCGAAAGTCGCCTGTTGAAACTGATGATATCTATCTAGTGTATCTATCTATTGGGTATAAAGTATTCTGATCTATTCATACTGGTTAGTTACTGTATTCATAACTCTTGATATCAAGGGTTGGTAGATGGGGAACGTACCAAAAAAGAGATCCTATCCTAAGAACATATTCAAACAAGTTTTTCATTCACCAACCTCGGAGATGGGTGTCATGTGTTTGCTTGAGTGTGCACCAGAGCTGTGTCTCGACTTTCTGGAAGAAGATCCATGCTTCTTCTTGGTCTTCTCAGCTGCCTTTTCTCTCTTCTTTGCCTTCTCAGCAGCGTGTTGTGCGATTAACTCTCTCATGAGTGCTGCATTGTCGACGACTACGTATTGAGGTTCGCACATTGATCCAGATGGGGAACGAACATTGGGTGTGGCGAGTGGTGAACAGTCTTCTTCTTCAAAGACAGAAGGGTAGAGTCCACATGAGAGTTCTTCGTCGGAGAATGCAGAGGAGGTGTACGAGTAGTTTTGGGTTTGGGCATCGATGGAATCGCTCGAGTTCATGGAGGAGCGTCGAGGCCAGGATGGGTAGGCACATGAAGGAGACTGTGGACGCGAGCTGGAGGAGGAGGGAATTTCCATCGCGGAGGAGGTGCTGTAGCTTGTTGAGGGTGGAGATGGTGTGTATGAGAAATACATGTTGAGTTGTTTGTATTTGTATTTACGTGTCCGTATATTTGTATGTATTTGAATAATTTCTATCGTTTCAGAGTTAAGTCTGAAGTGTCAAGAAAATCCGGGGTCGGTTCGAGATATAAATATGAATCACTCTAAGTATTCCACACGGAAATATTCCTTAGATATTCTCAGACCGAGTCAGTTCGGAGCCTAAACACCTGAAAGCCCGTTCGTAATTTGCACCAAAGGAATCTCGGTATCGAGTTACACTGTTGGAGTGCAATGACTCGTTTTAGAAGTGTAACGATAAGTCTAGCGTCAGCCCTGCAGAGTACCGTATCGATATGCGATAATGAATGTCAAAGTCGTAGCAAATTCGCCAGCTCGGTAGTTTACTCAGCCCCAGTATTTATAAGGAGGGATGATGGATCGAACGGGCAAACTCCGCTTATATATAAATATAGTCCGGAGTATCTCGGGGTCTGGAGAAATAGGCTTGAGGGATGATAAACGTGGGAGTAGATGGTAATCGAGGGATGATGAGTGAGCTTCGGATGTAACGATATGAGATTTGATGAGGTCAGAATGAGTAAGTAGTTGTTAATGTTGGTAGTGGAGGTGTTGAAGATTGTATTCTGAAAATAGTTGGTTTGAGGGAGGCGGATATCAGCTAGTAATATAACTTTTTGAATCTGGATTCGAGAATGATGATGATGATGATGGATGAAACGAGAATTCCGTTGTGATATTAATATCAAATTTTGTTTGTTCGTTTTGTTTTTTTGTTGTGTATGCAGGATTTAGCTCAGGTAGGTTTGCTTTATTCCTTTCCGTTGTGCTGTGGTGCATGTGTTGGGATACGTCGAAAATAAATAATAATTATATGTAGGTACCAAAGTACAGCGTAGCGTTACTATATAAAATTATATGTAGTCAAACACGAAAAATAAATATGTACGTCCTTTGGAATGAATCATATATGATAGACCCCTCTCGGAAGCAGGCCTGAGTCGCGAACGAACAATTTACTTGCATTTGGGGAGCGGTGGGCTGCCATGCTTTCATTCCAATCCTTGTATACTTTTTTACAACACTTACGCATAATTTTTGCAACATGGAGAAAAATTGGAAGAAACCTAGTTCCCCACGCGCGGTGTAGGGGCAAAATGGATCTGTGGCTTTTAGTAATTCCGGAAGGCAGAAACACGTTGCAACGAGCAAGGAGATTACCTGTTTAGTTCGCCAGTGTCATGTATAATGTATTCTTCCCGTCTGAAAATAAGAGTTTTCAAGGCGGTGACTGAGAAATGATGGGTGGACGGGGCACGACTGGGCTGGGCTACTGACTCTGACAATTTTATGGACATGGACCGACGGGGACGGGGAGATATGCAATGGGGAATTAGATTGAGCCTTAGCAGTATATCCATAATTTTGCCGGTTTTGTTGGTGCGCAGTGCGCACACATGTTCGGTTCGCCTTACCAGGTGTATAAGATTACTGTGATAATTATGGCTACTGATCACAGATCACGAACTAGAAACTCGATGGAAGGAAGCATGTGCGCGGGGCATACGAAGGAAGAAACTTCAAGAAAGGGCCTTTTGGTGGGCACTATGGGGCATTTCATGGGCATTCTCATTACCAATTTACCATGTATATGGCAAAAGAACAAAAAGCAAGGGAACATATCAAAATGGATGCGGACTAGAACTTTGGCCATGAGTTTGGGCAACGAGAAGCCCAAACTAAAACCACGGAGTAATAATTGAAAGTTTGAAAGTTTGAGAGTTTGAAACATTTTAAATTTTTCCTTATTCATGTTACGAACTAAACTACAAGAGTACTTTATTCTTATGGTACCGTAGTACTCAACGGGGCCTTTATTGTTGAGGGCACAGATATATCCACCAACCATTCTCGCTTCTCAGACCTACCCCTTCATCATGAATATTTCCATCACGTATCGTCTAGACAAGAATATATAACCCAATCGGTGATAATCAACTGGGTCTTACTTCAGAGTTTTAATTGACCTGACCGCCAAATCCTCCTACCGGAACAAAAAGTGAATAATTTGCCTAGATCGTTCATCTCCATTCGGTCAACAGTTCAGAGGTAACACGGTGAAGCAATTCAGTGTAGCTACCCCACGCCAAAGAGTACAAGACCTATCGGAAGTGCTCTATTCGTCTTGCTCGCGTCAAGCAACGTCTTTCACCGCTCTGTTTTTCATTGATCTACCTTGCATAAAACTTTGATTACCGTTCACAAATTCCTTTTCCGTATCTTTACTGCAACCTTATTTCTCGAATCTGCGGTTTCGGTCCGCCAGCCTTCTGCTTTAGTATTCGAGTAATGATAGTGTTGATAGTGGTGATATGCATCGATAGATGACTATTTTCGTTGATCGTGGATTTTCAGGGTCTTGGGGTTCAATATTTGACGTGACAGTTCAAAGCCGGAGAATCATATTCCAGCTGACTTGGGGCTAAGATCCGTCAAGAACTGACAAGACTCAAAATACAACTCAAAGCATGGATGCCGTCAACGCTTTCAGCATGAAATCTCAACTCAAGCCGGAAACAAGGTAAATGAAGCCGGTAAGATTCGCATTCATTATCTTTCCTGCACTTTCCCATTTTCACATATCACCCGGGTTCCCGTCTCAACTCCTCAATATCCTCGTTTCGTCTCTTTCATCATACATATGCCAGATACCGTAGGGTGCTCGGTGCCTCGCCTCCGCAAATTGAACGGTCCGGCCGGTTACGGGTGTGTGCTTTGACGAGTGCGAACGAGCGTCTTTTTTCTTTCTTTCCTTTTTTCCTTTTTGCTACGTTTTAAATATGACTCGTATTTTAGCAGATATACCCCTACTTTGATAGCATCAAATATCTTTGATACACAGATCTTGATTTCAAGTTTTGCCTCGTCGGAAGCTTTTCGGGGAATTGTCAAGTCTGAAGGATTAGATTTTTTTCTCGTTCCGCGATGCATTCCCTGATTTTGGTCTAAGTTTTAAGGGTCCATACGCACATTGGCCAGAAAACGGTCGGATCAAGGAATAGTATGAATCTATGTACAATAAGCTTGGTTTGATATGCGTAGAGGTCTGCTGGCTGAATCAAAAGAAAACAACACATGCCTTTGAATATGTCGTTTCAGATTCGTTTAAGGAGTCTTCCCCCATATCTACCCCGTATATCGCGGGGCCAGAACAGATCAACCACACGAAAGCAGATCTTGTGATAATCTTTGACCTCGAGACTCGAGTCTATTTGTTTCATTCCTCTGCTCTCGAGTCCTGAGCAAGCCCGAGTTCAAGTCCCATCACCACTGGAAACACATGTGTACTAATGTATGTATGTTATGTAAGTACCAAGATCTTACCTAGGTTTACCCGATGATGTGAATGTGATCTGCCGCGCCAATGACGGAAGGGAAGGATAGGAAGGATAGGAAAGATAGGAAGGATAACGAGGATAACGAGGATAACGAGGATAACGAGGATAACAACGATAAGAGGTCAAGGAGGTGGATAAGAAACGGATAAGGATTCATCAGCTCGAGTCAGCTTAGCATAACCTCCACATTTCTCCGCTTCATCTATTCTATCCACTTCTTCTAGAACAAATTTCCAACTTTTGGAAGTATGACATTTCGTAAAGAAACCCCACGAACAAGAAACCCGCGATAAAACTCAGGTCTTCCCTATCGAATCCTTCTTCCAAGCTTGGAATGTAGAATGAAGTCAAAAAAACTCAAAACCTTGTATTACAATACCGAAATGCTCCCGAAGACGAATACCTCCTGCTCCTTTGCTACGAGTAGGCGAGTCGGCGAGTTGGCGAGCTGGAAGACAGAAATAGGAGGGCGTACAACACATTACAGTTCTGCCTAGTAAACTAATAATAATCATTTCTCAATTTCATCAATCAGCAAATCGCATACATGGCTTTTACGAGAATTGCCCCTCGTAGGATTTATACCGTGTGAAGTCATCAGCGCCCAAGAACCAAATGCAACGTTGTTAACTTGATGCTGAGTCGATGTCGGGTTGATAAGAGACGGTGAAGAAAAAGCTTGGGATTATTTCTAATACTCGTATGTGTGAATGGAATGGATGGTGGGAGTTTGGGTTATCGAATTTTCTTATTCGTCGGCGATGTACCGAGTAGGAATTCTGGGGTTACATGTCATGATGTTACATATCGATGGGATAGGTGAAATTCTAACATGTGCGAGATGAGTGAGCGGTTTTGATGTGATGGGGAGTTTTAGGGTGATCTATGGGTGATCTATGGGAATATGTGAATAAAATGATTGGTTCGTATGGTTGGATCTCATCTCATCTTATCTAAAGCCCTATCACATATGTATTGGACTCCATCACTGTCCCATCGCCCGCTTGGTCTCACGAGTCACGAATAGTACGTTGTTATCCTGTCGCTATCACAATGATAGGTTTCCAAGGTTCGAATCAGAATTCCCAAATTCCCCAGTTGCCATCACACATTCCGGAGCGTCTATTCCACTCCGTCTAAAGATTGCCTAGGTAAGGCAAACTGGGGTTGTACAACTAATCGTCATCTCATCTCACCACCATCACCAGTCCTCAATATCCAATACTATGTATGTATCATGATACTTGTGACATCTTCACCTGTCACCTCTGGGTTGACACATCTGGCACACCTCCATCAAACAAACTCCGTGTGGCTAAGCTTAATAACCTACAGACTGTAAAGACAACTAATGACTCACATTCATATCACACAACACAACGGATGAATTTGTTTCGCCAAATATGAATTCGTCAACGTCGGCGAGTTAACCTTGACTCCCACAACATCAACGTGTGTGATTACCACAAAATCACAACGTCTGGGTTGGGTTTGGAACGTTGAGGCATGAGGCATGAGGCAATTTCAAATTGGAATTCAAATTCAAATCAGAAGATATCTATCTACACGAGTAATGACCTCAACTATCCTCGCCGAGAGAGTGTTCGCGAATGTTGTAGCTTAACAGGCGTAATGTAGCGAAACCACACTTACTATCATCTTCTCAAACCCTAACCCACAAATCAAAACAATCTATTTTGAGTATAATAGTTGAATGAGCGAATTCCATTCCTGTGGTGTATGAATAATTTATTAATATGTTGTACCAATGTAATAAATTGAATTTCAGTCAGCTTTTTTTTTACCCCTCTACTCCACTCTTCCCTCCCTGCACGAATTCTGCCATTTTTTTATCTACTGTTTTTTTTTTATCTATTGCTGTTTTTTCTTATCCACTTGCATTGCAACCTATTCCTTCCTCCCCGACCTCATATTTTCAAGTTGTTCGGACGAAATTTCTTAGTCTCGACCCTTCATACATAAAACCTGCATCGAAGTATTATTCAGAAGTGTTCGTAACATGAATAGTACTTCGTTCATGCGCTTTTATTGTCTAGATACCAAGGAAAATAGTAAAATCACAAGCTCTCTCCTACAAAAATACAAGTAGACTGGGCAAAATTGAGCCGCGTTGGGCTTCTCTACATAAGTAGTGTGTTTTGAGAAGTAAGCTTTTGGAACTACTGCAAGATATGTTGTACATCCAGCCTTTCATCCCACTAATCTATCATCTTCTCACTGCCTTGAATGAAACTTTTGTGCTTTTTTTTCTGCCGTTTGGTAAGAGGAATGAGGGGCATGTATCATGTCGTAGCTACCTACCTTCCAGTACCAGCTTATACATTATTCCCGTGGGTGTGAGCGACAAAGTTGTTATCCACTCTGGAGTCTGAGAGGTATATGTACAATATATGTACAGTATCACGCGCTGCCCCTCCAAGCAACTCCACAATGTACCGACCACCTTCCAAGCTTGCACAAATTTATCAAAAGAACCCCTCTCCTGTTTGAGAGAACTACCTAATCTCCACATGCTTCTCGAAGCTGACTGTTGAGGACCCAGCAGGAGCGGGCAGACAGGCGAAAATTTTTCTTCTTTGCATATTCATATCAAGTACTTGGAAGTTGAAGTTTGATCATGTATGTATGTGTGTAGATATGTTCTCGAGCCAAGCTGCGAGTATTGTAGACTAGTATTGTGTATAGAGTACTAGTGATCCACAGTGTGGATACCTTGAGTGCAGGAACTAGGCCCTTCGTACATTTATGTTTCACCATGGATGCGAACTATTTGGAGAGGTAACTTTAACCTTAGTTTTGGTTACTTGGGAGGAATGCCGTGTGCCAATTTCTTCCCGCGTAAGAGTACATAATACATACATGTATTTAGGCGATGTGTGAATATGCACATGTCATAGGTACATACTTCTTCGGAGTTTGTACTGTACGTTAAAGTACATACATGAATATTGTCCCGAGAGTGTGAAAGCTCCTAAAGTTGCTGTTGGGTAAGTAATGAATGAAGAGGTATTGTACAAGGTGAGGGGCTATGCTGTTTTGCGGATTTTAAGGAAGGCCTAGGGTGTGACTCTTTGGGTGCAGAGGATGGAAGAGAAACATCTGAGAAAGTTTGCATGCTGAGCTGAATGTGTTGATGGGTGGTTGGTAGGCAGAGGAAAGCTAGGAGGTAGGACTGCTGCTAGATGCTCTAAGTTGTACGCTACAATCTATTGTAAATGTCGAAATCCAACGCATGTAGCGTAAGTTAAAGATTCAACCTCTCTTCTCATAGCTATCATCAAAATTCATGACTCGATACAATAATGATCACCATCGAAGGAGTGAGTACACGACTTCTAGCCTTCCAAAGATCTTCCAGTTTCACGTCCAGAGGCCATCCATTCTAGCTAATCCAATCTCCCCTAAAAGAGGCAAGCTTCTGTCCAGTGATCAATTCTCGCCACCCCCATCATGATCGCCATGCTCACACTGATCTTGCTCCCCATCATCTTCATCCGCACCCTACAGAATTGAAGAATAGTACGAAAAGGTTACAAACGGATATTTCTGGACCTACACTGCATCTTCTCTCTCTTGTATACATGAATTCCTCAACTCCACTCCACTATACTATTCCACTGCGTGCTGCATGCACCGCGCATTCGCATTTGTATTCGAGTCACCAGGTAAACACAGAGTACAGTAGGTATTCCCTCCGAGCGAGTCCCACGAGTATTTGCCCGCAAAATACCCATCTGCTTACTTTATGTAATGTACATATGTGAGGTTGACGAATTGGAATGCGAAGTATTGCAAGTAGGTACAACGAGACTAGGAGTTTACGAGTATCGTAAGTACATGCTACATAAACATCCTTCGTTTCTGCCCGTACGTTTCGTCATTCACGACATGTGTATCACGGCATGTTACGGGATGTGTACTACATATTATATAGTGTATAGTGTGTAGTATGTATGTAGTATACTCATTCTCTCATCTCTATAGCGGGAGGAAAAGTATCGAAAGAAGGAGAAAGGAGGACGTGCGCAATGCATTACTTTTGCATGTCTGCATTGCATGTCGGGTTGTGTGTGTATTTGTACGAGACAAAGATGTACTGGGGTAGGTAGAAAATATTCAATGTAGTGGATAGGGAGGGGATATGGCAGAATGGCAGAAAATATATGTTTCATGCGGGTGTAGGGTTTAGTGTTTAGGGTCTGAAATTAGATCTGATGTTTGAGGATCAGAACAAAAATTTATGAGTAAGTGAATATGTAATCTTGAAATGATATCACTGTGTGAGCAAGGAATCAGAGGGTTAGGGTTTAATGGAGGGGTTTTGACGAGGTAGAGCGACGGAAAGGAGGGGAAGTCATGATTGTCATTTTGTGGTCTGGTTCTTCTATCACTCATATTGCAGTTTAGCCCTTCAACTTTGATATCGCCTTGTCATATAATATCTATACTCATATTCACGCATGGAAAAAGAGGTTTGGGTTATATTCTAGCAAACTGGTTATCATTCGGAGATTCAGATATCTCTTACCCTCTCACCGTTCACTTCGCATATCGCCAGCTATACCCCTCCAGTTCCTGTTCATTCTCCATTCCACTTTTGTATCTTTTCCTTATTTTGTTCATTTCAAAATACCCAGTACTCGGGTTATTCCAACAAATAGACTATTGTTATAAATCTATTTTCGGAGGTACTCTCAACAAATCAACGAACTAGTCGATGCTATCTACATACATGCATCGACCATCCTCCAAATCCACATTGCACCACCAACTTTCAAGTTCTACTTCCAATCCCCTCCAGCCGCATGAGTAACCCCCAATTTTCAATTTCCAACTTCTACCCTCCACCTTCCAGGTAAATTCCTATCCTCCCCATCTCTATTCCCACTCCCTCCATCCCAACTTCAATCTCCAATCCATCCTAATCCCTCCCTCTCCCACTCATCCCCATCTCCACACGCACAAGCACAGCACTGCCCAGAAGATACATACGCATTGCCGTTACGAAATCTCCCGAGCTCAGTCCTTGAGCATGCATATACTCCATAAAATCCGGTATTTTCCTCTCACCCTCACCTCTCACCTCTCACTTCTTACCTATCCACCACTCAGCAGACCATGCACGCAATGTAACGATCCAAGATCTGACAATCCCGCGATCCCACAATTTTGAATTTCTCAGAAATACAGCACGAGATAGGATCAAGTAAGAAAGATAATAATTATTCCTCCTATCGGTTGAACTTAGGTAGATGTAACGAAGTATTGTCAGAGTGGAGGCGGAGTGGAGTGGAGTTTCCACAATATATGCGGGGAGATTAAAGATATATTTTGAAGAACTTGGATTTGGAAGGAGGTTAATCCAGCAGCTTGGCGGGCAAGCAAATAAGAAATCAAGCAGGGAAGTGAATAAATGTTTGATAATATTTTGATTGGTTGATAGTATATTCTGAAAATGAAGTCGAATAGCAAGATCTACTAGCCTTCTTGGGGTATGGGCAGAAAGTCCATTTAGAGAACTCAATTTCTATCCTGACATCTTGACCTCATTCGAAACCGGTTCTTCCTTGGCTGGTTCGGGTTCGGCCGGCTCTTCTTTAGCCACTTCCTCTTTGCCATCGACCATCTCCGCATCTCCACCCTTGACTTCCCCATCAACTCTGCTGAGTACCGCCACCCCCTCCACATGCCCTGTCTGTGGGAAAAAGTCAAAACCCCTCAGGCTCTCAATTTCATATCTAACTCCCTCCTCGCTTCCATTAACCAATACCCCCACATCTCTCGCTTGTGTATGAACATTACAACTAACATAAACCACTCTTCTGGGTCCAAACTTCAATAACTGACTTAAGAAACTCTCATCGCATCCTTTTCTGGGAGGATCAATGACTACCACCGTTTCATCTTTAGGATAAGTGACTTGTTCGAAGAGTTTTGGTGCATCCGCTGCCATAAAACTACATCTTGATGCATCTAAATTATTGAGTTCAGCGTTGCGACGGGCAGATATGATGGAAGCGTCTGAGATATCTATTCCGGTTGAGGATTTGAATAGAGATGAGAGTGTAATGGTGAAGAGTCCGGAACCGGAATACGCATCGATTAAGTATTGGATTTTTGGTAGGTCTGGGGAGTAGGATCCTGGAGGTGGTAAAGCATGGTCTCGAATGTATTGGGTGAAAACGGGAAGAATGGAATTGTTGTTTTGGAAGAAAGATCCCGCAATGCTGGTAAATAGGAATTTGTCAATGTATTCTGTTGATTCCCCTTTATTATCCGTAATGCAAGTTTTCAGATCAGTATACTCGGGAGTTGTGACTTTAATGGTGTTGGGTGGCGTTTCCATATCTTCTTGGTATTCCGCATCGCCTTTGTAAATCCTCTTGGTGCTCTCTCGTAATAGAATCGTAGCTCCTCTTTGGTATTTATGGAGTTCCTCTGCAACTCTTTTCCTCTCGAGCTTCATTCCCATTCTCACTGCATCGGTTCCAATTGGACAATCCTCAATGTCCAATGTTGCCCTCTTCCCTTTCTGCATGAATCCAATTTCTGGAACCTTATCAAAAGCAGCTTTGGTATCACTCCTTCTGTTTGACCTACTCCTATAACCTGGTGGTCCGTCGAAATGTGGAGTAAGCTTTGTGCGATATTCATATTGTAATGGACTTCCAATAGTATCCAAGATAGCCGGTACAAGTTCTGATGGAAGTTGTGAGAAATTTTTGTATGCCTTCTCAACAATCGATTTCTTGTGTTTCAGTTGCTCAGAATA
Organism: Botryotinia globosa; assembly: GCA_014898425.1. Lineage (NCBI taxonomy): Eukaryota > Fungi > Ascomycota > Leotiomycetes > Helotiales > Sclerotiniaceae > Botryotinia > Botryotinia globosa. The sequence goes on from RCSZ01000011.1 coordinate 114,667, forward strand.
ATCTAACATCTGAAATTGACATCCGGAACATTTGCTGAAGTATTTGCAGTTTACTCGACTATCATCTCGGAGAGGAGATGGTTGAACCACGGAAACAAAGTCTGCTAAAGAGTAATTGTCTCTTGGAAAATGTGTAATGACTTTCGCCTTTACAATATCCCCTGGCACACTGAATGGCACAACATATATTCTGTTCGTAGGTGGGTGAAGCGCAAGTCCGTCTCCTGTGGATGATATCTCAACGACCTTGACTTCGATCTCCGTGAATCTCTCTGGTAATGCTGCTTCTAATTGAGTGCCTGTCGCAACGGGCGCTGATTCAGCGGATGCTGATTGCTCTTGTTCTGCTACATTTTCGACCTTCGCAGACTCGGGGTTTCCATTTTCGATTGGGACCTGAGAAGCATTGGAGATTTTCTGCGCCTCAAACAATGCTCGCACATCTGCTATTAAAACCTCTTCAGATGATCCCTCCTTGACTGGCTTTGGCTTATAAGCCTTTTGTCTTTTTGGAGCTCGACCGCCTTGGTGCTGCTTTCTCTTGCGATCCGGCCCTTGGTCTGCTGATGGAGTCATTGTGAAGAAGTTATAGGATCGAACAGGATTAAATTTGTACAGTAAAGGTTTTGAAAGGAAAGCTCTTGAAAGATTTCTAGAGCATTTCAACATTAAAAATTCCAATTCAAACGTAGAGCGCAGAGGATGACTTATAATTCGCAGAAAAATTGCGATTATTCTTAGAAGTCAAAATTTCGATCCCCTAGCGTCATGATCAATGGAAGTTTAGCGTTCATGTGAAATTTATGATAATTAACCTTACTCCACCAAAATTCATTGCATTAATAAACATCAATTAGGGAATTATATAATTATATGGAGATTTAAATCATCGACCAATTATCGAATTGGAATTATAGGTTAAACTATATGACAGAACCAAAACCCTCTTCAAATTGTCATGGGTGCTCAACGTATACATCATCACGTCTTCTCCAGCCCAGCGCGAGGGGTAAAACAACCTCCCGTTACCAATATCAACTAGATCCCTTCCTAATAGGAATTCGACAAGAATATAAACGCCGCGGAGGTTCTCTCCTCCTGAACAAAGCCGACATGCTGGCTGTTCAATTCTGATATGTGTACGGAGCATTTCAACGTAGGTCCTTCGATTGTTGCAACTCTTTGTGCTATTGTTTCTTTCCTTCAGTCGCTCACTCTTTCACAGTTCATCCCGAATCTTTTCCATCCTTGTTCCAAATCTTCTTCACTGCATCTGTAACGGAGAATCCACCGAATAGCCAATCGTCTGAATGTCTTCCGCACCTATATTATTCCAAGTCAGCACATGGCGATGTGGAAGTTATTGCTGCAGAAAGTTTGACTATCAAGATGCTAGCCGAGAATGTCAACAAGACCAAAGCCTTTGGAAAAACTTACTCAGTATAGACATTAACATGTTCATTACTCGAATGTCTTCTCTTGACCCCATCCTTCTTATCCCCTCCCTTTCCTTTATTCACACTTCCACTCCTCGCTCCCTCAAATCTCGTCCTTTCTGTCTGCCCCTTCCGCATAGATTCCTCCTCACTTCTTCTCCCCATCAACATCGATGGAGTAGGCGACTTTTCTCTTCTTGTAAATGCAGGAGTCGATTCTGTTTGCTGAATACCCACCTCCATCTCTGTTCCTTTACCTCTCCCTGCAACTCTGATATCGGAAGAATCGCTGCTTTGGGTGTCCAAAGTAGTGACAGAGTTTAAACTCTCGTAATCATCCAGTGCCATTTCTCTTCCTGTTGATGTCGATGACGACGACAATGATGGTGGTGATCTTTTCATATTTACCGATTGCCAATGAAGGGATATTGGTTTATATGTGGTTGAGTTGCTCACTCGGTTTGGAACAATTGATAGGTCACTTCTCGAAAGAGGCGTTCACTCAGGTCCCACCACACTTCAAAATGAGTAAGTATACAAAAAGTAATGTCAGAACTCTTTTTCTTCGAATTCTGTAGATATCGTTATCTATATATTATCGTTCTTAAAATCTGACACGTCTTGTTTGTTAAAGTTCCTCGGAATGAATACAAGTGAGATTGTACGCATTCCACTCTCATCTTCGCGGCGAGCATCGAAGTATTTAATCCTTTCCAACTGAGGAATCTTGTGCCATGATTACCTACTCGGCCAATATCATATCTTTCAAAAAGGCTCGAACGGCATCGCAAGTCGTAAGTCCAACCTATAAGGCTGACCCTATATGCATGGAGCACCAGGTATTTCCACAATCCTGCAACATTTGATTGGACAACTTATCCGGGTTCCGGCTTAGGTGGAAGTCCCGTGCCGATTGTGTATCATGGTGGAGAAAGGGCTGGATGAGTGTGACGTACGCTTGTTCCTCTATCATGGGTCTCAGGAACCAACTTTGTTCTTTTAATAAGTTTGGTGGAGGGAAGAGCAATTGATGGGGTTGGAAATAGCATCATGGGATCAAATAGACAAGGGTGCTGTCGACGAAGAAGGGTCTGAGGTATTTAGTTGCTACAATAGTATCTAGGCAGTAGCCTTTAGAGCGCGGTATCTTGGGTGTGAACTACCTCATTCCTATGCCCAATTATGTGAAGGCACGAAATAGTCTGCGAATGCACTATTGGAACACATTTTTTGTTCGGGATACATCGAAATGAATCTTTCAAGTGTAAGAATTTGAGTATCAGTATGAGTGAGCCCAACATACGAAGAAAGCTGTCGACAGAAGCGGTTCTTGAGAATTGAATTTCGACAATGAAAGGGCGTCACCTGAGAGAAGTCAGGGTCGCATGATTCTGGCAGTCGCTGAAGGATATTTTGGACGACACTATGACCGTGTATGGCTGGATGACTGCGAAGGCCGAGAAGACTGACGAAGTGAAGTGAATGAACTTAGCGAAGGCTTGCTAATTGTGTAAACCTCATACTGTTAGCATTGTTCCAGCCAACTCCCAACCCATTGATCACTACGATCATACATATGAGATAGAGAGCAGAAAGCTCAGGAGGAATTGCATAGCGTCAAACATCATTGAGAGCTCGTCTCACATTTTACGGTAGATGATCGATATCATAAATTTATGTCTTGCATTGATGTCTTGTACGCCCTTTCATCAAAACCCAGAAGAGATTGCTCGACGTAAGTCCCAGACAATGATCACGACATACCGTCATACTCTCATGTCGAACTTGTACACTATATGAGCTGCAACCAGAAGTTTAGTTTCGTAACCTATTCGAAGACACGGCGACGAATCAGAACAGAATTTACATCGCTGCTTCAGCTAAAGATCAGTTGGAAGGGAGCAGTAGAGTACATGCTCCACTAGAAGGCATAAAGTGTTCACTATATATCCTATATATTGGATAAACACTTCAAATAGCACGAGCCTGCTTCTCGGTTTGCACTCTGACTTCATTTACAAAAGTAGATATAAAATTCTATTACTTATTACTCTTGAAGTGCATACCTAGCTTTAGGATTTTCCACAGATGTCGAGATTCATTGGTGAGCTTTTCAGCCCCCGAAGGTAGAGATTCAATTTGCAGAGTAGTTAAACATGATCATGATCCTAAACTATGCCTCTAGTACACTTCGCAATTGATTATCCTATTCTCCATGCATTCATTCATTATCCATGACTCTTTCAGCCTCAGTCCATCACCGCCAAGCTTCACACCTCACCTGCACTGCACTGCACCGCACCGCACCGCCGCAAAAGATATTCCTCCATCCATGCTATGATTTGTCAATTAAACAACTCCCATTTGCTACCGAAACGACCAATCCAAATCAACCAATCCACATCAACTAATCCACCACGACCCACCACCCCGGATGGCAGTCTTCCAATGTAACAAAGCATCCAAAACATACGCTCAATCAAGAGCATTGCGATCAGCAAACGGGTCATTTTCATCCTCTTCGTCTTCTTCGTCCTCCGATTCCTGTGCTCTCGGATGAATCGTTTGAACGGGAGTGGGTGGTGCGGGACGATGAGCCGGTTTGGTCGGACTATGTGGACCTGTAAGTGGGCCTGTACCGAGTGTAAGATTATGTAATTGTTGTGTGGTTGAATCACTAGCTCTGCGTCCTGCCTTGCGTTCTGCATTATTAATTTCCGCCACTGTATGGTATTAGTACGTGCTTGAATGCGACAATTCGATGTTTTCGGTATTCTCGAAAGTCAAAGGCAATCTTGAGGATGAATACACATACTTTTGAAGAGATGAGCTTGCTCGGCCATTTCGTCGTCAGAGTCACTGTCTGCGTCAATCGATCTATCCAATTGTTCAAATGTCATTAAGGCATTGACCAATCCATCGTTTGCGTGAAGAAGCCCTCCAAGCCATTCCTCGGCCTCTACATGTTGAATCTGAAAAAAAAAGCGTTAGCAAATTCAAGCATGCATTGACTAGATTTTACCACAGCGAGGACTGCAGTTTGACAATCAGAGAGATTCAATATTCCAATATAATTGGATCATTGGAAGTCTACATCTAGTCTACTGGTATGGTCTACTGGATACACTGATCTTGACTTCAAACTTACATATCGTAGAATCTTCCTTCGTAGCAGTTTGCAGGTATCAAAATATTGCGAGGCTACTTTGTTCTCAGAAATTCGCTCTTTCTCTCGATCGATATGTCTCAATGCGTTCAAAAGATTGGTAGATGCAACAGTTGATTCCGCAATAGCAGCCTTCATGGCTTCTTTCTCGGCTGCTAGGTTGAAAGGCTTGGACTTCTTCTTCTTGTCCTTCTTATCGTCTTTCTTGACCTTCTTAGCAGATCCAGACATGATTGAGGATGCCCGCTCTCTGGTACTAGCAGATGCAGTTGTTAGAGAGCTTTGTCTTGAGTGAGAAGGTCCAGCTTTAGAGGGACCTGGCCTAGAAGAAACAGGTGTAGATGGCTCTTCAAGCTCGTCATCCTGGAAGGGGTTTTCCTCTGTTTCACGGAGAACTTTCGATCTATCTTGCGTGACAACCTTCCTTGTATCAGGCAGTGCCTTGAGGTGCGTTAGTAAGTGATATGACAACACCCAGATGATACATACATGAAGGAGATTGACAACGTCTTCCATTCCAGAAACTTTCTTATATTTAATTGCCCAGCCTCGAAATAGCTCCCTGCACTTAGCTTTCACTGCAGGGTCTGAAGTGCTTGAAACACCACAGACACGTAGACGTTCGAGGAACGCATCATCGGAGGCAAAAACATGTTCAAATTTTGGCCCAGCATTCTGAACAAGGCCATCCAGAATTTCCAAAGCTCGAAGCTGACGTTGTACGTTACCATATTTGAGCTTCTTTCGAAGAGCTCTAGTGGCTTCTCTAGGGCCGGTGGCTTGAAGTTTGATAACATCTACCAAATCTGGAATACCGCCATAGGCACCGTCTTCGGTTTCTTCACTGGTGAGACGTTCGATAGCGACGGTAACTGCTGAATATGGTTTCTTCTGTTTACGATGAACATATATTAGTTCTTCTGTCTTTGTTGTTTTCTGTCTGCCAAAAAGAAGATTTCCCACATGGCCTCTATGAAAATAGTCGGATTGGGGTTCTGAAGGAACGTATGATGCAGTATAAGATCTTGCATGGCGACGTTTAAGTTTTCTCTTGGCAGGCCTACTACCATGCTCGCCATGACAGGAGGACATCAGTCATAAATCTCACAAATCACGAATATGTCTCCATAATCTCGTGATGTGAGTTGATAAGAATGGGGCAATTCCGGAAGTAAATAAGAGGAATGAGGAAAGTCAAGAATCAAGAATCAAGAGGAGAGAATGGCAATGGAGTACTGACCGAAGAAAACATATTTGCCTACCCGTATCTCAGGAGCCTTGACTACGAAAGGGATTGGCTTCGCTACAAGCTTCTTCCGGAATGTCTAACAAGAGACCAATAGTACGAGTGCAGGAAGAGCAAACAAATATATCGGGATAACCAAGAATAAGTGGATGCAGTCTGTATTGATTTGGTGGGATTCAAAAATGTATGTAGTGTGCACTGTGTGAGTTGTCGAGAAAGGAAGTTATCAGATTTTGATGTCAGATGCTCTCCTGCCACGTCTCAAAGTGGAAGGTGGGGGGGGGGGGAGGGAGGATTTGGGTATGGGTTGGATGATCTGTGAATGTTTCTTTTGGTGATATCTGACCGATTTCCTCTTTCTGGAATCTGTACAGAAGTAGCTAGCTAGTCGGGTGTATCTAGTACAGTATATCGATATCAGTGAAGTAAAGACATTCAATAATGAGTCGACGACAATGAGTAGGTAGTGAACCAGTAGATATGAGTATTGAGTGAGTGCTGATATAGATATCTATACTCAGACGAGATCAAAGTATTTCTTGGTTTTGGTTTTGGTTATGTTTTAAGTGAAGCATGTGATGTACGGAGTGTGTGAAGGGATTGAAAGAAGATTAGTAAAGCGGGGCGGGACGGGACGGCTCTTTAGTGTCCGACGTACCCACTTTATTGGCATATGAGCCTTAGGCTCCATGCACCCGTTTTGGAGCTTCTCTCAGTCAAACTTCAATCTCTAGAGCCTCCATCTTCAACGTTTAATAACTACACCGTATCGATGGTTACTTCTTACCCGTGGTTTCGAGACATTGATCTTACCGTCTGAACTCAATATATCAATACTCAGTTCAGTCGTTCGCCAACTTCCAATTGATGACGTAAAAAGGAGGGGAGATTGATAAAGGAGGGGCATGACGGGGGTGTTGCGACAAGTGATGGATTGAGGAAGAGTTGGCGATGAATTGAAATATGGTCAAGATGGCACAGTATCAAGGCTTGAGTCAAGGGGAGTTGAGAGCAGAAGGAAGAGGCCAAGAAAACCTGACATACATGTTTGTCTGGATTTTGCCATAGTTCAATCCTGTCATACTAATACTTTATTAACAAACAGTGCGCCAGAGACAGCAATGCGCCCACATCTGTCCTTCACTCCCATCCATCTTAGTCGTTCAAAAAGTCTAAATCCAATGTCACCGTTTACACGAACAGTCGATCCACTGAAAACTTTGCGCAACACAGATGTCTACGACCTACCAGATGACGTCCCGAGTCCTCCCATTCCGGATGGTAAAAAGCGACGAACTCCACGCTCGAAGAATGTCCCCACGAAACTCTTACCCAATGCCCAATCGCATACAAATACTACTGTTGAAGATTGTGACACTGAACTATTTGAGGTAGCATCGCCGAAAAGAAGGAAAATTCCTACGAAAGGAGCGCAACCCCCGTTTAAGGTCCCTTCTAGAGTAAAAACTATACCTGCTCATCAAGATCTTGAGCAAGCACCTAACGAATTAGGCGACAGGCCTTCTATTTCTCAATTAGTTACACCACCTGATACTCAGAAGAGATCTAAGAAGAGAGCGCTTTCTGCCACAGTTACCAAGCGGAAGAAATCTTCAGAGTTGTTTCAGAACTCAACAGTTACCAAACCGTCATTGTTTTGCTTTACCTCAAAGTCTTTGAGAGAGCAATCACAACCCATCAATCGGCTACAAGGTTTCACAACAACCGAGGAACAGATGAAACGTAATTCGAATGGAATCGCGAACACAACTTTACAGAAATTGGCAACTTTTAGATATGTACCTCGTGAAGAGAATCTATTGGCCAATCAACCGATCACTGCGAGCAAAATAGAGGACACTCATATTAACCTGGATAAGTATCGTGATGGATATGTTTTAGAAGAGTCCAATCATACCTCATCAGACTATGGGCATACATCAAGTGGCTCATTTTTCGAAGAGGCTTTGTGGATCTCAAAACAATCTGTCGACAGCAGTGAGCCTGACACTATTCGTACGAACCAACCCCAAAGCCATCCCTTTTCTGAAAATCTATTGGCCTCTGTCACGCGGCAGAAGGTAATTCAAGTTGAGCATTCGCCGAATCAATCTAGTGGCCCTCCCACCTTTGGTGAAGGAACACGGGAGGATGCTCTTGAAGAAATCACCAATAATGATCTCGACAGGCAGCAACCACAAAAAGTTCCGCCAAAGATTGACAGCAGTGTGACCACTGAACCTGGAGATATGACTTCCAAGTTGCCAAAATACAATACACATCTTCCAAAAGGTAATGATCAGCTGCTCAACACAGGATTCGAGCAACAACAAGCACGGAATTCTAAACAGTTACTGAAACTCATGCCAACAATTAGTGCCGGAACTTATGATAACGAGAATCATTTCGAGCAACCAGTCATTGAAGAAGGCATGCTAACGATCACAAATTCTCCACTAGATTATTTTGACAGTGATAGCTTTGGCGATGATATTGATGATGAAGATTTGTTAGCATTGGTTGCAGATCCTGTTATTCCCGCATCTCCCATGAGAGGCAAAGTGGCCCAAAGCATTCCAACAGAACCATGTTCACCTTCCATTTCACATATTGTTCCTTCTTTACGCACGAGGACAACACAATTACACGATCCCGTCACTCTTTCGCAAGAAGTCGCTCGCACTACATTTACACCCATTGTTGCAGATGACGGTGATGACTTCCCAATGGATACTGATTTGGAAGAAGAGTTGCTTCGACTCGCAGGAACAATTCAAGTTCAAGGTGTCGTAGAGACATTGGAACCACCACCAAGTTTAACCCTTCCGTGTGACGGTGATGATACTGACAGGGAAGTATACGATAATACTCTTCAATTCTCTTCACCTACGCCCCGAGAACCATTTTCTAAAGGAATAGCTCTGGCCAAATCCACTGATAAATCTAGTCCATCGAAACCACCGGCGACACAAGAAGATGTAGATTGGAGCTATATTACATCGACGGCTTTGAGTTCGGTCAAAGCTCCAATCATTCAATCTTCTGAGGCCCTCATCCAGCCATTCAAAAGCAGACCTCTAGAGAAATTGTCTACACCTGTGCAATCGATTCAAACCAACATATCGAAAATGTGGCTGGATGATAGTCATGAATATTTACCCCTCGCACCGTTTGCTCGGCCGAAATTTCCCCAAATAGTTCAAGATCGATGCCCAATCAATGGATTATCGTCTCAAACCATTCTTCGTGTTTGTTTCCGGATTGGTGAGATGTTTAAAGAAGGAAGTCGTTGCAATGCGCTAGGTCAAGACGCAATTATCGAGCTCTTTGCTCGTGTTAATTTCTCATCTCGAGAACCTGGGACTACTAAACAGCACTTTCAATTTGCAGACTTATTTCATGATCGACCACCATTTGCTAAGGGTATTCTCGCGAACTTTAAGACTACGGGACTAGCGGAGAGTGAAAGCAGAACTTTCATCGAACCAAGCGAATCGTTGATGGCAAGATGTTTGGGCAGAGTTAAGAAGGACGTTAAAAATGGTTCTTGGTTGTTGCATATCATCAATGTGAGAGTGACGGATTGGGAGGAGATAAAATGGACGAAGAGAATTGTTTGTGGAGAGCGCGAAGAAGAAGTCAAAGTAAAGACCACTACTACCATTGCTGAGTTGTGCGAGGGGATGGCTTGATATGGATATTTGAGGATCTTGCTATCATTGCTATCATACTACTTCCTGTGTATTGTTGCTAATCTAGAAGGGCGCAGACTAACATTTAGAAAGGACTAATCATTGCAGATATGACATCTCTAACACTGAAATATTTAGCTACGTGAATGCAATTCTACTTTTTCAAACAAATTTACACACATCGTTCATATGCATATTACTAAAAGCTTGACATTGAGACTTGATCAGACCAGAATGTTAGATCAAGTCGAAATGCTTCTGCCTAGAAAGTCCCATTCATCACATGATTTGCATAGCCCTACGGGGCTATGAACTAACCAATCAGAACTCCTCAATTCATCAAGTGGCAGGAACCTGGACCCCCCGCCGCATATGCAAGTCTAAGTCTTATCGCAATCCATCATCGTTCACGAGCAAATAACATTCAATCCCATTATTGTGGCAGTGTTGCAAGCTTGCGAGCCGAGTTTGGATGACGCGGCGAAACTTCATGAGAGAGGAGTCCTTTCATTATATGTGCAGTTTTCCCTTGGGTTCTAGGCAGAAAGAAGTGAGATCGTGAAAATTTGAAGTTTTTCGTTCATTTTTATAGTTTGTCGGTTGAAATACACGGAAGGAAATACGTACATCTTCTGGTTCCTGTCAAGTCTATTTGCAAACAGTTCCTTTTTGATCCACATTTTTCAGGTACAGGTATAGTTACAGGTACGCGGATAGAATAGAGCTTGGGTGTACGCAAGGGATACTAGGTCGGTAGTTTCGGAAGTGTCGAAGATGAATCGCTCGCGTTATGAAGCTGTGAGTTTTTTCTTTAGTTTCATTGGTATTGGAAGTGCAGTGTGCAATGGGAGGGAATGATGGTTGCGTAACTCGGAAGAATCTGGAAATTGGAGATTGAGGGTCGAAACCTTTTACTTCTGTATTGTGCGTCGTGGTCCTTGATTGGAGTCGCTATATATGCACCGTGTGTCAAATAGATAGGAGAGGCTGTCGTTTATGTATTGGTGAATATTGCTATTCGCGCCTTACTTTTATTATTCTCATTCTTAGCCACTTTTCTCCACCTTTTCATTACGTCTACAAGGCACCACACCTTACGTTCTACAATTTACACCTATTAATATCTCATCCTATTCTCTGCTTCGCTCTCGAAGCAAAGTCACCAATCAACTAATCACCTTTATCTAGCTCCCCCGCACCTCATCTCCCTCCTCAAACCCCCCGATTCTCCTCGACCCAATCTTTCAAAGTCACCCCTCCTACAACTACAACTCCGGAACTCCTACATCCGTTCCTTCATCCGCTCTTTCAAGCCATCGAACATCTATCACTAGTGTCTCATCTCGTACCCCACCGCCTAGCTTTCACAGCAGTCAGGTTGCGCATCTGAATAGTCAAGGTTATTCGCAATTTACCTCGAGCAACACATATGCAAACGCGATAGGAGGAGCAAGCGGAGCAGGGATTTCACCATTCCCCCCTTTCAACAATGCATATGCTACGAATTATTCAGACTCCGCACCACCATCTTTTCATTCCCGCTCTAGTACTCCGCGCCCAACGCCAAGTACGAGGACGCTGGCTAGTAATGTCAGTGGAGTTAGTGGTGTAAGCGGAGGAAGTGGAGTGGAACTTTGGGGCGTAGCGACTACTACTTCTGGGGGCGATGAAGCAGGGGAAGATAGAGAGGGGACGGGGGGATTAATGATGGTGAAGGGATTGGAGAGGAGAATGGAGAGGTTGGAGGAGAGTATTGGGAGGTTGCTTGTAAGTCCATCCTTCCCCCTACTTTCTATTTTGGAGGGAGGGGACGATACATCATGAGAATAAGAACAGACAAACAAAGGAATAGGCTAACGATAAAACGCAGCTGGAAAATGAAGAACTCCGCAGATTAGGAGCCGCTGGTACGGGTACAAATGCAGGGGGCGAGAATCAAAGAAACAGACAGAATTGCTGCGTTGTATTTACCGATGCATCGAGAGATATGGAAGAAGCACTGTTAATGAATGGTAATTCTCTTCTATTCCCCATCTATAGACAATAACTAAAAAATTGAAGGCCACAATAACTGCTGCGTGCGTTTCACCTCCTCCACAAACGCATCAAATAGAAAGTTGCAGCGTAAGAAAGAATGTTTTGTGGCGATTGCGTTTATGACGTTGTTGGTGACGGTTTTTGTGCTGATGGTTAACGGGTATGCGAGGGAGGCAAGTGGGGAAAGAGAAAGGGGGGTAGAGGGTTATGAGGAGAAGAGGGATTAGATGGAGATTGGAAAGGGGAAGAGGATATGATGATTTGGTGAATGTATGGAGAGATTTCATAGATCATTTGAGATTAGGGAGGATAGAGGAGAAGATGGAGTGTAATGGCGGGATTAGTAGACAGGATGGGCAGCAATATGGATAAATGGGATGAAGGGACGATATACGACTTGGTATCCTTGATTTTGCATTTCTTCATAACTTGGCTGAGCAAACACAGTGGGTTATGGTGCGATACATGATGTGCCTACTATGGCGCCATAGCATTTTCCCTTCTTATACATGATATCTCGATACTACCTAGGTAGATATCGTGATCATATTCATACTTTGATTTCTCAGTGGGTATTTACAAACATTCATACATAAATGCATCTATACATCCATCCATTCCCCCCTTCTTTTATCCTACTTTGCTTCAACTTTTTTTTAGACTAAAGAAAGTTAATTTTCCTATCATTAAATTTCATCCCGCTCAAATGGAATAAAAACTCACTATCAACAAGTCCCGGCCACTGCTCCTTCAAAAACTCGACAACAGCATCGGGACCCTTTTCGATCTGTAATCCGTGGGGGATGGCCATGGTTTTGATACCTGGCTTGGTGGATTTGGCGATTTCTTGGATTTCGTTTGCTTCTTCGGTGGTCCACATTGAGGCTACGAACTTGGGGGGTGTGTTAGTAGGGATTGGGGAGGAAACTCGGGAGAAGAGCGAGGCTAGAGAGATGGAAGGTGTAGGTGGTAAGAGAGTTTGGGAGTTAGGGAGTTTGAGAGTAATGGAGAAGATGAGAGAATTGATATATACTAGAACATCTGGTTGTTGCTCTTCGACCATGGCTTTTACATCTTCCATTCCTGTCAGGTAGTTAGTGACATTGCTCAGTTCCCCGACTTAGCTGTTAATGTTTTCACGTGCTTCAATTTACTCTAAATCGTCGATTGCTTCCAGACTCAAACATGCAGTAAGTGAGAATGTTGTTCATGAAACTTGTAGACACGGTACTAGTGAAGCTTCACCTAGGCAGCGAATGACTGTCAGGTATTCGACAGAGGGAACTACCCGCTCAAAGTCTTGCCAGAGTTCCAGACTTCCATAAAATCTATCCTTCTTGACTTCCTATGCCCTCTTTTCCCTCGCTATTATCACAACACCAGCCCCGAGTCCGAAGCCCATAAAGAAAAGCAGAATAGGGAAAGAAGAGACTATGGATCAAACTCACGCTCAGCGTTTTTGACATATTCAATAGTATAGGTCTCCTTAACATCCTCGACCACTCTTCCAATCAAGATCTTTGCCCGAGCTGGGACTTTGTTAACTGTAACGAGCTTGTAGGGTCCTTTTGGTGCCATTTTGACGGTGTGTTGTATGAAAGACGAGGATATACAATGCGCATGTATGTTTGTGTATTCAAAGAGAATGTGGTGAATTCGAAAGTGGTTCAAAGATGGAGATCTACGAAGCAAGAAAAGCAATTCATACATACCATAAAACCCGAGGTCGGAAAGGAAGTCGGGAGATGGACAATAGTGGACGGTGGGGAGTGTGGGGATTGATTATTGAAGTGGTACATATGATGAGAATGAGGGGCACGGGAGTGCTTATCGGGATTTTTTCGGGAGGGGCAATTTATGAGGAGGATTTGTGCAAGGTGTGTGGGGACAAGGGATTTATTTTTGGATGATGACAATGGCGGGGATGCAGTTACATTGCAGTATCAGTTGATGGTGCGAACATGTACGGACATGTACGAACATATACGAACGAGTACAAGAGTTTCGATATCTCACTGACACATTGAGAGAAGGCCTCGAGAATCGTATGAGGATGTAAGGAGGAATGTCAACGTACAATACTCCAATCGAACCGTGGGTGGAGATCCGTGAATTTACCGATGGATGAAGGGGTAAAGTTGAGAAGATATTCTATTGTTGAGAAAAAGATAAACAAACTCTCCCGCAAGCCAATTTTCTCAATCTCGCATCACCGTACTTGTACCTTTGCATTGCATATCCTGTGTGCACGTAGTTTTTTAATATATCTTCGAAAATACATCTGGTACTCCATCGTGATCATCCCCCCTTCATTGGCATCTACCTCAAAAATTCTAGTCAAGAGCCTGGTTCGACAATTCGTAGTCTATGGTCACCGCGGCGTAGTTATTGATGCATAACAGACTGGTTTTGTCAACTCAAATGTACTTACAGTCTTCAATCGATACTCCAAAATTGACTAATCATATATCTATCAATGCTGAGGCTTCCACAAGCTTCGCAAGTCAACAAACGTAGCCACCCACCGGATGTACAACCGGGGTAGTAAGATCTTACAATCCACAGTTCACCGATTCTAATCATTCTAAAGCCTCTCCATCATCCTCATAGAAACTCTAGCTCGCAAGCCGGCGAATAGATAAACACGACAAACTTTGTTATACGGCGGAAGTTCCACAAATGCACCATTCACCGATTCGAATCATTCTAAAGCTTCTTTACGAATGTCCATGATACGAAACATCTCATCTTGCAAGTCCCCGAATCTCCGAAGCCACGCTTCACTTCCTAGTTGATATGCGAAAGTTACATTGCTCAAGTACACTTTTCATGTATCCTCGTACCCATCCTACCCATCCTACCCATCACCATATCATTCAATCCATCAATCAACATATCCGAATGTGACAGGAGAGCCAAGGTGAGTTCATTTAATCTGCATAGGGCAAGACACTCTTCCTTTCATAGGATTGTAACCATATTTCCTCCGATCCGTACCTCCTTTTCTTAGATCACCTATCGGGCATCATCCTAAATCAAATTCCCGCGTCCCCGCAAATGACAAAGGCAGTAAAATGGTGCAGTAGCATCGTCGCCGACAATTAAGGATTCTTGGGTGTTATAGTCGCTTACTCGGGGACCTCAGACCCGGCTACCTATTTCCCGAGAGATCTCGGGAATCTCACTAATAATACCTAGGTATGCAACGACCTTTCAAAGAAAAAAGTAACTTTCGTCTCTACCTTCCTTTATACTGTTTTGAAACTCTCTATATTCTCGAGAAGTTCCATAATTAACCTCACTCTAGCAATGGAAAGTTTCTGGAAGGATTTTCTTTTTGAGTTCTTTAGAAAAATAGTCCACCACACGGGCTTCTTTGTTATTAGGGGGAAATATAATCGGCGACCTCAATTTTTTTTTAGATGGGGCTGGCTTCCTCCCTTTCATGGATTAATACTTTCAAAGTACCGGTGAGAGAACAAATCTGACTACGGAGCATTGATCAAACAAAGGAAGGTAGGAAGATAGCTATGTGCCTCGTAAGTACTATCAAGCATTCTCATGCACAAGGTGTACATTATTTCATAGTATTTTTTTATATTTGTGGAAAGCTTGCGAAGTTTCTTGCAAGTGGAGGTCATCCTCAGTTTGATAAATCTGAGTTAATAAAGAATGGGTCAAAGAATTGTTCAATCCTATCATATTGATAGTTAATGAAGTGAATCATTTTCTTCTTATGATTATGACAAATCCTTCTAACATGGTCGAGGTATCAAAGTTGCTACTTCCCACATATCAAAATAGTAGTATCAAAACTCAAGACGCTATGAAAGACACGATTCAATTTCTTAGATGAGCTTAAATTTTAGTTCATGAAGATCTTCTCTGTTCCATATACATATACTTCAACTTCCAACCCTATTATCTTTCAAGATGGTTCACATTGAGATTCGGAATAAAGAATTCGCCATGATTTCAATTTCAACAACAGGAGCAAAATCAATGTTGAGTGGTGCACTATTTGGTGCAGCACTTACTGCAGCAGGAGTTTATTCTCCTACTGTGATCGTATCGCAGATGAAGTTGGAATCTTTTCATATGCTGAAAGTATTTCTATCAGCAAGTGCTACTAGCGCGTAAGTTCCCTCTCTTTTCCATAGATTTCAAAGTTCTTTTGATAAAATAGCTTCACTAACACAGCACAGTGCGATATTCCTCCTCGCTCATCGTCTCTCACCAACTATCGCTCCTCCTCGGCAACCCTCTTCCCTATCCCTATTTCCTTACGATGGAAACCTCATCGGAGGTCTTCTCCTCGGTACCGGTATGGCACTTACAGGCGCCTGTCCCGGGACTGTTCTCCCTCAAATCGTAACCGGTTATTCATCCGGACGTTACGCCTTCCTCGGAGGAATTCTTGGCGGAATCATATATTCTTTTATCCGTCCTTTCATCCGTTCTTCGGGAACTTGTCCCGTGGTTCCCGATTCCAAACCAACACTATATCAAAAACTCGACCCTAAAGCCGATGAAATAAAAGCAGTATACATTTATCAAAACTTCTGCTGGGGAATCATTCTTCTTGCTTCGTGGCTTTCAAATTCTCTGGAACAAAGTTTGTTGAGTGCAACGTGGGGAGGTATCGGTATCGGGTGTGCACAGGGAGCAAGTCTTTGGTTGACGGGCAACACGTTGGGGACTAGTGCGGCGTATGAACAGATCGGAGATCTATTTTGGTGGGGATTGGAAAGGTTGAGGGGTAGTGATGTTGTTTCTTCTGAAACGGTTTATGAGAATGAGAATGGAAATGGAAATGGGAACGGTGTATCGAAACACCACGCAATCCCTCAACAGAGACCACGTCCCTCCATCCGCTCAAACCTCTTTACACTCGGCATCCTCCTCGGCTCCTATATCCTTTCTCATACTTTCACATTACCATCTTCTCTTCCCTCCTCTCTCCCTAAAATATCCCTCGACACACCCACCATCCCAGAAATATCAATAATCCATGCACTCCTAGGAGGCATAGCTATGGTCCTCGGTGCACGCATAGCAGGTGGCTGTACGAGTGGACACGGTATTAGTGGAATGAGCTTATTGAGTGTTAGTAGTATTATTAGTGTGGGAGCTATGTTTGGCGGTGGTATATTATGGGGCATTGTTGTCGGTTGATGATCGTTTGAAAGGGAGTGAAGCCAAGGAAGGATTTGGAGAGCGAAGGAAAGGAATGTTACAATAGTTTTGGGAAATATACTGGGATCTGGTGATATATTACTGGTAATGGAGACCTTGATAGATCACTCATACGAGCTAGACTTGGACTGGGAAGAGAATTTGTAGCGACTCGAATAATGGATTTATGGGCGAAGAGAGAAAGGAAATGGGACGGAAATTTGAATGGTGGAGTGGTTATACCCAGTTTGTTTACTTGCTCGCTGCTCTTAATTCTTCTTTACATTATCACATACTCGCTCATGTTGCTCACTCGAATTCAACTGTGTTTTGGCGATGAGATTGATGTTTCCAATAACGCTAACATTTATGACATGGATGGGAACCGTGGAAGTTGGATTTTGGTTCTTTGGGGGAGAAGAATGAGGTTAAAAGTATGTATCTAGTAGCTAAGTGAATATCTTCATACAAAAGAGTCTTGAAGTTGAAGGTTAGAGATGAGTTAGAGCATGGTTAGTTAACTGCTCATCCATAATTAGACGGTCGTTGCTAAGTGGCAAGGTCACTTCACGTTCTTCATTGTGGTGATATCATAACATGAGTCACGGAACACGCGGGTACTGTCATATCGGCAAGGTCATACGCAAACATACCTGCCAATGAAATTGACCATTCTTCAACAAACTCCATCTCAAAGCAGATGAATTCATCAACCCCAAACTGAACACCCAAAAGCAGGCCAAACGCAACACCCCATCCCAAAGCCAAACCCTGAACACCAACCTAAAATCCCATTCCAAATTCCCAGATCTTTGTTTTCTTCTTCATATTTTCCGTATCCCAAACTCAGACGATTAAGAACAAGATCGCAAAGACAGTATCGAATATGACAATGAATTAAGTGGAGAGAAAGAAAGAAACAATTAGAAAAATCAGCCCGAAATCTCATTCAATTCCCGCAAAACTAAAACTCCCAAACAAAAACCCAGCGGCTCAATAATTCATTCGCCGCCCTCTTTATTTCATTTCTCAAAGATAAAACATTATGTTATTGGCATTACGATGCCATGGATTACCAGCGGGACTGTTCCAGATTGTGGCGTTCTGTCGATACTGAGTGACCGTCGCGTTAACCAGAACATTTCCCATTCGTCTTTGCAAAGCAGGAAACATGTAACAACGGAGGCGAGTGCACAAGATATCTGCATACTTCGCTGGTGTGCAGACTGAGAGACCCTTTGTAGCGCGAGATCCCGTAAAGCAGATAAGGTTTGTCTAGTGTGAAGAGTGTTAGCAATCTAGACTAGATGGAGGCGAGTGAAGTGGTTACTCACGATCGTTTCCAATTGCGCAAGCCCATATCCGGTCTCATCAACAATCAACACATAGTGACCTGTCCTCGCAGTACCTAGTCCGCTATCATGGCTCTGTAGGTAAAAGTTGGTGCGATTGGGATCGATAACACCCCTGTCCACTACCGTACCGGAGGGAAGATTTTTACTCGGCATCTTATTATTGTCCGGGAAGAATCTTGCATGATGGCGCTTTCCTACCACCAGGAGCGTGATCAAGGGGGTACCCCCTTTATATCTCGCGACTAAATTCGCACACGCTGCACGAATTTGTGGAAGTTCTTCTTCGAGCACCATACCGTATTGGGCTTCCCCAACGCCATCACGGTAAAAGAGAATGTGGGCAGGAAGATAGCCATTGTACTGATAATAAGCCTCTAGACGCTCCTCGACCATACCTTGGAGGTCTTCGATGAACTATTGATTTGGTCAGCAAAAATATCTTTCGATAGTTACTTGTGCGTACCTCGGTATTATGGGGTTGTAGACGTGCTGAAGCGAGATAATGCACATAATTGCTATCGCGGGTAGCAACCACACCAGCTTGAGATGGGCATGCGTCATCTTGCCCCTTCCCAACATGCGTTACGTCAGCACCCATGATCATTGTTTGATCTCGTAGCGGTAAATTCGTTATTCTATGATTTATACCTCCTAGCTTGAAGTTGATCTTAAGACTAAGACATGTGGTTAGCCATGATGAAGAAAGACTTTTATAGAGAGAATGAACCTACGCAATGTTTGCCAACAATCCCAAATCAGGTTTAGCACCTCTATCAACACCATCTCTGCTAACACAAACAGTCGGTATGCCACTGACACAATCTCCCCACCATTTGACATCTGAGTACAGCTCGGCTTCACTCTTCTTGCCATTGGGCAGGAGAACAACTACAAGCGGAGGATCGACCCCTCCACCCCGTTGCTTCAATCTAGCAATTGCACGATCCAACGTGGCACTGAACGCTGCGCGCCTCGCAATAGGATTTGCAATCGCTGATATCGGAGCATTCTCCATGAGGGGTGCACTATTTCCTGTAGAAAAACCGTAGCGGTTTAGGTCCGCACATAAAACGCTTGCAAACTGAGTCGCTTTTGTCGGAGGCACCAGATTTTGAGGGTTTTTATTAATATAGATCAAATAGAGAATAGGATAGGAATTGCCAATTACAGCAAAGCCTCGATTATTATGAGTAGTATCATTTGCAACCTCGTTAAGGGTCCAACTTGCTGGATTGGCCCGAGCCGTTCTCACAGTAAAACCATGACCGAACTTCAGCTCAGGGGGGGCCAATTGTCGGACTCTATCCAGTGATAGAAGAACGGGTTTAACGTCAAGCCCAAACGCCTTGGACAATTAGCTCAAAGGTTACTCTGAATTGGTTGGAGTTTACTTACACGGTAATGGTCAGGTGATGGTGGTAGACCGAGGAGAGGTATAGCAGTGTCCCTGAGATTGGCCTGATTGACTAGTGGTGTCTTAGTTGCCAGAGTCAGCATTTGCTGGGTTATTTCTATCCCGGCCTTTTTTCCAGCGGGCTGCCACAAGCAAATCTCAAGCATATCTGCCGGGTACCATATTTCTTTTTGCCCTGGAACGGTACTTCCTACATTGACACACCAAGCGTTCTGAATACAACCTTGCTGATGCGTAGGATATGCTAAGCAGTACAGGGATTAGCTTTTTCGGATAAAAAAAGACTGAACGAAGAGTATGCTAGGTTGTGAAACTTACTATTGGTAATATGTTGCCAAACAGTGATGGATTGCCCATTATCTTTGGTAAAGGTTTTCACGCCGACCGGTTGACCGTCGATGCCGGTAACAGACCATTTTTTCTTAGGAGTTTTAGGATCCCCTTTAAATGTGACCTTGACACCTCTCAACTCTCTAATCACATTTGCAGAGTTTGGTAACGGCAATCCGAACTTAGCCGAGATCCAATCCTCAAGCAGACATTGATGAAAAAATGCCGACGTTGTGCAATTCAAGTTGAGAAGCAATCTACCATCCCCAGGGCGCATGGAGCTGAAAAATCCGTCACAGAGATCCCATAGCGGTCTCTGGCGGTTTTGGGTATTATTCACCGTAGAGAATGGAGCGCTTTCGGGGTAGAACTTGTTTCCCAATCGACCCCCCTGAAAGGTATCCGGAAATATCATCTGCCAAGATATAATGTTCAAAGACTTGAGATCTTCACCAGGGTGGTAGGTCATGTCTCTTTCAGGAACACGGTTTACAAAACGCCTTAACTCGGCAAGGTTGACAATACGCTCGTAGATAAGAGTTGTTGATATGGATAGCGGAGCTAAAGCTCGATCCGCGGAGGTTAGACGGTGATCTCTGGTGACAACATTGCCTATAGTATCGCCACAATCCGGGTAAAGTCTTCCAACCGAGATTATGTAGCAAAAGAAATCAGTGGCATAAACTGTAGCTGGAGGATTTGCAGCCAGCATTTGGTTGATCATAGCTCTCTTCAAGTCGGGTTTCACAATGGACCTATATGTGATGACGCCATCTCCGTCACGGTTTGGCATCTTTCCGAATTCTACACGATACCTCCGAAGGTTGATGGTAGGGTTCGTGATTCTGACTTCAAGGAAATTCGCCCTAACTTTGTTGTTGCCAGAAGCTGGCAGTTGATTATTAGAAGGATATCCGGCGAGGCGAAGACTTGCGCCTGTCCACTTTTCACGATTTTCCTTCCTTATCTCCGCCTCTGTCTTCTCTTCGCTTTGATCTTCGACTCCATCACCTGAAGATACGTGACTTTGAGTTTGAATTTGGGGTTGACCTGAGGCCTGGCTTGTCTGATGTGGTTGACTTGATTGGCTTGGCAGACTCTTATTGGGTTTAGACTGATTAATAGACGAGTCAGGTGCTGCGGGACTAGACGCTGAGAGACTAGGTACCAGAGGATTAGATTTCTTAGAGCAGGATGCCGAAGTGCCAGTCTCAGCTGTGCCGGATTTCGAGGGAGTAGATGTCAATGTCGTAGAAGGCGGAGACTGCGCGTAGCGTCCTTTCTTGAATTTTTTATTGTAATTATCTCTACACTCTTCCCTCCGAGACTCTGGCCGTGCTTTTTGAATCTGACTTGCAGTTCTGTATTTAGGGAGAGTGAACTGCTCAAGATGAGAGTCAAAACTCTGATCTAACATACATTCACGCTTGTCATGCCACCCATGACCACAATTACTACATGTGTTTGCCTTGGATCCCTTGCATTGATGAGGCTCATGATTTTTTGTACAGAAGTCGCATTGTCGCACTGCGTCAAATCTCCGGTAGGGGTTAATTTCAGGATCCAACGAACAGTGCTGAGTTCTTCGATGTTCTGATTTTCCGGCTTTGCACAGGGCACAATTTCGTACATACAGCTGCATCTTGATATCTCTAAGCGTGAATCTTTCAGTAAGGTAGAATTTGAGAGTGAAAAGATCTGAATGGAGAAGTGAAAGGGGCAGATTTGGAATGCGCCTGAACAATACTGATTATCCACTTCCACAGGAAATGTTCACGTTCTTATACCGATTTATTGTGAGAGTCTCTCCACGCTACAAGCTTTCTCTCTATTAAGACCTATATCACATGCTTTGCACAGGTTTGATGGCCACCAGGTTGATTTGGTCTGGCGCATGGCATTTTCAAACTACACGAAACTGTCACACCTGTGGGAAGCAGTTCACGATCCTTCTGGAGATGCGCGCTTTCCCCTTACTTCAGCTCCCATCGAAGTGACTTCATTATCACATGAGTCTCGGCAAACGTTGCATGAAGGATCTTAATTATATATCCGCAAGTTCAGATGTTAGTTGCGAGCATTTGGCAAGGCATGGGCTGCTATCAAACTATCTCAAGCATGAAACACGTGTTTTTGCAGCAAACTTAGATCATGTGAATAGATATATAGCTCACAGACCTGACGAAATAGCAAAAATGAACTTCTCTTTGATACATTTGATTGATGGAGATAATCCTTGTGGCACAAAATGACATGCCTACTATCCTACGACTACGAGATCAGAAGCATCAGAAAAGAGAACCATGAAGCCGCGAATCGGGACGTATCTTTGAACGATCTCTCGAGAGCATGTGGTAGTTTCCAGAGTGTACTCCTGCATCTCCCGCCCGATGCTCAGAGTACATCTTCAGTCGATTATTCCAAAGTGATTTCATGATGATGTGATTGCTAATTTGCAGGATTACTAATGTCGATAGATGGAGGAGACTAGTCTGAAGACTATTGGAACGAATGGAGGAGTTTTGGGGCTATTATTGGTTGTCTAACCGACAGGCCGTGTATTGGTAGCAGTACGTACATGCAAATCCAATCACATCTCCCAGCGTCCAGAAATTCTTCATCAAGTGATAACGAATTCCATATCTACTATTCACCGAAATTTCCAAATCTTATAGCTAGTCCACCAATTCATGTATTCGGAACTTGACTGATATCATCTATGGTTCTTTGAGACTCCGTCCTATTGCATTACAACATCCACAGAATTCAGAATCATTCTTTAACTCACCACTTGAACTTTGGAAATGATTTTGGCCTGAAATATAGTTCTCAAACTCGGCTGAGCGAGATGTACCTGAAATAATCATGATGGATTTTGCTGTTACTTGTTACCAAGTAGCTAGCATATCAGGTATCAAAATCTATCGCTGAGTGAATGCAATTACCGCGAGACTGCAGATACTCCTGAATACTCCTGAGTACTCATGCTGAAGCTAAAATGTCCATCGCGAAATGGATTACATCGCATAATAAAGTCCTGGTTCTCACTCGTGGGAATATAGAGGGTATGTCACAGCTCTATCCTGCATGTTCATCAATTGAATGCATACTACTGCACTACATGCTGTCTTTTTCCTTTCATAGTGGATTACTTTTTATCTTATATTTTGATCTTGAAGAAATATCGTAGCTACGAAGCGACCTTGTTGGGGAACTCCCTTGATGAGCCTACGAATAGATGAGTAGGAATATATCATAGAAAAATCGGGGCTAGTAAACGAAAGTGTACTATGAACAATTGAATATCGAATGGTTCTCAAATCCTTGAAGTCAAATGAGAGACTGTTCCAAGTTTATTCCACTAAAAATTCAGGCCTGGATATAACGCTGCAAGGTTTCTATATCTGCACCAATTATCACCAATAGAGGAGACTATCCCAAATGCTATCCAGAGCCCATCATCTGTAAATCTTCCATAGACTCACCTATTCTTCACAAAAAGAAAGATAAAACATACAGAAAGCTCAACACACGTGAGTGAGCATTGATTCTTGAATGGTCACTACCCCGTCCATTACCTTGAGACCCATAACCGGCCTATGTATCCTAGCTTGAAGCGACTAACCAATCGCTCCTCCCCAAGTTCACGACTTCGAAACTTGGAGATTGAAATAAAGTATCTATAATCACCACAAAATACCCAAACCAATAGATTTCGCACCGAATGCCCTTTACTAACGTCTGAATCTTAGGTAATGCCAGTCTAGATGATTCATATATTGTGGCGTTGAATATTAATGGTAAAGTAACCCTCATACATACGCCACCAGGTAGAAGACTGTAATGAGCAACAAAGTGGGGGAATGGGGCAATGGGGGAATGGCTTGCTCGTGTCTGCGGACGTTGATTAGAAAACTTAGGTAAGTCATGCCCAATCTTCAAATAGAATGGTAAGAGAATGTTAGTTTGAAGATATCAATATATTGATGCTATGTCGAACATGTTAACTATAACATGTGAGAGTGCCGACTCGGTAAGGGAGTCCGAGTAGATTGTAGATCTCGATGTCTAGCATATTGACGTATTGGCTTGTGAATTTGTTGATATATCAATTTGTTAATCTCCTCGTGTGCTGACTGGTGAATGGGATGAAGAGATGATAAGGATAGCTTCAAGGGTTGATTGTTTTTTCGACGGTCTCGACCTTTCTATCAATCTTTATGTTGATCAATCAAGAAAATCTTCAAGTAGGCTTGCATGCTTGTACGTTGGGAGTGACGACATCGGCTCAATGTCCCGATTGTATAATGGAGGGTGCGGCAGATGAAACATTGTGAGAAAAGGGAATAAAGTTATTGAATTATAAAGTTATTGAATTATAAAGTTATTGAATTATAAAGTTATTGAATTATAAAGTTATTGAATTATATTGAATGAATATAATAGTTGGAAATAATGAAAAACAAAAATAGAAATAGAAATAGAAATACCTAGCGAAATTTAATAAAGAAATATAATAACAAAATAATAACAAAATAATAACAAAATAATAACAAAATAATAATAAAATAATAATAAAATAATAATAAAATAATAATAAAATAATAATAAAATAATAATAAAATAATAATAAAATAATAATAAAATAATAATAAAATAATAATAAAATAATAATAAAATAATAATAAAACAATAATAAAACAATAATAAAATAATAATAATAAAATAATAAATAATAATAAAAATCTCAAAATCTCAATTCAATTGTAAACAATGAATGACTCAAATCCGAGGCAGATGATAGTCATTGTTACATAACGTTGTCAGAGTGGCTGATTTCGACTCATTCTTATGAAGATTCCCACTTTGATAAATTGGCCACCACTCGGTATCAAATCCTTTGGGTTCCCCGTGATATCAAAAACACAAGAATATCAATATCAATATTCATATCAACATCAACAGACAAGAAGATCAACAACGCACAACGAAAAAAAAACATATCATCTGCGTTTCTTTCTTACCGACTGATTATACGACAACCTTGCTGACAATCGACTCAATTAACTCACTCAATCATACACCAAAAAAGGCGTATTTCGTTATCTAGATCAACATTCCATACCGTCTTTTCAACATCATTCTATACCTATTCGTGACAACCCTCCGAGACCTCTTATGCCCAGCTCATCAATACCTCCTCAATCTTTAGATACCATGACATCCAATCTTTCAAACTCAACAGGTCAGAAGCTCTATTTACATACTCACCGCCTTCATCTTTGCTGGATTCTCCCTATCTTCCCCTTATGCATCAACCTTAAAACCCGGGTTGTAGTGCATATTATGGCTTTCTGCCTAGGGTCATCTGCTTGCTTCAATTGAACTGATGCGTTGGCAGATACTACAAACGAACATGATTCCGCCTCACAAGCTCTCGAACCTCATTCTCCAAAGCCGCTGAAAACAAGGATATGTCGTTATTTCAGTAAATCAGGTAAATTCTCATTTTGTTTTATTCATCCATCTATTGTTTTGGAATATTTTCATTGGATTGTCGGAAATTGGGGAGGAAAGAGAACTGGAGAAGGGTATGTATGGTCTTGCATATGGGGTAATGCAAAGTTGCATGATGTTGCAGTCATGGTGGAGATCCCGTGATTCACCGATCATCGGTAATGAGCGTGGGATGTTGATATGATCATGGAGATGAATGGTTGGGGGTTATTCGTTGAACCGTGGCGTTTGTCATGAGGCGTTCGTATCATTACAATTCCAAGGTTGTCATTGCCATTGGGTATATCTTGGGTTACACCACGTGATGTTGGAAACACATGTGAAAGCACATGAAGAGGGAGCCAGCTATGCGATGATGACAAGGTACTGATATTGATATCTTAGGGAATTGTCGAGCTGGTGACAGCTGTTCATTCATCCATGACCCGACGAAACTTCCTAGCCGTGCCACGGTAAATAAAACAGTGCCCGAGGTTTCTCAGGCTTCGATATCGGAAGCTACACAAAGACAAAATGTGATTCAAAATCATTCATCACAAGCTATCACAAATCCTGTTCCAGCATCACGGGTAGTATCAAAGCCGGTACCACAAGTACAAACTGAAAACCCTCGAGAATTTCAGCTAGGACAAATTCGAAGACGATTTTCCCCCAAGGAGATTCGACCATCTGGAAATGCCGAGGGTACTACTATTCTAAAGTTCAATCTCACGCCATCGGATCCAGATTTCCCTTTTGAGATGACTGCTTTGGAATGTTCTCTTACAGTACCTCCTCGATATCCTACTTCCCCACCTAGTTTGAGGGTAGAGAATAAGGATATTCCCAGAGGGTTTGCTATCAATGTAGAGAATGGCTTCGACCAATTGATTAATGAAAAGGAGAATGCTACCTTGTTAGATTTGATGAAATCATTGGATAAGCATCTGGAAGAGTTTTTATCTGCGCAAAAAGCCGAGACAGTTAAAATTGTCATGAACAAAGACACGCGACATCTTTCCATTCCGAGCGGAGAAGTACAACCTGTGGTTCCACCACCTCAGCCTGAATCTGCAATGAAAGAATCAGAACAACCCAAGGTTACTCCAGTTAAAGCAATTGTAAGTTTCACGGAATCCGAGAAAGCTGAAGCATCGAAAAAAAGAGATCTAGAAACCAGACAATTGGAAGCGAGAATGGGTAGATTACCCCTTTACAAGAAATCCAGTGACGGGGTTGCATATACCGTGCCAATCGAACCCCGGAAACGAGGAGATTTGCCACCATCGATCAAAGCTGTTAAAGCCATTCAACTTTTTGTGCCCACAATCTACCCACTCGAACCTTGTCGAGTCAAATTGGAAGGAGTAGATGCTCCGGAAGCAAAATCTGTAGAGAAAGGATTTGGACAGAAAGCTGAAGAAGCAAAAGCTTTGAACTTGATGGGTTATATTAATTACCTTGCACAAAATATGCACGTTCTTGCAAAGACTGCCTTGAATGCAGAGCCAAAACCTACTCCTGTTGTACGAACACCATCGCCTGCTGTTGAAGAACAAAAGGATGTCAAGGGGAAAAGTGTTTCCACCAATGAGAATGAAGAGAAGAGTCATATTCAGTATATTGCTCGACCACCCGAGTGGACGATTGTCAATGCTGAGGATGCAGAGTACTCTGACTCTGACTCGATGTACTCTTATGACAGCGGTGACGAATCAGAAACCGATGAAGGAGGAGTCGGAGTTGAGATTGAACCCAAAAACCCAACACCCAATCCTGAGCGCGGTACAGCTATATCATTCCCCTTTATTGAACTTTATGGCATTGAATTATTGGAGGTTACTACCTTGAACATCACTGTCAAATGTTCTCGCTGCAGAGAGGTTACAGAAATCAAAGGTCTTAGAAGTGGAGTTCAAAAGACCGAGACATGTAGGAAATGCGCAACTGCACTTGCAATTTGCTACCGTGGAGATTTCGTTCACGCAAGCAATGTCCGAGCTGGATTCTTGGATTTGGAAGGATGTGTAGTTAGTGATATGTTACCTAGGTAAGTCACATTATATTTTCTTCTCCACTCCACTCCAGCCTAACTAACCACAAACAGTACATTCATACCAACGTGCTCCACATGTTCCACCGTATATCCAGCTCCTGGAATCGTTTCCATCCGCGGTGAAACAACCACAAATGTTTGTCGAGAATGTCATTCCAAGTTCATCTTTTCAATTCCTACTATCAAGTTTCTTCACATTTCTTCTTCAGCAACTCCTCACAATCTCCTCCCTAGAAAGAAGAAAGAAACTCTCGGTATTGTCCCTGGTACTCCTTTGCCCAAAAATGGCCTCTGTCGTCATTACGGGAAAAGTTACCGCTGGTTTCGCTTTAGTTGTTGTGAAAAGGTATATGCATGTGATAAATGTCATGATGAAACAGAAGAGCATGTAAATGAATGGGCTAAGAGAATGATCTGTGGATGGTGTAGTAGGGAGGGGAACTATAGACCGGAAGATTGTGCAGGATGTGGAGAGAGGGTGATTAGTCGAAGGAGGGGAGGAGCGAGTTTCTGGGAGGGAGGAAAGGGAACGAGAGATAAGACGAGGATGAGTAGAAAGGATAAGAGGAAGTATAGGAGGGTTGGTGGTGGGACGGTGAAGAAGACTTGATATGGTTGAGGAAATGGTTGAGTTGATGCTCTGACGGTACTTTAATACTTGCGAAATCTTTTTGAGAATATTTTCTATTCACTTGATGTATCGATATACTTCTCGAAATGACCAACAATCTAGACTAAATAGATCCTCAACCAAAAACATCTAGACTCTCATACTCACACACACTTTTTTTTCCCACACCATAAGTTACAGCCACGAATCCCAAGAACCCAGTTCAGCATTCCAGCATCGATCCCCGCAAGATTCTAATTAATGAACAAGTATACAGAAATTAATCTCACTCAAACTATCCCTTGAACAAAACACACCACCCCTTTCCTTCCAACACCCAACCATCACATCTCGGTATCACATCTCACAAACTCCCCCCCTTCCTCTCATACCTAGCAATACCTACCCATCCATCCCGATCCCGATCCCGATCCGAAACGCACGCACGCACGCACGCAATTCCCGAAACCGAATTCGTGTTGCCATATTCTTTCTTTCTACTTGCTTTTTTCTACGCTGCCAAGATATTGGGCTGCGCTAGCTAACAGTCCATGTAGACCATTCATTAATCGTGTTGGCGGTGTTGCATCTTTTCCGAGAGCCGGGGATGAATGTATGGATATGGATGTTGTGGATGATTCTTATTTATTTACTTGTTTATCGTGAATTATCGTGATCTGTATGTCTAGAGGAGGAGGGGCTATTTTATTTTTACTTTTATTCTTTTTTTTTTGTTTGGTGTGTTTGGTGATATTTTACAGTACAGAATTGAGTGGAATAATGAATAATACACACACATACACAATACAAAGTCATGAATATATTTATTTTTGTATGCTCGACTTGGCTGGACCTGGTTTGACAGTCTAGACTTTTGGTTTTGAAGAGTTCGAGTTGAATTCGAGTTGTTATCTATTCATTCAGGACTTTTTGCTTTAAGGATTTGATGGAGTAGATAGAGTACAGATATACATGCATACACCCACTCGATTCATTCATTCATCAAATACCTATTTACCATAAATATTAAATCAATTCAATTCATTTATTCAATCAAATAGATTTAATCAGCAATTAATCTGATAATCCATACACACATACACACATACATACACAAGCCCTCCTTCCCCTCATGTTCCTATCCATCCCCTCCTCGCTTCCCCGGCCCTTCCCCTCATGCCCACGCGCACGAATCACAATCCGCGGTCTGTACGCGATACAATATCGATTGAGTGTGTACACACAGATGCACACATTTCGATTTTCCACATGCATATTGGTATGCATAGGGAGGGTGGGAGTGCATATTGACATCTCACAACTCCACTTGCGGAAGCGGTGGAGGGTTGAAGAAATGATGGAGAGATACACGGCGTGGATTTTGTGGTACCGATCTCTTTTGCAGGTGTTTTGGTAGGTTGGTAGATATCTACTTACCAGATCATAGAATGAGAGTCCCGTTGGATTTTGGCGGGAGGGAAAAATTGTATAGACATAGGTAAATATATATAGATTGATTCCGTATACTCACCAACTATCTTCGCGATATTCACGGTACCCTATAGCTAGAGCAAAGGAACGAACTATCACCTATAGATCAGTATTTTTCTTTCAATATACCGCAGACATACATGATAGTACAATAGATTCTACTTTTCAATCATCCATATTCATATCTCAAATACCGAGGAATGTAATAGGATATAAAATCCATCTATACATCCATCTATCTATCACTTAACCACTCTCCCATAGTTCAAGATATTTGAATATAGATACACTCTCCCAGAAACTATACACAGTATTCGCAATAGTGATGAGTGAGTGAGTGAGTGAGTAAATAATTGAGCAATCGAGTACACAAGTACAAGCCTCGCGGAGACATCTCCGTCTCTAAAAAGTCGAAGGATATCGCTATGTATGTATGTATATTTGCAAGTAATCATCACACACACACACACACATATATATCCCCTAAGATGAAAAACAGAGAGTGATATCATGTGCTACATATTACAAACCACACACTCCAATTCCATCCACCGCTTTCCAACTCTCAAGTCAACCGCACACCCACACCACACCCAAATCACACTCTCGTTACACAAACCTCCATTATCCATCATCCACCACCCATTCAACATCAATCAATCAATCAATCCGATCGACCGACCCAACATCGGAAACTTTACATCTCCTCCCTCTCTCTCTACATATATACACACATACATATACCCAACCTACAAAATCTCTCTCATCCGCACTCTATACATACAATATACAATATACATTATACAATATACAATATACATTATACATGATACCACATCATCTCGCTCCCCAAGACAAGCTCTCTCCCCAAATACTCAATACTCAAACCCCACAGTTCTAGTTCTATTTCTCATTCACCATAAGTATCAAAGTATCAAAGTGACAAAGTGACAAAGTAACAAAGTGATGAAAAAAGAGAACTAACTCATTGCTGAATCTTGATGATTTGCTTTTTTGTGTTTTGTGTTTTGTGTTTTTGGTGATGCAATCATTGTAATGTATGTATATCTTGTTTTGAGATTTTTTGTTTAGATATGAATATGAATTTGACATGAATTTGATGTGGATGTGGAGATGGAAATTTATCATCATCGATATATCAGCAACAGCAGCAACAGCATGTCACCATATTCCCATCCATCCAGCCATTTATCAACCAATACACATCCACATCACCATCCATTCTCCATAAACCACTCAACCACCACAACCACCACAACCCCCAAGCCCAATCATTTCCCCATTTCTCCACCTCTCCATCCCTATCCTCGCAGTACTGCTCGTTCCTGTATATTATATGTCGCACATCACCCATATCGCACATCATCCATCACCCATCGCACCACATCACATCACACAACACCACCCAACCTACCACAGCCCAACAAAGCCTACCGCAACACAACATTCAAGACCATGCCATGCCATAACATACCATACCACAATCCCATCCCATACAATCCCATCCAGTCCAATCCCACTCAGCCCAACCCAACACAACACAATCCAAAACAACAAACCACGCAGCAAATCCCGAGCGCTCTCGCCATGCATGAAAACCCTCCGACTTCTGCATTCACCTACCCGAGTACTCGGAATTATAGGTTGGAGAATTTGCAGCTGCGAGGATGGATTGATGACAGCGATACGGATGAATGGGTGATACACCATGAATGAAAAGCTTTGGTCTGGTGTGTACTTGATTGTGCGGTGATGTATACATCCACTAAGAGTATGATATCTTGAACGCCATGTATTAATCGTTATGTATGGGTGCCGAGATGAGATAGAACAGATTCAAACTCATGGATCTAATCTGTACAAGGAAGTCTCACAACTATCAGACAGTCCCCAGAAAATAGATCTCAAATCGGAGAGATAAAACATGACTTTTCCTGAAAAAATGTATTTGAGTATATTTCCATTATTGCCCATTATTTCAACTATCTCTAAATGCTCACTCAAGTAAATCAAACGATACAAAATCTTCCCCATCAAATAATCATCAACCATCCATTGAAAATTCAAAACAACCATACCATCTCATCATTCTGTTTCAAATTTAAACTCCTCGATCTCGATGTACATGTCCGATACTCATCCATACCCATACCTTTTTTCACAATCACAAGATGCGTATAACTTCATCCTGTACGTCTCGAGTCTCGGTGCTGCATATGCAGCCCACTACCTCCGTCCACCAAATCTCGGGATCCGTCAAGAAAGAATGAGTGAAAGAAACAAACAACACTCTATTTGAGTTTTCCAAATCTACCATGCGACTGACATGGTTGGTATGGAAAAACTCCATACCAAGTAGGAAAGAAAAACAGCTTCGATTCCTCCTACCAATGGGAACAATACATTGTCATCCCCCCCTCTCATTTCCATTAAAACTCTAAATCGACTCCAAATTCCCTTTCCACTACAATACATACGTCAGTAGGAAGTCAATCCACCCAAAAGTGAAATGGTACAGCCGAGCCGCCTGTCTCAAAGAGCCAGAGTATAATTAACATGTCTTGTCTCACCGTCTCCACCAAATCCACCAAGTCCACCAAATCCACCAAGTCCACCAAGTCCACCAATTCCATGTGTCCCATGAACCAAATAGCACAGTCCAACTTGCTAAAATTCCTAGACTCATCTCATCTCCCATGCGCAGCCCAATTCCAACGGTCGGTACCGGTACTCGATTTCTGTCTCCCCCCCTCTCCAAATCCTCAAAAATATCGGAATACAAAAAGAAAACCCGAAAGAGAGAGAAAAAAAAAATCTTTCCGGAACAATTCATTCCCCACCAAACTCCACATCTGCATATTCGGAAGCGAAACTTTTCACTTCCAATCCGTTTCTCCCCTTGCTCTTTGCAAATACCGCCGGGGACCATGTCTTCATGTATGTATGCATCGTGATGTGATGTGACATCAATTTTTGATTCCCACCTATCCATCTAAATAATATAGACGTTTAAGCACGGTGAGACAATTTAGAGCCCGGAAAACTACTTCTGGGAAAGAAGAAAGAGATTAAGTGATGTTTTTCCAGCCGTGCCAGCCTAGCACACATAGTCTGAAAGGTAGATAGAATGATGGAAGAACACATGGAAGCATGGATGAAAAGGATAAATGGATAAATGAAAGGATAGAAGAGACGGTGTAAGGACAGACAAACGATCTGGGCTCATCGCTTGATGGGTAATTTTTTTTATCTAGAAACGTGTGATGTGGATTTTGATTATTCTGAGATTGATTGATCTGTCTGTGTTGGCTTGTTTCGGGAATCTGCGATGAGAGATTGTGATTTATGGGATAGGCAAAGAGCTAGATAGGGTTTGCACGTACCGTTTGCTGTAGATTGGAAGACAATGTTTAGGCATCATGAGAAAACTCGGGCTCCCGTGATTTGATTGAATTGAAGTCCATTCCATCCTAGAACACGTGCTATAACCTTACCGCCGATGACCAAATTTACAAACACATCTTCGTGGGGGTTAGACCTACCAAGTCAGATTTGGCATATGAAGGATTTTCACTCAAAATCTACCTTCCGTTTTGGAACCAAATCCCCTACCCGATAATCTCTTATCCGGATCCCCAATAACGAGTATCAAGTACCCATTGATTGTCATTATCAATCCCTTCATCAAAGTTCAAACCTCCATTTCACATCAAACCCTCCAACCGACGCGACGGAAGAAACGTGAGAGTGGAGTACCTACGCCCGTAACATGGGTAAAGAGATAGATCGAATTAGGAAATTCATGTAACATGTACACCATTGACATCTCGCTTCTGTATTGCGAGAAAGCGCATGTAACGTTTGTACATGGGATTTTCCAGATTGCGTTGTAACTTGTATGCCTCGCGTGGGAATTTGGAAATTTGACAACCTTGGGATTTTGGGGGGATTCACCTTGTATATGCGAAGATGGGGTTACCTGATAGATAGATTGTCTGCGATGGATATTCTTGCGACGACGATGATCTCTTGTGAACTTGAGCTTGAAGCCAGAAGCATCTCACGTGATATCCAAATTGACCTTTGTCGTTCGCATATCGTCAGCATAGAGTACATAACTTGTGAATGATAATACCCGACCTCGGCACTCACTTCACCTATTCCATCTTTCTGGAATTCCTCACTCGTGATCAAAATCACATGATCAATTCCAACCCAAATCACTCCCTCCGCATTTCCTATTCCAGTCATTCCCAATCCCCAAGCCATCCCCTGCAATCCCATTATCCCAATCACGCGCATCCAGCATCCAGCATCCAGACTCTTCACGCCCAAAGTTCCAGCTCCAATTCCTCCGAGGCATCCCACATAATACAATACGCTTGAAGTCCCTACCGGCCCGAATACCATGACAACTTCACAAGTCATCCTGACTTCCCCACTCCCAGGATGCGCCCAAACCCCCAAAGCCGCCGTGCGAAACTCCACATGGATACTGGTCCGGCTGCCAGGATCTCTTTACGCGACCTAATCCCGGAGTATCATCCACCATTGGCAATCAGTAGAACGGGAAGCGATGAGGAGCAGGGATTGGTAGGGCAAACAAGCAGGGCTACCACGCTTTTTCGCTACGGTGCCAATTACCACGCGTGGGTTTTGAGTCTTGAGTCTTGACACATGACTTAGAATCGGGGTATTGATGCCCTATTGTGCTGGTGTGGTTAAATTGATATGAGTCGCGTGGTTGGGTGGGATAAAATGAATGAATGGATGAATGAATGGATGAATGAATGGGTAATTTGGAGGGTGAACTTCTGGGATGGGTACTTTGGTATGGATGGATGGTCTGGATGATTCCGGTTATGTTGTTCAAGCGAATGAATGATATGATTGGACCGCTGAATGAATTCGAAGAAGGAGGGGTTTGTCAAAGAACTATTGAGGAAATAGTTTAGAATTTCGTAATGGTACCTGCATAAGTCTATTTTGAAGATAGAGACTCTCGAGTCTCGAGACTCTCGAGTCTCTAGAGAAGTGAGATCTGGTGGATGAAGTGAAGCGTGATATATTCTCACAAATCTACTACAGTATACTCCATTAAAACAGACGACGATGAGGTTCTTATTCTCTGTCCCGAAGTCTTATTTTCATGATTCGAGTGAGAAGCCACAGTCCAGACCGCAAAACGATCCCTCCCTGATGATAAAAAGTAAAAAATCATGTGAAAAATTCTAGACCCAATCTTGATCTCGTGTTGGTGTCGCGGCCAGGCGGCTCATTCGAATTTGACCGGCGCTCGGATAAATTGGTCCGCTAATTTTCCGTCCAATGAATACGAGGGAATTTGAAGAGGAAGGTTTTGGCGGTTTACGAAGGACCGAGGAATCAGCTGGTGAGTGATGGTGAAAGCCTTAGGCAAATACTATTGTTGAATTTGTATGTTTTGTATGGTGTCTTGATACTGGCTATCATCACGTTGTGAAAGAGAGATATGTATGTTATCGAATACCATTTATGTACTATCATCGCGAGAAGACTTTACCACCAGTACACACAATTTCTCCCCAAACTCTCTTCCAGAATCTCACCATCACCATCACCCTCATTATCACCCTCACCATCACCCTCACGGCACGGTAAATTCCCATCCGCAACCCATTTTCTCTTGGCCGTATCGATCCATCTAACTCCGCTATGAGATTCCACATCCTCACGTCTACATCGCGCAAGCCAACTGCCATATCCAGTACTCAATGGCCGAGCGATATCACCCGTTTCTCCCCGTTGAAGAATGAAATCTCAACTCATCTAATCTCACGGCCCGTATCATCCTCCTCTATCACATGAAGTGATAAAATTCTTTTGCTTACACGCCTCGTCGTCTCGGGTGAGATTTTGGGTTCCCCATCCAGCCCCTGCCCCGCGAAGGGTAGCAATCTTATCTATCGTTTACTTGCTTACCGTCTGTTCGTCCTATGTACATTCATAGGTACGTATGTGTTGATTCTATTACTGCATGATACTGATATACATGACATTCTCTCCGGTCACATATATACGTGAACGAGCCTTGAGAACAGAAAACCGTTGTATGTCTGTATGCACAAAGGGTAGTAATCTTTCACAGGCTAGATTCACTTCTAGAACCTGCAGGGACTTTTGTGACCATCTGGAAGCAACGAGCGAGTGAGCAACGCGTGAAATCTTGCTGGGAATTGATGATACTGTATCGGAATACTCGATATAGTATCTCTTCCGTGGTTCCAAATCCTCCACTTCTGATGATCCCGACTCAAATCTCGTACTTGGGTAGATGAAAATAAACCCCAGTCGAAGTCGAATACAAATATTCGAAAAGAAAAATAATATAATAATATAATAATATAATATAACAATATAACAATAATCCGAATCAAAAGAATGAAAAGAAGGTCGACTCCAAGACAAAAGAAAAATCCCTGTTTCTCATCTCTCCCTTCAATCCCCAATTTCAAAATAAACTTTGAGTCATTCCCATACAGAGATGCCCGAAAAGAAATGAGATCAACCACTTCCCATCCATAGAGCAATCCACGGGTCGCGGGAACATTGATACCGGATCGTTAATCAATAGAATCAAAATCACATCAATGCGTACCCAGCATAGTAGAGCAAGTCCAGCCCAATTGGGCGTCGAGGGAGGGTTTCTAGAAGATTTCCCAATCGATTCTGGATGGGTGGGAGATGAGCTTGTTTGAAGCTATACTGGATGTGCATGAGAAATCGGCATGTTAGAGCAGGAGAGTTTCCAAGGGACTCGGGGAGGGCAAGAATAGAATCCGGGGATGGAGACGAGAAACGCCACGACGACGGGAAGGAAAAGTCTAAGGGAGCACAAGTAATAACAAGTCAAGAAAGGTCATATCTCGGTGCTTGCGAAAGTTAAAAGGAGATTAGATTCATATGATGTTTTGGATGAGATGATATAAATGACGTTTGCGTATATATTACAAAGGACATGCAGATTTACCGGGGAATGTGAAACTATCCATGAATGGATTGGGACGAACTGGGCAACAGATACTTTTGAGCAAAGGGTGAATGGATAGGTAGCCTTTTGACTATTTTGGGAAAAAAGGGGGATGGTGTGATTTTGTGGAGTGCATGAACCTCTACAGAGTAGAAATTCCACGAGGTATGCATTTCGTACAGAGGACTGGTAATCAATATCCTCCTATGCTATGCATTGAGAATGTAATGATGAGTAGAATAAATCACTGGTAATTGGTAATGGATATCATGCATTTGACTGATTCAAATCAGTCCAGAAATCAATGGTAGGGAAAATATACATTTAATAGTGTATTCATGCATGCGATTGATACTATTGATCCTCATATCACGACTCAGTCAACATATCTCCCCATACGTGCGTTCTCAAACACATTTATACGCATAGTACATACGTAGCATATGGCATATAGCATAGAGTGAAAGATGAGATGGTCAACACAGTTACAACTTACAACATTCTACATACAGACTAAACGGGCAATCCGAGTCCTCGGATAAGTTTCACAAACCTCAAACATCCTATTCAGCTTCTTCTCTGTGGGAGCTCAGAGCTCAGAGCTCATAGCACATCGCATCTCATAGCACATCACATAGCACATCACATAGCACATCACATAGCACATCACATAGCACATCACATAGCACATCACATAGCACATCACATAGCACATCACATAGCACATCACATAGCACCCACCATATTGCACACACATCACAAATGGCACATAGCACATGTATAGCACATACATCACAAATGGCACATAGCACATACAAAGCACACCTCCACCAAACCCTCAAACCCCATTCCCAAATCCGAAACACGTACACTTCCCGTTTCGCTCCTCATCGGGAGCGTAAACAAGCTACGCAAACCGCACACGCACAACCCCAAGCGCTTGCTCCATCATGTCGTTCCCGTTCTCTGACTTTGTACTACCATCACTACAACAACAACAACAACAACAAGAAGAAGTAGAAGAAGTAGAAGAAGAAGAAGAAGAAGAACCACGATCCATTCATCCATCTAGTGAGTATATCCCTCAAAGGATCACAAATGAATCCAAGCTCATCACCTGAATCACGTCTGTGATATCCTTCATCAATAATCCATTTACTCATCTCCCTTCTCTATCAAATCCATACAAACATTTACCTACATCCATCTTTCATACACCCTCATTTCGCATTCCCATTCTCATTCTCATTCCCATTCCCATTCCCATTTCCCATCTCCGCTTCCCAACTCCCAACTACCATTCCAGAACAAATGACCCCAACAAATTCATTCTTCCATCTCTCCGAAATATCGATTCAGGCACCGATTCAGACTCAGGTTCATCAAACCCACACAACCACACACACGCAAGTAATCACATACCCATCCCCCCCAAACATTGCGCGCTGCCCCGAGCGTTTTCTCCCTCCCATCCCATGGTATGGCAACCATGAATATGAACATGAACATGAACAAACCTCCGCCTGCCAATCTCCTCGAATCTCCCGGCGCTCAACCGCCGGTACGAGGATCCAAGCGACCCGTGGCGCCTGTTAAGGGGTATTCATCGCTTCGATCCCATGCTACCAATTTCCAAGTGCCCAGGGGATGGAGATGTTAGAAAGGGAAAATCTTGGAATGGGGATATTTAAATAAGGATAATAGATCAAAACAATAGTAAATAATAAATAATAATAATAAATAATACTGCGACAGGAGTGAGTGAGTGCTGCAGGGATTTGTATTTATTTATTTTATTTTGACTACTGCGATTATTATTTCGCCATCCATACCGGTAAATATATACTTCAGATCAACGTTGACCTGGGTATATTTCCACTCCCACTCCATACTTGGGTACTGGTTTTACTTCCCATCACATCACAATTACGCCTTGTCTCGCCCGTTACCAGTACCATTCATTACCAGTAGCAGTCCCAGTCCCCTCAAATTATCACATGAATCGCAGTGAACAAGATAGATATACCTAGATAATCTCACGTATGAACATATTTTGCACATCTCACACATCTCACAATTCCCATCTCACACTTCCCATCTCACACTTCCCATCCATCCATCCAGCCACACACACAAAACCAAATCATCACATCGCCATCACTGATGGGCAAGTCCTCGCTCTAGCTACCTACCTCCCTAGGATTTCGTCGCATCCGAGACGAGGCTTATCACTCACGGTATCGCCGTACCAATACGGAGGAGATGCTTCTCTGATCCGTTATCTCGGTATGTATGTACATCCCATCATCCATGTAGTGTAGATGACCTTACCTATGGTTACCGACCTTACCTACCTCACATCCTACACATCCATACCAGTGTACAAGTGTATATCATTCCACGATTCGATTCGATGCGCACGAATAGGAAGTCTCCAATCTTTGAATAATGGTCAAAAGGTTCAAGTCAATGAGGAAATAAATAAATAAACGTACCCATTATGAATTTATCTATTCTTTCCCAGCTTTTCTCTGCTGTGGACATCCACCTACGATAGTAGCTACTCTAGATGAAAGAAAATACAATCCAATCCAACACAATACAATACAATAAATAAAATAAAAACGTATCATGTGATTATATTTTTGATTCTGATTCCGATATTGTCTTCTTCTTCTACTTCATATATCCATTCAACCATTCCAAGTTCCAACATTCCAACATGCATTGATTTCCTTTTCCTTTTCCTTTTCCTTCTCCCATTCCGATCCCTATATCACCATCACACATCACAACGGGGATCTCCAAACCCTCGTGCAATCTTCCTTACCTAGGTAGATAGACTTGCTTGCTTGATCGCTTCTCCAGCCGTTTCTAGAAGCGATGAATGAATAGAAGACTGAGAATGCGGGGAATTCCATCCCTCCCTCCATCCCATTTCATCTCATCTCATAATTTTCCATCTTGGGATCGAAAGGCAACAATCGAATCAATGGATGGATCAATCGATTGATCATTTGAATAAAGCGGAATGGGATATTCCGTGTTTCTTTTTTGTTTTGTTCTGTCTTGTGTTGTGTTGTTTGTTGGTTTGTTGGCCATGTGATATGATGAATAGATGAAGAGATGGATTGATTTCTTTGTTATGTATATTCGAATTATAATGTTCTCGAATACAATACCATTTCTAGATATCTTCTAGACATCAAGCAATCTATCTAATCATGAGAGAAAGAACAAACC
This sequence comes from Botryotinia globosa, assembly GCA_014898425.1. Classification (NCBI taxonomy): domain Eukaryota; kingdom Fungi; phylum Ascomycota; class Leotiomycetes; order Helotiales; family Sclerotiniaceae; genus Botryotinia; species Botryotinia globosa. Next base: position 154,444 of record RCSZ01000011.1, read on the forward strand.
AAAATTGAAATTGAAAAATATAATAACAACAACAATAATAATAATAATAAATGAATTAAACCCAATATATCAAAATACATGAAAAGATACAAACACGATGTATAGTATTTCATTTTCCATGACAAGATCTACGTCTACGTCTAAATCTCCATCTCCATCTCCATCTCCATCTCCATCTCAAGATCAAATACTCAGATACCCATTTCCCTAGCTAGTACGTACCCAGTCTCGACTCTCGAGGCAGTGTATGTCAAACGTCAAGTATACACTCAGACTTCATCCAGAGCATATGATCATATGTCAATCAATCAATCAAGTAAGTTTCAAACGTTAAACTTTCACCCACAAGTTACAACGTCATCTCGAGTTGCCCCGACCCATTCGAAACTTGACATCTGACTGATTGACATCTATCCATCTATCCATCTAGACATCTCTCTCTCTCTCAAAACCAAAGGGAAAAGAAAAATGTAGATCAGATCAGATCAGATCATCTGATCTTCCTCTACCGAATTAAATGGAATTGAACCTCGGATCAATTAATTTCCCTTCCCTTCCCTCTCGTTCCCTCTCGTTCCCTCTCCCTCTTTTGTTCTTTTCCACATCATCATTGTCGTCATCATCACCCTAAACCAACACCAACACGAAATCTTAAACTTAAACCCAAACCCAAACTCAAACATCCGAGAATCCCCCCGCCCCCTATACCGAATAAATACTTTTCCGCTCACATGCAAGACTCAACTTTTCCATTTTCCATTTTGCATTTTGCGGAGCAGCCGTACGGAGGACTATTCTGTGGAATGGATATGCATGCACCTGAACCCTTATTTCTCCGTTCATTCATTAGCTTGCGTGCGTGCGTGCTAGTATTTCTTTACCAGTTCATTAGTTTGTGATTATTGAACTTGTAGGGAATCTGTGAGGTTGTGTGGATGGGCGGGGTACGGGGTGCGGGGTGGGTGTTGGATATCATATTGCGTTGTATATTGCGAAGTATATGGTTGTATATTGTGTGCGAAGTACGGAGGAATTAGAATCAATATGGGCGGGAGTTAATTGGGAGGATTTGGAATTTGGATGGGATGATCACGAGATGAGGAGGGATGGATAGTCCTTGTAGTTGGTTGGAGATGTGTCTGGGTTTGTACCTTGTTGATGGTGGCGAATGTTGATACATGGATGGATGGGTGTGTTGTTTGTTATTTTTTGCGGTTCGCGTGGGAGGTCGGTTGTTGCGGTAAGGGTGAGGGCGAGGGTGAGGTGAGGATGAGGGCGAGGATGATTTATGAAGGGAGATGGCGAGTGTGGTATAGTGCTTTAGTGGTTTATGGTGTTATGGGAGTTGAGCTGAATAGAAAGGTAGGGAGGAAGTAGAGAGAGATTTTAAACGAGGGGGCACAAACTAAATCGTTGGTAGAAATAACTCTACAATATTCACAACCGTATCTAGATATTTATGATGTGATAATATCATCGCTACTACGCGTATCGTCGTAATACATACATAGAAGTGTAAAATATCCTGATAGATACATGGATAGATTAGTTACCTCTTCTGTGGAAACATTACGGATGGAATAGACTAACTACAAAATTCCAGTTACTCTCCTATACAAAGTACAACACGTACATGCGAGATAAACTTTCCTCTAAATCTAATTCTGCAAGATAGATAGTCGCAACATCTATCATAGACTAATATAACAGGGAAAAAGACCCTTTGTACATGTACATCAACCTTAATGTAGCATACGTTTGGGGTTTGTCTGGATGGTGCAAAGTATATATGTATGGATAAACTTTGAAGAGATGTGTAGATCTACAGTACTATACTATCCATTACTACGAGGTATATCAATGGGGGAAAGATTTGCGAGGGAGAAATGTTGTGTTTGGATTTAATTCGGGGGATGGGATGGGAGGGGGAGGTTGTAGATTGATACTCGGTTGGTGGGTTTTTAGTTTTTGGATTGGGAAATGGATGATTGATTGATCTTCCTCTCTTCAATTATTCACTCATTCGGAGTTTACACATATATCTACATGGAATTACTAGAGAGGTAGATGTGAAATGAACACATGAGTTAAACAGGTAATTGGATCTGTTTTTATTTATTTATTTATTATTTATCTATGTAGATCTGGATGTAAGCAGATTACTTATTTTCAAATAGAGGGGATCAAACTACTCTCTCATAGTACCTCCACAATAAACGAATAAATGAACTAATTATCGTGTTCTTTTTCCCCGGAATAGCGATTCCCTTCCCCTTTTCTTTCCCCTCCCATTCCTTCCCATTCCTTCCTCTCCGTTCCTGTAATTGCAACTGTAACTGTAACTATAACTATAACTGTAACCACACAAATCCGGAACTGCACTCTCCATCTATCCATCCACAACCCCCCTCACCCCCAACCAAAGATCTCAAAGCTGAATAGGAAACCCAAGCCCAAGAAAGTGGCAAAGCTTACATAATCACATCAACTGTCGGTGGTATTCAGATTCAGCTGGTCTGCTTGCCCACCCTGGCCTTCTCATCTCGCATCACTTTCCACCTCGTGATCTCTTGTGAAATGACAAGCCTTGTAGATACCATGCACATCCCACATACAATATCATCCGTATTACCACATGTAATACATGATACATACATACATACATACATACATGCGAAATCTACGAATCGAATCGATAGAGATGATACCTCTAAAGAGATATCGAAATATACTTACTCCGCATTGACGCTCATGCTTATATGTACTTGCTATTTCCCTCACAGATTATGTGTATATGTTAGCTAGGTATTGATCCTAGGAACCAGGTAGATGAACCAGCGATGATGCAGAAAATAAGTCATCTGCTCCCACGTGTAACATGTCAGCTTGCCTTTCCTCTCTTCAATGATCGATCCAATGCAGTGCAGTGAGGAGAATGAAGAGGAGAATGCAGCTAGGATCTTCCGATCTTCTTCAACTTTTCGAGAGCATGGCGTGGGTGAGGAAGATGGATGGTGATATAGTCTGCCTAATGTTAGGGCTTGGTTGTATCGTGTGTATGGATTGGGGGTAAGGACCGGGTATGTGTAAGAATTGAGATACATAACCTTCTGATGTGTTGGGATTGGTGTGGGTTGTAGATCTGGGTGTGTTTGTTTATGGCTCGCTAGGTTTATAGATACTGTATATGTGGATATAACTAAATAATCCTAACAATCATTCTCCCAGTAACAATACCAATACCAATAACCACAAGGCGTCCACACACACACGAATCCACGAGGAACCCAACAGGCCTGAGAATCATCATCCGAATCAAATTCGATACCCAGCCTCAGCAAGCAAACAGAGCTGGGAAATATGGTCGCATGATGAAGAGATACCTGGGTAAAGGAATGAGATGGATGAATAAGTGAATGAATGATATGTATCTTATGCGTTGTACAATATCCTCGTATGTAGGTAGGTAAATCGTGATCATTCAGGATGATTTATTTATTCATTGACAAACTACCTGCCGGGGTATTACTCACTCGATGTTAATCATCTGTTGAGTTGATGTAGTAATTCAAATGGTCTTGTCCTGACATTTGTTACATCCATACAAATACATCCAGTACTCCGTACGTCAAGATCACACTCTCTCCCCCTCATTCAAATTACAATCAAATTCAAATTCGGATCCATGAATGATCGATCATCTGTCTACAACCTTGAAGACCCATGCATAACCATCCAACCGGTCCAGTTCAGTTCGCGATCCCCGGGTTTCACGTTTCTCAAATCAATCGGTTACGGTTGTAGATGAAGTATGCTGACCGGTAAATTGTGAAATGAATGGAATTGAAAATTGCATGGTTTATCAATAAATCAATAAATCAACGAATGAATAAATCGAACTATCTCTGGCATTGTACATCATTTTTTAGTTTTTTATTATGGATGATTGGATGGTATATTCAATCAATCAATCATTTACTTATACTCACGTTCACACTTCCAGATCATACTGTAATATATCTAGTACCTATCCATCTACCTATCTAGTCTATCATCACATCACATCACTACGCCAGACAGAAAAACAAAACAAAAATCACACTGATCAGGCGTTTGTTTCATCTTGCGATATTGAGATCTCGAGATCTCGATTCTGAAACGAGGAGGTTGGGTTGATTGAGGGGTTGATTTTGAATTTGAAATGGATAAGGATAAGCGAGGCGGTTATTAATGAATACTGTAGATAGTTAAATGAGTAGATTGATTATTTGGTTAATTAATCGATCGATTAGATATTAGATACTAGATAGAATAGATCATCTTAAACATCACCTACATGCGTGAAAGGAAGGGAGGAAGTGAGCAATTGTACATATGGGTTACATACATACATAGCGGATCTTCGCGCCGCAGGATCGAGCATGTGAGTTATTATAGTGAGGGAGTGATGCAGTAAAAGGAATGACCAGACGATCAGAAGTGTTCTATGTGAGGAATCAAGATACTATACTGTAGATGTGAGTACTGTAGATGTGAGTATAGATCTGGGAATATCTAGATAGTGGGTGATATAGTAAGAATAGAATGGAATAAATATAAAATATAAAATTCAAAGGAATATTATTAGATTATTGTTATTATTATCACCATGTAAGGATATCTACTAACAATTATGACTATTCTACCTGGGAGAGATGATATGAAATGATATGTTGGTCTGATAATATAATGTTTCATGAGTTGTCCCAGCTTTGATCTTGAGACTTGGTAGTTCATACTCCGAACTCCAGATTGTATGTCCTGATGGTATGTAAGAATCCTAGTTTCGAAGCTTAGAATTGTATGCAGATGACCTACCTGTTGATTGAACTATTCGCTGTCTATCTATCTCTCATGATAATGATAATGAATAATATGTTTGTTGTAACCGACTACCCACCAATGCTAATAGAAAGCTTCAATCCTAGTTTATTTTTGATATTGACAGACAGACAGACGAACGGCAGATAGAAGAATGACATTTCTCGTGATAGAGTTAAGGATTGACATTGACGTTGTACTTTGTTTTGTTTTGTTTTATTTTCCGCGTCCTTTCAATCATTCGTCATTTCGCTATCTTACCAACTATCTAGACCTCGCGATACATATATATCTGTTTCCGAAAAACAAAGATGAGTGATTACATACATGTATGAGGATCATGTGTACAATGAATGAATGCTATCACGGCGCGACAATCCAGATTCAAATCCCCATCTGTATCCAAATCCAAATCCGTAACAAATCTAGAATCCTCCCCAAAAATCAAACGTGGGGTAGAGGAAAGGGAGATGGTTAATGTGGGGGGATGGGTCAATTAGATCTAGATGGATATTTTGATGTGATGTGATTTGATTTGATTTGATTCGATCTGACTTGATTTGATATATTTACAAAAGATGAATAAATAGGATATCGATATATTTTCTACTCCCTTTTATATCTATCTTTTTATATATATCTATTTACTATCTATTTATCAACAAACAAACAAATAAATACACATACACATACCTCAATCACAACTACAATCACATCATCAAAAATCATCAAATCATCATCACATCACATCACCACCCCAAATTCCGGGGAAGGGGAAGCATCTCCCGCGTCTCCGATCAATCACTCTTCGAAAAAAAGCAAAACATAGAAACTTATCAGATTCTCAAAATTGTGATAGAAATTTGGCGTCGAGATCGCTTGACAGCTGGTGTGTGTGTGTTCGCCATTTGGCTTGGCGGGTTTAGATTGTTTTTTATGATGGATGGGTGGATGGGTGTGTGGGTGCGTGTGTTTATTACTGCTTTGAGGTTAGGGGAAGGGGGATCTGATATGGTGTGGAGTGGAGGATGGATGGATTGATGGGAGTAGAGTGTAGATATAGGGTTTGCTGAGATGGAGATGGAGATGGCGATGAGATGAGATGAGATGATGAGATATCGAAGAGGATGAGTATCTATAATATGAGGATCTGGATACACACATATAGATGTAACCAGCATTCTATCAATTCATTCACCACCTATCAAAATACAAAGAAATGAATCTGGGAATATAATATCTACCAAAATCTGACTCGCGAAAATAAAAACAATTATGAAAATAATTATAATTACCCAATAGAGATTCGGAATACTAACCTCCATCTATCTATTCATCTCGTGCATGGCATGGCATCGCATCGCATCACATAACAGTTGAGACATTCCCAGCGAACACGGTGAGGCTGATATGGATGGCGTTCTAGGCTGGATTTTTCGGATTTTTCGGTTGGGAGGATGGGGTGAGAATTATATTTTGGGGGTTTGGGATTTGGGATTTGGCGTGAGGGGAGAGGGGAGAGGGGAGAGGAGGTATAGGTAGGTATCTAGTAGGTATTTACAAATATGAATATGTATCCGAAGATATACTTACACCATAGTTCGTTTAGTTATTTCTTGTCGAGTATATACGTCGATTCGTTAATCACACTACATCTATAGTACAAGAGAGTGATCACACGATTTATTACGTACTTCCATACAAATCTATATACGTCGATAGTAGTACCGTCATACATGTGTTGGTTACTAGATGATTTTTCTGTGTTTCCCAGAGAGTAGTTGGTTGGATTGTATTAATACCTTTGGAGTTTTCTTTTTCTTTCTCTTGCTCTTGCTCTTACTCTTGCTTCTCCTCTCTTTCTTTCACTCCCTCGCTTTCTCCGTTCTCTCTCTTCAAATCGAATAACTCATTCTTACTGATGGAGTACAGATATAATCATGCTATCACATCATCACATGACATGTACCCAGCCAAGCCCTCTTCCCCGGGTTCGATATCATTTCACTTCCAGTATTGGTACTGTACATATTCCCACAGACTCCAGCTACCGAGGTGACTGCGGGTACCTAGGTATGAATGACTATGGCTATGTTAGGTACAGCAAAACCCCATACAATACGAATCCCACGAGGAACTTACACATACTACCGAGGTATATCTTTCGGGATTGAGAAGGAGAATTCATGGTTTAGTGGTTTCATGGTTGGTAGGATGGTAGGATGGATGGAAATGTACGTGAAAAACGAATGAACAATAGCAATAACAATAGCAAGCGAGCTATAGGTCGATCATATCACATCATCTCGTGTATCCTCCTTTCACCTTTCCTTCCTTTCGCTATGCTATCTATCAAAATCAAGATCAAGATCAAAATCAAAATCAAAATCATAAACGATAGGCGAGAGACGAGCGACAAGAGCCGAGCGATGAGATACCCGAGATATTTCTTGGAATGGTATAGTATGTATAGTATAAAATCATAAGCTCACAAGTTCATAACTAATCTCCCGAGCCTCCCGAGTCACCTTTATCGCCATCGCATCGCCATCGCCATCGCCACTCCCGTCTCCTCATCAACTACCTACCTACCACTGCCAGTCCGATACCCAAGCACAAACACACAAGCCGCAAGCTATACGGAGTAATCTACAAAGTACAATACGGACTTTGGAGAAACATCTCCATCCACTTCAATCCACTTCACTTCAATCCACTTCACTCCACATCCAATCCACTCCAATCCACATCCACTCCACTCCATTCCACCTCAGCCACCTTCTCAGCCACAACCCCAACCCGTACCTAGGTACCTCCAGCTAGTCTAAAAATTAAGCCGCGGCTATCATATTCGTGTTCATAGCATGGCGTAGCATATGGCATCATCACATTACAAAATCTTCGCATAGCATAGCTATATCACATCATCTCATCACACCCAACTGGGAACATATCAATACCTCCACCCAATACCCTCTCCTCTCTATGAGAAATTTAAATCTTCGTACTGTACCCAAGCGAGCCAGACGAGCCAGATGAGCTAGGTTGAAAAGATGATTACAAATGGATGGAAAGATTAGGGAGAAGAAAGAAGGAAAGGAAGGAAGGAAGAAGGGTTTCTAGTACTAAAAATACTAAAAATACTAAAACGCCAAGTAATGAACCCTTTTTTCTATTCTGTCCTGTCCTGTCCTATCCTGTTCTGTCCTATCCTGCTCGCCTCGCCTCGGTTCGGTTCTGTGTAGTATAGTATAGTGTAGTATAGTATAGTATATACGAAATATGTGTGTGGCGAATTTATATCTATCTATGAAAATCTATATGAAAATCTATATGAAAATCTATATGAAAATCTATATGAAAATCTATATGAAAATCTATATAAAGATTCATAGAGTGTAGAGTAGAGTGTAGATTGACCTCGGGATTAATAGATTCATTAAGAAATTGATTATATAAATATATAAATATATAAATACTATATCATACTACACCATACATACCATACATACCATACATACCATATCAGTACCAGTCAGTCAATCAATCCTTTGCACTTTTTTATTTTTTCCTCGAGATTAGGGTGGGTTTAGAGGGTTTATACTCTGTAGGGTATGTTTAGTTATATACATAGTTATGTAGTTAGTTAATTGGTTAATAGATGTTTGCTTGCTTGCTTGTTTGCTTGATTAGCTGAGGTATTTGGTTAGGTCCTTGGTACTTGCGAGTGGATAAGCGACGGATAGGATGGTAGGAAGGAATTAAGAATAACCTCATGATATGCGTATAGGTAGCTATGCGATACTATGCTATACTATGCTATATACAGAGTATTATATATCTATACAGTATATCTATACATCAGCTGATATAGATGATACATATGATTTGATATGATTTCATATGATGCTATGCTATGCGATGCAGTAAGAAAGACCCTGCAGGAAGATCTTGGGGTTTCATTTTCTTTTCTTTTCTTTCGGTGTGGATGGGAGTAGAGAGTGTTTTTGGTCATGGTGATGTTTGGGGCGAGGAGAGGAGGGGAGAGGATAGGATGGGATGGGATGAAGATGTTACATAGGTGGATGGAAGGTTAGGTATAAAGTAGTTGTTATTTGAAGATGGTTGAGGACATGAGAATACTTGAGAAAGCCTCATTTTTTGCATGAATGACTAGGGTATCCCGAATCTCAATCACATCTCAATCACCATCTCAATCAACATCTCCATTGCTAGACAAGTAAAGCAAGACACGTTGAATGGATATCAAACTCTCACTACTCTCACTACTCTCACTACTCTCACTACTCTCACTACTCTCACTACTCTCACTACTCTCACTACTCTCACCAGTGTCACATCTCAATACCAGAGGCTGGGAGAAAGGCTACCGTGTTCCCAATGAATCATGTGCTTGATGAATGCGGGTCAACTTTCCTTCTCCCAATACCTCCATCACCAACTGGCCACAGTCTGTGGATGGATTGATGGATGGATGGATGGATGGATAGAGGAAGGGATAGATGGATAGATTAATAATTCATTGAACATGTCATGTGCTTTTTGGTTTTTGACAAGGCGGTAATGTATGGAATCCATCCCACTTGTCAATAATGCATTGATTGTTGTGCGTATGAATTGAGTTGATGTGATATCAATAGATGGATGTGATATAATGAACCTTTTCACTCCAAACAGCCATCGCCATAGCTCACAGCCATAGTCACAGGAATACCTAGGTAGTCATAGTCATAGTCATAGTCACAGCCATAGTCATAGTCACAATCACAGTCACAGTCAGAACCATCGCCATCGCCAGAGAAGTGATGGGAGATAAAAGCCATGGCCGTAAATCAAAGATACTGGAAATGGAAAGGAGTCCTTGGGATGAATCTCAAGTTATTTCCCCATTCTGCTTAGCCTGCATCACTTATTACTCCTTCGTCTCTAGCCTCAGCTTCCCCCATCACGATTCACCTCCCATCCACTATCTTGTCTGGACCGCATGGCTTCTTTCAATCATAACCAGGGGTAAGAGAGATGGAGACAAGGATTGAGAAAGTTTGGAACCGATCTTCAGGTTCTTGAGCACATGATGGAACTCCTTGACAATTTCCCCATTGCACTTAAACTCACGTCAAGTGCCTCGAATAGGATTAGATCCGTTTGCATCTCATGCGAAAAAGGGCCGTTTACTTGGCCCAATGAAGCAATAAACTAAAATGACTGGATGATTGAGAAATCGACCGATCGGTCATAGATGGTGGGAACCTGGAAGGACTTGGACACGGTCTAATCCTAAAGGGGACATGACTCCTTTCAAAGGGGGAATTAACACACGACACTAATGAATTACTTGCCCTAGTGAGGAGCATTGCAAAGTGGAGACCGAGCACACTCGCCCACCCATAGTCAATGATTCAATGAGATCCACTCCCACCGGGGAAGAGAAGAGAAGGGAAAAGAGAAGAGAAGAGGAGAGATCTAGCCTTCTTCTCACTTATTACTCATAACCTCATCACCCTAGTTGGACCGATCATGAACCCCCTCCCTCTACAACGTGCGTGAACTTGACTTGATTTTAATTCACCGACCATCAGAAGAAAAGAATGAAAATAATAATAACCATCATTATTATTATCATTATTATTATTATTATTATTAATATTAATATTAATATTAATATTATTTTCATTTTCCTTTTCATTCTTTCTTTTCCGCCTTTCTGCTGGTAAAGCTAAAAAGGTTCAAGGGAGTTCAAGTTCAGTCAAAGTCAGGCAGTCTAAAAGAAAGCCGACCAGCACATTACATTACATGAGATTACATTACTTTGCATTACTTTGCATTACTTTACATTACTTTACTTGGATATAATATCTATCAAATATCACCACTACCTCTACCTCCACCTCCATCCACATCCACCTTTACCACCACCATTACTTTACCTATCAACATCAATCAACCACTTACTCTCACACTTACTCTCACACTTACACTTACTCTCACATTCACACTCACATCTCAACGTGTAAAGAGAAGAAAAGAAGAAGAAGAAGAAGAAGAATATAATTAAAAAGATTCTATTCTCCTCTCTCTCTCTCTCTCTCTTCCTGCATCTCGCCAGAAATTCCCCCCTCGATTAAAACGGACCCAAAAGGAAAGAAGACCAAAAAAAGGCCATTTGTTCCGAAAACGCTCAACTTCCATACTTATACTTTACTTCTCCCACATCCGGTCCAGTCCATCAACCTCTTTTCCTCCCTCCACTCTTTTTCAACCCCAACTTAAATCCTACAACTACTACAACTACTACAACTACAACTACAACCATCTCCTCCTCCACCAAGACCTCGATTACTCTTCTCTTTCGACCGACCGATTATCCATCCTTTCCCTCTTCCATATCGCCTCCACCACATTGAATCATTGTAAATAGATTCTTTACGATTACGACCATTCAATCATCAACATAACAAGCCCACATTCCTCCACCATTTCGCGATCACATCGCGACTTCTTTCCGCAGTCGTGCCTTCACTCCCATAACAGCTCGTGCGTTCGAGCAAAATTTCAATACCAAAATACAATCATTATGCCTTCCAGATTAAATGCGCCCGTCTTGACCGTTGACGCCGGACTTATTCACAAAGTCGACACGAGAAACGTTGAGAACCTTTACAGCATGTGGACTGGTAAGTTTTACTTCTTCCTCGCATCATTCACTCGTGAAATCAGTCGCGTCACGACATTCCCCTCATTCACTATCCGAGCTAACATTCCCGACAACAGTCTTCTCAAGATGTGCTGGGTCCTTGGAAGAAGGTCAAAGATTAGAAAACTTGAGCTGGAGATTATGGAACAGAGAAACCTTTTGCTGTGAACCAACTTCAGAAGCAAACACTACCACACCCATCATTTCACGATCCTCCAGAAGTTCCGCAGGTCTAGATTCGAACAACGTTCCAGAGTTGAGTGGAAGTTTAGATTCACTCGTGGACGAAGAGGCCATCGAATTCGAAGAAGGCTCCGACGCTTCTCCTCTCGACATCTCACACCGACAAATTCACAGACACGATTCCTGCAACAGCAGAAGTCGAGGAAAGGAACGTCACATTACACCTGATGACCTTGAGAAGATGGTTATCACTATCAAGGAAAAGAAGGATCTCGCTCCTCTTACCATCTCTACACCCTACCTTGCGCCACTCGCCGAGAGAATCCCAGCATTCGTTCAACCAAAGTATGAATCACCTGCCGCGCCATCAAATGAGTCTTTCTCCATCAACTCATCAAATCAATCTGCCGCCGTGGAATCATCCAGCAGCAACTCGGAAAAGAGCGCCACTTCAGTTGTCAAGGGCTTCTCTCTCTCTCCCGCGCACGTCAGCAGTTCAATGCGTTCCATCCCACTCAACACCGTACCATCCTCGATACCCACTGCCGATATCCTCGCAACAGATTCAAAAGCACTTGCACCCAAGAAGAAGCAAATGTTCGCTCTTGGTGGTTCTTCCGGTGAAGACTCACTCAGTGAACAAGCAGCTTCGATGGATGACAAGCCATTAACACTCCAACAAAAGAAGAAGCCAGCTAAATTCAGCTTCGGTGGATCATCAAACGAAGACGAGAGCTCTCTACCAAACAGAATGCAACCACATGGTGCATTGACTGACAAACTTCAAAAGCCTTTGGCCAAGAAGCAAACCTCTTTCCAAGAAGAGGTTGCCACTAGAACCATTCAAGAGGAGGCATTCGATGATGATGTCTTTGAGACAGATGACGAGGATGATGTCGACGAGTCTGCCATTGACGATGACGACGATTCCTCTGATTGGGAAGACTCAGTGGAGGATTCTGGAAACGCAAGTATCGATGACAAGACCTTCTTTCAACGAGTTGATTCAAGACCACAACTCACCTCTAGACGATCATTGATCACCACCATGCTTCACCAAAACGATCGTGCTCAAGCACTTGCCACCGAAGCTTCTCGATCAACTCCAGCTCTTCGCCGATCCCGAAACTCTTCTCCCAATGGTCCTTCTCTCGCCGCATCACCGGAATCTGACGAAACCCCTCTTATGATGCGAGGACTCAGACCAATTGCCGAAGTTCCTCGTGGAGCTCAACCTATTATCAAGACAACCACCAACACTACCGCACATCAACAAGCACTTTCACCAAGAACTACGAGAAGAAACATGCTTGCGACTGAATTGACTGTGAGTCTTCGACAAAACCTCCTGTGGGAAAGAAGACAAAAGTCATCAGTCAATGAAGCTGCTGCAGCTCTCAAACGAAGACACACTGCACACGATGTTGCAAACCTTAAACAATACCCAGAGAATGTTTATATGGATAAGGATGATCAAGCTCTCAACTCAAGCTGGAATCAATACTTCAGTCAAGGGTTGGGAGAATATCATTCCAAGGGATGGTAAATTTCTGAACAATACTACGTTGGTCGCATCATGTAATGGGTCATCTGCGCATCGAGTAAACAACATCAGCATACAACAATTTATACGTTTGACTTGTATTGCCTTGTGGTAATACACAGTCTTACATCGACTTCACAGTCAAAACTGCATTCATCGTCATGGAGTTTCTGGGCATAGAAACAAGACGTGTGGAATTTTTACATGGTCATAGCATTGGGCACGAATTAATGTCTTTTTGCTTTTTTAGTTTGCATTATAGCGAATGTTTTACAATCACAGGATCAAGGAGGGGTGGGATATTTGTCTGTTTTTTTTTATTCCTTTTTATTTTACTTTTCTTCTTTTACATATTCACATGGCGACTTGGAAGAAAAAGGTCTTCAACTTCCACACATATTTGGGGGATGGAAAGAACACTGGTATGGGAATAAACTGGTATGGAATGGGAAACTATGGATCGGTGTTCTTTTGCGTCTTTGTTTTTTTCTCCTTCATTTTACACAAAAGCTTTTTTCGAGGAAAAGTGTTATGAAGAAAACTGAATGGTTTCTTTTTCAAAGAATGTTTTGATACCAGCGGATTTTATTTCAACTGGCGTTGGGATGATACCACATGATGGATTTTTGAGAAAGTCCTTGGGATTTTTTTTTTCAGTTCAAGCTTTTCCCTCTTTTTGAGAGAAGAAGATCATGAACTTCCGAGAGGAAGCATGAATCTTTGTATATGATCTGAATGGATGGGAACTGGAATGGAAGGATAGGCAGTGGATGGTAAAAAAAGTTTGGGGGAATGGGAAATACGGAACAATTGTATTATGACTTGCCAAAGGAAAGCAAGCAGATTAGATAGTTTTTAGTGAGAGGATAGGAGAGGGGGGGGGAGAAGAGAATAAAAAATAAAATATCGATACAAAACTTTTTGGTTCTTTTGATTGTGGTGATTTGATTATGAGTGATTTGATTGTGATGTGAGTGGCTTGATGTGTTGTTGATACTTGTGACTGGTGGGGATGATAAGGATGAAGATGAGATGTCTCTAGGGAATAAGGAGGATAAGAGTGGTGATGGGGATATTTGATATTGGATATTGAGTGTTGAATGTTGATTTGGTTATAAAGATTGAGAGAGGATGATGAGAATAATGATGATGATAGCGATGATATAAGAAGAGGGATTTGAAAGGGGAAGCAAATTGGAAGGTTTGTTATTGTGTGAGATGAGAGGGGGGAGGTTGTTGAAGAATGGATAGGAGGAGGGAGGAGGGAGGAGGGAAGAGAAAATAAAAAATGTGTAAATAAAGATTAATTCAATTATCAAATTAATTTTATAAAAAGGGAAGATGGATAGACAATTGGATTTGGGGTTGGGATTTAGGGTTGGGATTTAGGGTTGGGATTTATGAGGGGATTTATGAGGGGATTTATGAGGGGATTTATGAGGGGAGGTGGGATTGGGATTTGGGATTTAGGGTTGGGATTTAGGGTTGGGATTTAATAGAAGATGGGGATGGAGGGGGTGGTGCGAGATGGTGGGAGATGGTGGGAGATGGGAAGGGATATAAAGTGAAGAGAAGAAAAGAGAAAGAAGATAGTAGGAAAGAAAATCATTAATCATTTCGATTCGGTTCGGTTTGATTCATTCCAGTTTAGTTTAGTTCAGTTCAATTTAATTTAGTAATATCTATATAATTTCAATATTATTTATAAATATATCTATTTCAATCTCAAGAATATCTTAAATACATTCTAATCTTAATCCTAAATAAGTCATTATTCTACTTTCAGGCCACCTCTCTTTTGGACTACTTTTTTATATCAAAAATATAAGAATCATATACAAGGTGACGACTAGTATTAATATAGGTGTAGACATATCATAAGACTTTTCATTGATTTCTTCAAAACCTCTTTCTAAAGTTATATATATATATATAAAGCTTTTTATTTTGATTTAATAATCAGTCTAATACCAAACCGACTAATGCTTATAATAGAGTTTTCTTTCTTAGAACTTTTCTTTCCGAAAGCTTTTTAAAGCTAATTGATAGATTACTCTATATTCTTTCAAAGCTTTGAAAAATTATTCGATAATTGATTGCTATTAGATCAATCTCCCTTTTTAGATTTTATTAATTTCTATAATAAAAGTTAGTTTTGTAGTATTTATATTCTTATTTTATAAAGGTTAGTTTCTTTATCGTCTTTCGAAAAGTTATATTGTAGTATAAGAGTGCTTAGAACTAATCCCAAATCTGAAATCCCAAATCTGAATTCTAAGTCGAACATTCTACTTTCGGGCCACCCCTCTTTTAAATCATTCTTTTATATTAAAAATCACTTTTTGATTTATCAATATTTTTATTGATATTGAAAATAATTTAAATATATATATAATTCGAGTTATTTTAGATTTATATTAGAATTTTTTGAATCGATTTCTAAAGCTTCAAAATATCGATTTTCAATTTATATAGAAATCAAATAAAAAATTAAAATTTTATATAATCTATAATAACTTTTTAAGAATAATTATTAAAAGAAAATTATATCTCTTTTTGAAAGTTTCAAATCTAAATCTATATAGAAATTTAATTTTTTTGAAAAAAATAAATAAATATAAAGATGTAATATACAGTGAATTAAGAGTAATATAAATAATCCCTATAATTTTGAGGGTACCCCTTTAAATATTTATTTATAAGGAATTTTTCATTTTTTGAAGATTCTCTAGATTAAATTTCTTATAAATTTATAGTAAAAATTTATAATTTATTTTTAACTATTTTTATTTAAAAGTTATTATAGATTTTATAAATTTTTAGATTTATATATAATTCTTATACAAATTCAAAAGATCGATATTTTAAAGCTTTAGAAATCAATCTAGAAAAATCCTAAAATTCTAAATTTTGTAAAATGAGCTTAATACAATTTAAATGATATGAATAAAATTTTTATTAAATTATATTCAATATTGATAAATGTCACGATATATACGTGATCATATCCGATCGGGTTAAGTATAGTATTAAGCTCAAGTCAATTGTATATATAGTTTTATAATATACTTTCTTTAGCTTTATAGCTTTTAATTCTAAGATTGATTTTTAAACGTTTGTTAGGTTTGTTATATTATTAAAAGCTTTTTCAAATAAAGAATAGAATAATATTAATATATACTTATAAATAAAACTTTTATATATACTCCGCTTGCTCCTATTTAAATACATTACTTATACTCTCTCACTTATATATAAATCTTTTTGATTTTAATTAAAGATATTGTTTTTTTTCTTATTTTTAATTTCTAAATTATAAATTACAATTCGATAAATCTTATTATTATAAAACTTTACAATAAAATAATTTATTAATAAAATGAAATCTTATTTTTATACTTTCTAATCCTCAAATACTTTTCTATCATTTATATATCTTTCTAATCGAAACCTTCTTTCCCTAATCCCAAAAAATTCAATAATAACTTTTAGAAATTTGATATATAAATTACCTTCAATTTAAACGAAATTACAAATGGATAATATAATAACTAAGAATTTTAGTTTGTTTAAATTGTTTTTTTAATTTATTAATAAAATAATATATTGATTAATAATTTAAATTAAATTTGTAAATATAAGATTGAAATTTGTTATTTATAAAATATAAAATAATAATATATTGATAAATATTGATTAAAATTATATTAGAGATTTGATAATATTGTTATATAAATTTTCAAATTTATTGATTAATATTTTGTAATTATTTGTAGTTTAATATTAGTATTTGATTTATTGCTTTTTTTATTAATATAAATTAATGAATGATATTTGTATTTAGTAAATATTTATTTAAATTTATATTGTTAATAAATATAATTCAATATTATTTAAAAAATCAATTTGAATAGGTTTTAAGTTGATTAATATTTATAATAAAGTTTTCTTTTTTAGAATTTTATTTTCGAAAGTTTTTAAAAGTTAATTGATAAATTATTTTATATTTTTTAAAAGTTTTTAAAAATTATTTGATAATTGATTATTATTAGATCAATTTTCCTTTTTAGATTTTATTAATTTTTATAATAAAAATTAATTTTGTAGTATTTATATTTTTATTTTATAAAGATTAGTTTTTTATAACCTTTTGAAAAGTTATATTATAACATAAAAGAATTTAGAATTAATCTTAAATTTGTAATCCTAATTCTAAATTCTAAATCGATTATTTTATTTTTAGGCTATTTTTTTTAAATTATTTTTTTATATCAAAAAATGATTTTTGATTTATTAATATTTTTATTGATATTGAATATAATTTAAATATATGTGATATATATATATAATTCGAATTATTTTAAATTTATATTAGAATTTTTTGAATTGATTTCTAAAAGTTCAAAATATCGATTTTCAATTTATATAGAAAGCAAATATAAAATTAAAATTTTATATAATCTATAATAATTTTCAAGAAAAAATAATTAAAAATAAATTATATAATTTTATTATAAATTTATATAAAATGTATTTCGAAAGATTTTTAGAAAATAAAAAATTCCTTATTAATAAATATTTAAAAAAATATTTTTGAATTTTAAATTATAAAGATTATTTATATTATTATATCTTTATATTTATAAAGAAAAATTGATTTTTTTTAATTTCTATATAAAATTTAGATTTGAACTTTTCAAAAAGATATATAATTTTCTCTTAATAATTTTTATTAAAAAGTTATCAAAGATTATATAAAAGTTTTAAATTTCTATATAATTTTTATACAAATTAAAAAGATCGATATTTTAAAGCTTTAAATCTCAATCCAGAAAAATACTAAAAAATATAATTTTTTTAAAATGAGTTTAATATAATTTAAATAATATAAATATAAATTTTGTTAAATTATATTTAATATTGATAAAGATATTGATAGATCAAAAAAGTAATTTTTGATATAAAAAGGTGGTTCAAAATAGAGGTGGTTTGAAAGTAGGGTGGTCGATTTATTAATCATTTCGGTTCGATTCGGTTCAGTTCAATTCGTTCTATTCTAGTTCAATCCGCCCCATTTTATTCCAGTTTAGTTAAGTTTGGTTCGGTTTAGTGTTATCTATATAATTTCAATTTTATTTGCAAATACATCCATCTCGATCTCAAGAATATCTCAAATATATCTTCGAAAATCAAGATTTCGAGTGTAGCGAGCTGGGGGGCTTGGGGGCTTGCCCCCTTGGATGGATGGGTGGGGAGGGAGTGAGTGAGGAGGTGGGGGGGTGGGGGGATGGGGGGATGGGGAAATGGGGAGATGGAGAGATGGGGAGATGGGGAGGGAATAGATGGGGAGGGAATGGATGGGGAGGGAATGGATGGG
The DNA here is from genome assembly GCA_014898425.1 of Botryotinia globosa. Classification (NCBI taxonomy): domain Eukaryota; kingdom Fungi; phylum Ascomycota; class Leotiomycetes; order Helotiales; family Sclerotiniaceae; genus Botryotinia; species Botryotinia globosa. The sequence continues at coordinate 173,122 of RCSZ01000011.1, forward strand.
GAGATGGGGAGATGGAGAGATGGGGAGGGAATGGGATTGAAAATGAGAGATGGAAATGGGATTGAGAATGAGGGATGAAAATAGGATTAGAGATAGGATTTGGAAGTGAGGGGATATATAAATAGAGGAGTAGTGTGATGATAAAGATTGGTAATATAAGGGTCAGTAGATGGATAATTAGATAGGTGATTAGATGAATGAAGGTGATTAGCTAGATGGATGAATGTGTGAGATAGAGAGGGCGAAGATATTTATGATGATAGGGAGTAGGTTGTTATTTATTCATAAATGGGATATTGCTGGGAATGGGATGGAGAGTGAGATTGGAATTGGGATTGGAATTGGGATTGGAAGTGGAAGTGGGATAGGAAGTGGGAATGGGATGGAGAGTGAGAATGCTGGGATAATGGATAGGTAGAGTAGAGTATGTTTGGATTCTGGTGATTGTTGTGAAAAGGATGGGAAAGGGGAGGGGAGGGGAGGGGGAAGAGGGAGAGAAGAATAAGAGAAGGGGAAGTGAGAAGGGGAGAAAGGAAGAAAGGAAGAAGAAGGGGAGAAATAAGAGAAGAGAAGAGAAAGAGAAAGAGAAGAGAGAAAGAAAGGAGAAGTAATTTCCATGTGATTAGATGAAGTGATTGATAGATTGTATTTGTGGGATTATATATTTATATATTTATACATAACTAGTTAGCTTAGAGAGGTACGTAGATAGGTATTTAGATAGGTGGATAGGAGTTGGATTTGGAGGTCAAGGTAGAGGTGAAGGTGGAGTCAAAATTGGAGTTTGGAATTGGACTTGAAATTTGGAGATGTGGAGATTTATATAAAGTTTTGTAAGTGGAACGATAAAATGGGGAGAGGAGAGGAGAGGGGAGTAGAAGAGAAAAGAGGAGAGTAGAGGAGAATAGAGGAGAGAAAAGAACAGGAGAGTAGAAAAGAAAAGAATTGATATTATAGTTTATAATAATAAATAGAAAAGATGTAGTAATATAATATAAGATGATATGAGATATAATATGAGATAAAAGGAGACGAGAAAGTTTATGAATAGACAGACAGATACTAGATATCAATCTCCGTGTTCATTTCCATATATATTATAGATGAGCATGAAGATAAGAATCTTTGAGAGAAGGTTTGTATAGGTTCTAGAATAAATTGAATTTTATTTCATTGTTTATTTGTTTCTTCATTTTAATATGGAAAATCGAATTGATATATTTTAATTGTATTAATATTCAATATTTAATTATTATTGGTTTACAATTTGAAGAATCAAAAATTAAAAAAGAAAGAAGGGGAAAAAGAAGAATATTTTTTTTAGAACATTGATTATATTATAAAGAGATATATTGATTTGTTTGTTTATAAAATTAGAAAGTTATAATTGTATTTTTTATATTGTTTTTATTATTTTGATTATGATTTTGATTATAATTTTAGTTGGGAATTGAAAGAGTGAATAAAGGGGGGAAGTAGAGGGGGAATTTAATAGAAAATGAATTATATTATATAATACATACACTAACTACTGGATATATAAATTGATAAAACACTTCTCAATTTTTTATATTTTTTATAAATTCAATTCTCAATTGTTTAATATTAGAATGTATACTTTGATTGTTTTATCTTTATTTAAGAATTGTAATAATTTCTAAAATAAATGATTTAATATATCAAAATATATTTACAAGTTTATTTTGTATTATTCTATAAGTCTATACACCCGCCCACTGGTGATATATGGTGATATATCTATAAAGTAAGTCGACTACTCTACTTTCGGATAACCTCTTTTTTGAATTATTCTTTTATATCAAAAATTACTTTTTTAGTCTATTAATATCTTTATCAATATTAAATATAATTTAAGAAAAATTTATATGTATATAAATCAAGTTATTTTAGATTTATATTAAAACTTTAGGATCTTTCTGGATTAAGATTTAGAGTTTTAAAATATCGATTTTTGAATTTACAGTACTAGGGCACAGCTATTCGTCGGCCGGATTTTACCCGGGAATCCACTAACACTACCCCTTCATTCAATCCTATTTATTAAATCAATTCTTCAATATTTTAATATAAATTTTAACAATTTCTTTATATTATATAATAGTATATATAATTTCTATAATGATTTTATAACTCAAGCTTTTAATATTTAGTATGCTATTTATCTACTGTGATATAAGTCTTTATTCTATTTCTTATATTAGCTTTTAGTTTTATAAATAAATTATTGTTTAGTGTATTCTAAACTGTTTTTAGAATATTTTCAAGCTTTTGTCTAATATATTCTATCTTGATTTTATTTATTGTAATATTTGGAAACATTTCAAAAACATAAACTTTTAGATATCATTAAACATATTCAATAGGATTGAAATTAGAACTATAAGGAGGTCAGAGATTAATTAAAGGAATATTTCTAGCTTTGAATTATTCTTATATTTTATTAATTCGATGTATAAAAGCATTATCCTATATGAATTAATACTCCTCGTTTAACCCCTCCTGAATAAAAGCTAATTTCCTATTAAGGATTTCAAAATAAGAGTTAGTATTATATTTAAACTTTTTATTCTTAAAATCCCTATTTATAACATAAAACTTGTTTTTTCTGATATTACAAAAGCCTTTTTATATTATAATTTTTATATTCTTATATACATTATAGATTTGGATTATTTTTTATTCCTATTTCTAGTTTGGGGAGTGGAACACTTATTTCTGATTTTTTCTTTTTTTCTATTTTATAGAATATTCTTTTAATTAGAATATTAGACTCTATTCCTTTGCTATCTATTTCTAGTGAGCTAGGCATTAAACTAATCTTTTAATAGTATATTCTTTTATAAGTTCAGGCTTTTTTCTAATTTTCCAATTAGCTATTTCATATTTCTTAAGAATTCTTTTAATAATATTCCTTTTGCATTCAAGCCTACAAACTATTAATATCTTCTGATATATTAATTTAGACTATAATCTTATGTATTATAATAGTATTCATTTATTTCGATTTGTATATAATTTTCTTTTAAAAGTTTTAAAATAAAATAATTTCTTTATTATATATCATATTCATTTTGATAATATAAAAATAATTGTTGAAGGAATCCTAAGTTCCTTTGTAATAGTAATAGGCTATATACTTGTCTTTACTTTTCTTGTAATTTTTCCATATATATATTAAGATAAATATAAGGTAAGAGTTTAGGCCTCGGCTTATCGCACACCACCCTATTTCGTGACAAAATCCCTACAAAAATGTCATTTTTCTATATAAATTAATTATTTTTATAATTCTTTAATAAATAGAAGATATAATTTGAAAATTGGTTATTTAAATAATATCTATAATTACTTTCTGAAAAAATGAGTGAAATATTTTTAATAATTTTTTAAATAAAATTATAAGTATTTAAAGTTAGAAATCTTCAAATTTTTTAATATGTAACGCTTTTCCCATACAAAAAAATCGATTTTTTTGAAAATTTCGGGAATTCCAACTTTAAATACCTACAATTTTATCAAAAAAATTATTAAAAATATTTCACTCATTTTTTTATATAATTTCATTAATTATTTATTATCAGAATAGATTTTTTAAATCTAATTTGAAGATTGATTGAAATAATATATAGTTCAAAAGTTGAAGAAATGAGGCTTTTTAGTGTGTTTTCACTTAGTGTGCGATAAGCCGGGGCTTAAACTCTTACATTATTATAATCAATTTAATCTAAAGGATTATATTATAATAATATAATTTAATAAATCAATTAGTTGTTATAGAATAGAATAAACTAAAAAGACGCGTTTTTCGCGTTTCGATAAACAGCTATACACGGTTACTACATATAGAAATTATATATAAAATTAAAACTTTTATATAATCTTAATTAATTTTTAAAAATGATTATTAAAAGAAAATGTTATATCTTTTTAAAAGATTTTAAATGTAAAGCTCTATTGGAATTCCATTTTTTTATCCAAAAAAAATATAGAGATATAGTATATAGTGAGTTTAAAGTAATATAAATAATCCTTATTATCAGCGTAGAATATAAGTAGTTAGTAGGATAATCTTGAGATTATTAAAACCCAATCATTCAGTAACTATTGAGAAGTTAATATTAATAAAATTTAATTTTAGGATTATTAGTTTGATTTATAATAGGTTTATAATTAACAATATTATAAAAGAGAATATTAATATAATTATAATATTAGAGTTTTGAGAGAGTAATCTATAAATAGTTGAGTATACTTTGAATTGATTAGAATATAAGATTAATTTCGAGTAGAATCTAATATATCTTTTTATATAATCTTTTATTAAGACTACTAGACTCTTTCTAGCGTACTCCCTACTACTAACTCTTAACACTTATAATTTTGAAAATATCTTTTTAAATATTTATTTATAAGAAATTTTCTTTTTTTCGAAATCTTTTAAGATAAATATTTTATAAATTTATAATAAAATTTATGATTTATTTTTAACTATTTTTCCTTAAAATTTATTATAGATTTTGTAAAATTTTAAATTTATATAAAATTTCTATATAAATTTAAAAACCAATATTTTGATACTCTAAATCTCAATCTAGAAAAATTCTAAAATTCTAAAAACTTTAAAATAAATTTAAAATGATTTGAATTATATAAATATGAATTTTTATTAAATTATATTCAATATTAATAAAGATATTAATAAACCAAAAAAGTGATTTTTGATATAAAAAAGTGGTTCAAAACAGGGGTGGCCCGAAAATAGGGTGATCGACTTAAGCAAAGACTAGAATTCTTATAAACACCTGATATACCTATAAAGTAGATATCATTTAAGAATACACTTTTCTAGTTTATCTCATCTATCTATCTATCCTATATATATATCAATCGAATTGAATTTATAATATCTCCCCATTAATCAGAATATATCTATTCATTCCCCCTTTAACTCTCCCAAATTCTTTAAACCCTCGCTACAATATAAGAGAGCGATTATTATTACATCTACTTCATCATTTATTATATTTTAATATCTAAATTTTACCTTATCATCACTATCATCACTATCATCTAAATATCCCATTGCCTATTCTCATTTATAAATAACTCATACCGAATTTTCTAGAGCTGAATGGCTAATGTAATGAAGTTTTTTTGGTGGGTGGGTAGGATGGAATGTGTAGGTATATTTGTATGTGTATTATCGTGACCGTTACTATTACATCGCCGTTAACTTTTATTATCCCAAATAATCCTCTACATTTCCCTCCTCCAAAATCTCCTCACCCTCACCCCTACGCCCAAATCCTCCTTGCCGTTTAAAATTTAAACATCCCAGCACCCCCCCCTCTCTCTCTCTCTCCAATCTCACCTCAGATTTCCTATCTCTGCTGACGCCATCCATCCGGTACGGACCCTTCCTTCCCCATTGTGTCGTCAAATTCGGCACATCCTTACTATAATTACACACACACACATGTAAGATTCTACACCCCCCTTCTCCAAATGTTAACCACGCGACCTAGTTACCCCTGAGTTTTGAGTTACTTCGCCGGGTGGGATTGTACTGGGCTGAGGATTGATTTAGGTAGGTAGAGAGGTATTTGGAGAATGAGATCTTTTGATCGTGGGAGATTGGGTTTTGTGGGTTGGTTTTGATTCTTGATATGAGATGGGAGATTGGGGTTTGAGGAAGGAATGGAGGTTGTTTACTATTTTATTATCTAGGTATTTAATTACATTTATATCTGCATTATAGAACCTCCTTCTTTCTTGAAGATAACCAGGAAATATGACCTGGTGGACAGATAGAAATGCTTAGCTAATGAAACGAATGATGAGATGAGATGAGATAAGATGGATTATGATGATGATAATGATAATGATAGCGTGGGGTAGGTAACCGATATCCCTACATCTTGCACAACCCTGTATCTTGTACACTTTTATTTCTTCTAAAAATAATATTTCAAAAATAATATATAATCAACCAATCATTATATTCTATTAAAAATTATAATATAAATATTGTAATATTATTTCTTTTATATAAAAAAATAAATTATAATTATAATTATTAATAAAATAGAAATTCTGATATTGAGTTTATTAAGATAAGAATATTATATATTAATTTATTTAATAATAAAAATAATAAAAGTTTGTTTTTAGAATGTTTTTATATAAAATTAAAAATATTTAATATAAAGAATCAAAAAAAGTTATATTTAATATTAAAAACTCGAAATTATATTAATATATAATAAGATTTCTAATAATTAGTTTTATTTTTAATAAGAATCTTTAATAAATTAAATATTTATAATATTTTGAAAAGAAATTGATTATAATATATTATTTATATATTAATATTGATATTGAAATAATAAAAAACTATATTCTATTATATATTTATATATATAATTAATTATTAAAAAATATCAATATTTATATATTAGAATTATATAATTAATAATAAAGAATTTTTATTGAAATATATTTTGAAAAGAAGTTTTGAATATAATTCAAATTTTGAAATCAATAAATAATAATTAATATTATAAAGTTAAATTAAAATTGAATTTAAATTTCAAAATCCTTAGAAATATTATATAATTTGAAGACTTTTTAATAAATAAAATTCTTTTAAAAAAGAAAATATAATATTTCTAATTAAAAGAAAGATATATAATAGATTTCTTAATTAAAATATTAAAATAATTTATTTTAATTATTATTATTTTCTTTTATATATTTTTTTATGATATAATTATTAAAATTTCTAAGTAATATTTTATTTTGATATTATTTATTATTATTATATTATATATTTTCTAATATATAAGAATATAACTTTATAAATTAAATTTAAATATTTAATTTTTTTTAAAAAAAATTATAAATAAATATATTATAATATTTTAAAAACAATTATTTTTAAATCATTTTTCTTTTTCTTAAAGTTATATAAAATTTAAAGTTTTATATAAAACTTGATTATTTATATTTTTTGAAATTTGAAATTTTCAATTAACAATAATAATAAAAAAGAATATAAAAAACTATTTTTTAATTATATAATTTATTTTAATATATGATTTTTATTATATTATTAATATCTTAGAATAATATTATTGAAAATCAATTAATATTTAATTCAATATTTCAAATCTTTTAAATTTTTAATATTTTTTTTGAATAAATATAAAGTTTTATTAGCTTAATTTTAAAACTATTATAGTGATATTTGAATTTAAAATTGATTTTTGATTTAACAAGTCAAAATGTGCAAGATACAGGGATGTGCAAGATGTAGGGATATCGGTTAAAGGTAATAGTAATACCAAGACTAGAATAATCATACAAATACTAGGTAGGCATCACAAAACGCAACGTAGACAAGAAATACAAATGCCGTTTCTGAAGAATGATTACAAGACTTGTGATGTGAAGATGTTTCAGGATGATAATTGTATCTGACATACTAGTAGGATGTGGTAAGAAAGGTAAGCTGTGCTCTAACTATGTAGGCAGATATGACATCGATAATCCAATTATCAGTCACGCACGCGGCGCAACGCTACCTCCACCTCCTTTTCTTTCCCCACGTTCGGTAACCACCCCATCATTACTAGGTACCTAGGTATGTATATCGTTGATTCAGCCTTCAGCCTTCAGATTGTAGAAATGTCATGGAATAAGTTATATCTGCCTTATCCCACGTATTTACACAGACTGTAGGGTTACCTATCACTCAGCTCAGCTCAATGTACAGACAATAGAGCTTGTACTATCTAAAATAAAGTAGCATCCACCTTAAGGTTACCGGTCCATGCTATCTTGATTATCCAACCACCTTGGTATGTACATCTCAATCCCATAAGGCATTTCTCCTTTCCGCAAAGACTTGGGTATCTATAGACTATCTACTTACCTACCTATTCGAGCCCGTTACAAAATTTAAGATCTGAGATGTATTTGTTCTACAAGTTTAAAGCCCCTCCTTTCCTCCCTGATATCTGTCTGCCGTATCATCACAACCTATAAACACACACATCTCATGACCCCAACCCCAATAATACCATCTGAACTTCTAGAAGAAAAGCACCTCTCCTTTCATCTTTAATTAAATATAGTATACCCAGTTACTTCCAAGTAAATAAGCATTGCTGTCCATCTGTCTTTCCGCCTGTCCATATACACATCCAGTATCCCAACCACACGGCGCGTAACCTACAAGCGCACGAAACAAAACAATTTTATTTACAAATCAATAGTATTTCTAGCTTTGAGAAATAAAACGCCAAGATTAAATAATCCATTCTTACTTCTCAGCCCCGTGGAGAATAAATGTTCAAAATAAATTCGATTTGATGGAATGATTGTTTATTTATTATTTGTTATTATATTTCCTCTCGTTTTGAGAATGGGATGGGAATCATGGGATAATAGGATCTCGCTTGAGAGGGGAGGGGACTTGAAATAATATGTGTGTTGTGTAGATAGCGACTCCTATTTTGTGTAGACGGAAGAATTATTTACATAGCCATCATGGATTGATGAATAAAGAGAAAGATGAATGGATAGATAGCTAGGTAAACACACAACTGAATTAATAATTCCGAAGCAAGAAGTAATAGTTTATTCTTTTTTATTTTGTTGTATTATATTTATTCGCTATACTCCTCAACGCCATGCACCGCCCATTTTTGAAAACAGTTACCTACCTATGTACTTACTCTATGTGTATGTACAGCTGATCCTCAATATATTCCAAGAAAAAACAACAACGTGTGTTGTGCATGCATGCATAACGGCGGTGAAAGAAACATCTGGAAGTCGTGAAAGGAAGGATGTGAAATTCTAGATGTGATGTGATGGCAGATACATATCCATCTAGAATATACACACATACCTACATACATACAAAAAGTGGCGGGATGGATGGAATTCGAATTTTCTTATTGGTTGGATTTTTTTTCTTTGGCTTTGTTTTTGATTCCGCAGAGACATGAGGGATGGGTGTGAGGGAGAATGGGAAGGGAGATTGGTTGGGCTGACTTTTCACATATCCTCCGTAGGTAGGTACTTGGTGATATATTAACGGCGCGCTTATGAGTGAAGAGAGGGCGCTTGCTTATAAGTTATGGTGCATGTAAAGATGAGGGAGAGATGGGATTGATTGATAGGAGGAGAAGGAGAGGACAAAGGGGGACCTGAGTTAGAAATCGGAGGTGAATTAATATTTTATTATTTGAATATTACTTTATTGTGGTTATTATTATTTTGAAGCGAATTTGTAGAAGTTGTTGTTCTTGTTAACGTTGTCGCTACTTTTCACGATGGATGTTGAAGTGGGATGACCCCCTGTCACTTATTCGTTTGTAGTCTCTAAAGTCCTGGTTTGAGAATCGGTATGTATACTGTAGTCTATTTCCTTTGCTTTGTCTACAAATGTACATTGGATATTGAATCTCTATTTCCTCACAACTTATATTCATATTATATCTAATAATGTAGAGAATTTCCTCACCAAGAAGGAATCCCGATCCCATACTATCGGTACAGAAATTAAACTCCGACCCAGAATATATAGTTTAGAACTAACTGTAGGTACCATCATTATATCTCACATCTATAAATCTTAATTTAACCTAACTCTTCTCTTCTGTGGTCGGTTCTTTCCTTTCATCGTGAATTTACGGGCTGTAGCTGTCTCTGAGATTCGTGATATCGAGAATGGATTAGCATAAAAATGAAAAGCCGACTCTAATGCTAAATACCGACATCAGTGCCTAGATATGCAAGCATAAGAAAACTTATGCAGTAATAGCTTTGACACTAAGTGTGTGTTCCAAGATCCAAATCGTCACTATTATAGACTGCATATAATGGGTGAATTGTTCTTTTATTCTAGAAGGAATTAATGCATGAAAGTCTATTCTTTCCTCTTCCTGTCCAGAGAGGTCATTTGAAGTGAAATGTGGAATTCAACTTATTCAATATACAGATTCGTACATACAGAGTACATGTTGTTCCTAGATCTATCTAACTTCTGAAACGGCGACATCCGTCACTAGAACCAAAGAAGAAGATACGAAGTTGATGAATATCCTCGTCCATTCGTGGTATTTTCCTCATGTAAAAATAGGGGATAGACTCGTCATGACTCCCTCGTTAACTCGTAAGCACAAACAATGGTTGGAAAAAAAATTAATAATATTACACCAAATATGAAAAATTTATTCTTCACGGCCCTATTAATTCTCGTCTTTATATAATCATTGCATATTTTTTGCGGCAAAAGATCCACTTAGTAGTCGCAGAGACGACACCGTCGAGAAAAAAAAGAAATAATCAGGGAGAATGCATGGCTGATAGCTTAATTGGTAGGGCTGGAAATGTAGATGGAGATGCACATGTAAGGACAACGGCATCTAAGGTCAGGTCAGTCGATACTAAATAGTGCTCTGAAACTTCGTATGTGTGCCAGCAAAACGGTTGAGAGGACAATAGGTGGATGAAGATGCCAACAACGACGTCCAACGAACATGTAACTATTTACGAACAAGCTTACACTTGAGACTTTTCCACAAAGTGGAGTGAGTGGTGTCGGTACCTATGTGTGTGTGCGCGGATGTAGACAGACTAGGTATGCATGTACACGAACCAACCAACATGCAGATGGATATTTAAAATCTAGAATATAAAAAATTGGTAAATCCGTTTTGCCATGTTGCATTAGGCAGGTTACTAACGTGTGGACGATGTGGAGATGGTGATATTCAGGGTATTTTTTGCTCTGCTCGGTAAAATTGAAGGAGGGTGATAATCTTCAAATTTCTGCATTATTATAATACATATCGGCGTTTCTGAGACCTGGTTACGATTCGCCCACCGAGTAGAAGATATGTATGTAGCCAACGGTCATAATGCTTAGTCGATCGTAAATCTACCCATTCGGATGGCTTCAAAAACCATACATGTAACACAAGGCTGACAGCGTGTGATGTGAAAGAAACAAACTCGACCTCCTCACTCATCATGCTTCATCAATTTTTGATATCACACACGCATTGGTATTGCCACGACCTAATCACTGGAGTCTCCAAATGTCAGATTGACGGTGCCCCAAGAATCCGGAATTCCCCAGCTGGAAACCAAGCCATCAGCTCCAATTCTCCAGATGATCATCCCAATTTTTCCACAGATCTCACTTTCTCAAACTCGCTTCGGACAATTGGAATCCACCACTCCACTAAGCTATCCAGTTCTCGTAAACTGGATTCTTTTTTTCCAATTTTTTTGTATGTACACATAAAACTCAACCCCCCCTCTCTCCATTTTTTCTCAACGTGATTTCCATATTCTCCTTCCTTGTCTTTTTGGGGTGGATTTTTCATTGGGCTTGCCGAGAACTAGAATTTAGATTGTCTAGTTCAGGAGATCTAGATGTTTAGCTTAGCGTTCTAATGACATTGATCATTTGTACTGCTGGTGACATGATAGGACAATTGACTTTATTGGTTCTTGAATTCCCACTTCTCTGGATTCTTTTATAAAAATTACCCCTCCATGCAAGTCACACGCTTTACTCTATGACTCTAGTGGTGTTGTGTCACTAGCGTGCACCGCCTATGCAAGACCAGCATGCATCAGGAGTAAAGTCCAGCCGAAGCATAACCGCACATTGGGTTTGGAACTTGGGACCTTTTAATGAAAAAAAAGTCACATGAGGCGACTTTTTTTCTTCTTTCACAAATTCCATTGTTGAGATGGCAATTAACTTTTTTTCCCCGTCGCTGTGGTAACCTTATTGATGCGCTCCACTTGGACAATTCGGAAACCACCGGGCGCAATCAGTGCAAAAGGTTTGTCGACCATACAGATACATATCACATGCAACGCTCATGCATGTACCGAAACCCAAAACGGGAGTTTCCTCGCCTTGAGAGGAGAAAAATGCTGTCTGCTGCAGTCGCGCGGCCAAATTCCTCAAGTGGGGCTCGCCGAAAGATTCGACCGAATGTGGTTTGGATGTTGGCAGTTTCTCTCATATGGTGTGCGTGGAAATGTGTCAAGATGAGAAGAGGGATTAGTAATGTCCATACCAATGTGTTCTCGTTCAAGGACGGAAAAGAGGAGCTCATGTTCGTCAGGGGCAATGTACGTTGTAACAAACAGGAATACCAGTGAAGGTCTCGGTCCGATGGTTGTCAATTGAATTCCACTACGATTGATATTGCGGCTTGGGGGCTTTGCGGGGTCGAATAACTTCCAAGTTCCAGCAGGCAAGGAGATAAAAATCAATGATGTCAATGTACCAAGACTGGAGTTGGGATGCTTGCCAAGATACAGATACGACATGTCTAAAGATACCGGTATGTGAAAAGTGATGTCCTCCTTCTAGAAGAAGTATGCATGCGAGTGTATGAATTCAAGTGTAAACTCAAAACATTATTTCAACAACGTGGTATGTTGGTTGGTGAATATTTTGATTGGTTGCTCAATTTTTGTCATATGTTGAGAAATCAAGGAGTCGAGTTTGGACAGGAGGTATGGGAAAAGGTGTTCAAATGCTCATGCACCCCGTGTCATTGAACTCTGCAAAACCTTTTGCCGTGAGAAGAGTCGTGGTTGTGTTTGATTCGAATGTTAGAGAAGAAAAGCCGGTTTGACACTTATGAATCTGATAATTGTCCGAACGAATGAAAATATTCAATTGAATATTTTAGGGATTATTTCTATATTTTCAGAATAAATTTAACACTGAAAAGCTGACTCGAGAATCACACTTGTCAAAGCAAAGCAGTCAGAGTTTTCTAGCTTCCATCTTGCCTCTGAGTAAGAGTAGAGTTTGGCTAATATAATCTGGGGTTTGGTGCTTGACCATGACAATGTTGCATGGTGTCTGATTGTTGCCTTCCGATATTCTGTCGGCCAGTCATAAGATTTGAATGGCAGTTGAAGTTTAATATTCGTGATATCGACATTGAGTAATAGTCTAAAAGAAAGTCATTCTAGGAGTTGAGGAGTTTTCCGCTTAGCATTTGCGTAGAATGCAGGTCCTCTGGTGTCATAGGGTTTTCGTCGGCTCATGTGAACCCGCGTGCTAAACTCTATCTTCGTGTTGAAAGTTTACATGCGTGTTTCGTATTGAAAGTTCACACACGAGATTTAATTCTCAGTAATACACCGTGTTCATAATTTAATCGGTGAATCGGGTTGCTCTAAGTTAGAGAATCCAAAAATAAACTTCAGGTCGGTTGGTGGTGAAATACGCAATACCTGCGCCATTCGTTCATTTGATATACTATTGATAAATGCCGCATATTCACATCCAATTGTTTTGTGTTTCTATCAATTCGCTTTCTTGAAACGTTATCTAATTACAGTTAAATCCAATCAGCCCAGTTTCGGAAATTGAATTTATCAAATGAATTTGGTAGGCGACAGCAATTCTTAATCCCACTTCTTTACCACAGACAGCAGCACGTTCAATTTAACTCAAATATCCCCTCGCCCGTCTTCATTGGCAAAAGAAAATGAACAAAATTCAACCCGCCAAGCTTTTCCTCCCGCGGGTAAAGATTTAAGGAGATAATTGACGCCCGCGAATCATGCTCGAGGCATTGACGACAATTTGGTGGCTTCTACGCTCATGTGATAGAGAAAGAAATTGAGGACAAGAGTTAGGAAATTCTTGGTGCAGCTAGAAATCTTGATTTGCTACGAAGTATCAAATGCGGCTGTATGAGCAAAGACAATTCTCAATTGCTAGTCTGCCCTCAGCATTCATCCCAACTCGAGGAATCGCCTTGGTGACATTAGGGATGCGCTAATGAGCCTCAATGCACAATGCACAAATCGTATAGATATTAGCAGAAATACAACTGCGGGGTCTAGTTCACCTGATCAAGTGACAGCTTTACTTTCCAGATCTTCCCACGTTTAATGCAAGTCACTTTGTTGCACCGTCTACAGAAAATAAGCGAGATTCTTTCAGAGGGAATAAGCATTCGTGCACGTCAATACATTTCTACCCCTCATGTACATCAATCGAGCATCTCGTACGCATAAATCCAAAGTTAGAAAAACTGGGATATGGCGACATCGTGCACTTTGACATTCTTAGCGATGCGGAGAAAAGTTTCTTTCGTGTGTGATACGAGATCCCCGCACTTACAATACTGCCATGTTTTCCTCGTCTCGTCTTGTTGGTATCCCATTCTTTGGTATATACAATAAGCTTTATATAAGGTTGTGCTACAAATCTGTATCCCCGTGATGGGTATCCGTGGGAATGGGAAAACGCGGGGAAGTAAAGTATCGATGATAATGGACGATGGATGATATAATACTTCTCTCTTGCAAATACATCAACTAGTATGAGGATACTCCAGAGTGCGGATTAGAGTTTTCATAAAGTAAAAAGTAATTCTTAGGACTGCTTTATGTGTGGTCTTGTCTCACTTCATATTAACATCGAGAGTCTACAAACTCAAATTTGGTGTCTGAGATCTTTGCTCTACTGTTAACATAAATTACATAGTTGAAGTGCGAAAAGATGCACATGTCAGAGTTACATGCATGTGATGCGGGATTTTGGCATTGATGTGCTACGGTTCTGTTCGGGTTTGGAGTGATGATGAGATAGAGTAGTTTGCTTGCTGAGAAAGGACGTTAGAGATAGACCAGTGTGGACGAGTCTGAACAGGCTCCCAGCTTGAGTGCATTGGAAGCTCGTGAAAATCACATGTCCCTGCACGCGGTATGTGTACCTTTTTATGAAAACAGGCGAACGAAATTCGCAAAGAGAAAAGAAACCAGTCGAAAATGGGGAGATTTCGGCAAAGAAAGAAACAAAAATGACAAATCTTGGCTCCTGTCTACTAGTTATAATGATACCCCCCGATTTAAGAAGTTTTGGCTTTGCTGTCTTGGATATCATCAATGAATGATGGGAATATGAGGATGTGAGAAGAAAATGAATATTCACGGTTCATACACTGCTGGTGTGACTACTGGTTTAGAAGGAAAGAGTGAGATGATGAGATGTGAGATAATAAAATATAAGATAATGGGATATGAAATATGATCAGATAGATTTTGACTACATAATAAAAATACTAGCCAATAGACATTAAGATAGATCGAAAATAGGAGATTTATAATAGTATTGCACCAATGCGTGATTTGAAAGAATTGTGAACACTGTAATGAGTATCAAGAGCACAACTTCAAAAGAAGAATACGAATATCCGGAGATAATCAAGAAAGAGAAGGGTTAAGAAGGGGGAGGGAAGAAGTATAAGAATCAATAATTTTTATAGAATGAATTGTTCGTATACGTAAGTAAAAAAGTAACCGCAGATCTCAATTCCATAAGTATCATCCCCTCCTTGCTCCTCAATCTCTCTCACCAACCCCCAATCAAATCATCAACTCCTCTAATGTCCCCCCGCCTTCCCCCTAAACCCCCACCTCATCTGATGCGCCACCATAATCCTAACTCCCAACTCCTCCGCCCACTCCCACACCAACCCCGGATTTTTCTGAAACCCCCTCGCTACAATCACCAAATCCAATTCCGCCCCCTCGCCCTCGTCCTCTCCCTCCTCATCCACATCCACATCCACACCCCTCTCCCCACCCCTCCCACTCAACAACGCCTCCGCCTGCCTCCCACTCCCAATCATCCCCACCGTCCCAACCAACATCCTGTCCCCCACCGCCCTCTTAATCTCCTTCGCAAACGGCGCCTGATACCCCAACCCCGCCGTAATCTTCTGCTTCGGATGATTCGCCCCCGAAGAAACATCCATCAAATCCACTCCCCTATCCGCAAGTATCCCCGCCAATCTCGCCGAATCCTTCACCGTCCAACTCTCCTCCTCAAAGCCCTCATAATCCAACCAATCCGTCGCGCTAATCCGCAAAAAAAGCGGCATCCCCTCGGGAATGATACTGCGCGTGAGTTCCACAATCTCAAGCGTGAGACGAATGCGATTTTCAAAACTCCCTCCATATCCATCGTTCCGCTTATTAGATACCGGAGACACAAATTCGTGAAGCAGATACCCATGCGCATTATGGATCTCAATGACATCGAATCCAGCTCTCAGTGCGCGTTTGACCGAAGCGGCCCACGCATCTTTAAATTCTTGGATATCTTCAAGTGTCATCGCAGAAGGCGTGCAATGATGTTCGTCAAAGGGAAGAGCGCTGGGTCCTTTGACTTTGGTGGGCCATCCGCCTGCGTCCTCTGTTGCGATGGCGGCGCGATCGAGCCATGGGGCTACCATGCTTGCTTTGCGCCCTGCGTGGCTCAATTGAATTCCGATTAACTGGCCTTGGGAATGTGCGAATTGCACAACTTCTTTGAGTTTGTCGCCTTGAGAGTCTAGCCATAATCCGCTATCTTCAGGAGTGATTCTTCCTTCGGGTAAAACGGCGGTGGCTTCTACCATTGAGAGACCTGGGCCCCGGGAGATGATGCCGCCTAGATGGGCCATGTGCCAAGGAGTAAAGTGGCCGTTGGAAGCGGAGTATTGACACATTGGAGAGAGCATGATACGATTTTGGAGAGTGAGAGAGCGTATTTTGAGAGGGGTGAAGAGTTTTGGCGTTGAAGGGCTGGGGTGGAGGGCTGTCCCTGAGGGAGGGCTTTGGAGAGGTGTATAGAAGGGGACCTAGATGATGTTAATAGCCTGTTATTTTGAGAGTGTTTGGACGACGTACACCAGGTGCAGGTGTATTGAGAAGACCTGGTCGTGGAGTACTGGTACCACACGGAACACCATGTTGGGGATGAGGTGTTGGTGTTGACATGGTTCTTTGCTGTTATCGATGTAATTTATGAGATTATTATTGAAGACCAAACAGATTGAACTGTGTATGTTGATTGCAAAACACCGAGAACTTCGTCGATCTTAAATATTCACCTCCATACAAAGAAGTATTTCTCCCCGCATCTACATGATACATCGTCGTATGACATCACGCCAATCTTCCATGCATGCTCCAGACTTTGATGAATAACAAACTCGCATTCTGTTTGAGGTCTCTTTTCGGCATCGTACAGCTCTAGTCTACCAAATGCCTCCTAATATACCCCTATTATTTGTTGGATTCAATTCATCGTACCACAGCTGTAAACCATCGGGATTGATTGGAGATATTTCGTCCATTCCGGTATGTTGTATTGAGGGTTAGTAATCTTGCTGCAGTGACCAATACTTTTTGATCAAAGGAGAAAAGGCTGTTATGGAAATAGTAAATTGACTTGGCATCTTCCCGTGAGATGCCCGATACATTCCTGTGCTACCGAGCCGAGTATTGTCCGACATACACATTGAAAACGATCAGGACTCTACATTCCAAGCATTTGGGCACAATGTTTTCGGAAAATGAAATTGAATTAACCCAAATGTATTTTGATCTATGATCGGAACCATTCTCTTTTAGATCATCACGGACAGCGGCGAGTAGAAACCTCGAGTAAGAACGCCATAGTATTAATTGTAAATTCCTTTGAGCACACACATCCCAGCAATCCATTACATGATGACTTCATTGGAAACATCCTGTTTTTGTTAGTGAAAATACGGGAGTACCACAGAATGGAAAAACATACCCTCTTCAACTCCTTGAATGGCAAACAGACACAGTTTTGCACACGAACTTCATCACCAACTCCACACTCCTTACCCAAGATAGTGATACTTTGAACCTTGACACCATTCTTGATTATGCTGGTGGTATGGCTATTAGCTGGTGTAGGAGTTCCCTCAACACGAGCCCAAGCACCAACTCTACTGTTCCATCCAATAATTGAGTAGAGAACACAAGCGTCATGCTTAATTTCAGCATCTTCCAAGACAATAGACTCCTTTACTCTGACACCAGGGCCAATGACAGCACGAGGACCGATTGAAACATTAGGTCCAAGTTTAGCGGTTGGGTCGACATGTGCAGTTGGATGGATGAATACTGGTCCGAGGATATTGGCAGATGGTTTGGCCAATTCCTTAGAACCAGTTTGCGATGCCTTCTGGAGGTATAAGGCGTTAGCTGGAATAGCAGAGCCAGCGGTTTTGATTTGTCTCCAGAAATCCTTGGTCTCATGAACGAAAAATTGTTTGCTGTCGGCAAGATCACTCAAAATATCTTGTTCCAATCTAAGAACTTCATTCTTTTGTACATCTTCATCATCTTGGAAGAATGAGGACTCGAGGTTCTCGGAGGATGGGTAGGAAACAAGACGTGGACGATCGGTACGGCGCTTGATGGCAGTTCTGATGGAAGGGAAGATACATTCGGTTGCGAAGAGATAAACACCGCAGTTGATCAAGTTCGAGATGTGCGATTCTGGCTTCTCAACATAATGAAGAACTCGACGGGAGTGCGAATCGGAAACGATGCAACCAAAGTTGCTGGCAGCATCTTCACTGACACGGGTACCAAGAATGACAGCTTCAGCATCTCTGTCTTCGAACAACTTGAGCATATCATTCAATGGGAATGAACAGCAGACATCTGCGTTAAGAACGAAGAAACGTTCTGGTCGCCCCTTGAGGATAGCGTCTCTGAAATGGTATAGACCTCCGGCAGTTCCCAAAGCTTGGTATTCTCTAAGGTAAACGATCTTAATTTGAGGGAATTCGTGTGCGGCATCCTTGATGAAATCGCGAAAAACAGATTCGTCGTAGTAACCGATCATGCATACTTCTTCGATGGAGGGGACTTTTGCGATGGCGGTGAGACAGTGCCAAACGATGGGATGACCAGCAACTTCGAAGAGTGGCTATAGGTAATGAGAATCAGTCAAATATCAAAAGAAAGAATGTGGTTGTATATATATATATATATACCTTTGGAAGATCCAAGGACAATGGTCTAAAGCGGGTTCCTCTGGATGGTCCACCAACCTAGTAGCCTCATCATCAGCCTTCTTCCTTGCGCATTTGCATACTTTCATGAATGTAGAATTACCAGAATAACAGCCTTTGTTGCTGCTTGAGCAGCACTACCTGGTCTTGCTCTGTGTGGGATTTGTAAGGACATTTCGAATGATTGAAGTGGTGAGGATATTTTTTTATGGATGTTTTTCAATATAATTCTGCAAAGTTAACATGAACGTGAACATGAACACCTGGCATTGGTTCTAGAGCTGTGGAATTTCGATAGTATGGATGGCTTGTTCCGTTGGAATTGGGGGCCTCAAAGGTGCGTGCACGTGCACATAATACATGAATTATACACAAGTCATGTGAAGATAAGAGGATAAGCCAGCTAGTGTGCAGTTGCAGTGTGCAGCTCGTGACTCCACTCAAGTCTAAGAATTATTATTATTGTTATACCTCCCGTCACTCCCAACATTCAATCTTCATGATGAAACTCGATCATACAGCTATAGGAGAGAGAGCCTCCCGTTCGGTCAATGTGAGAAGCCGAGTCAAACAAAAAGCAAATTCAAGAATCCCAACTACCACAATCTATCCCATTGGATAGGCGATAGGTTAGGCGATAGGCGCATCACATTAACATGGATCAAGACTCAACTACCCGTGACGGCGGGGTGGTTGGAGTGAAAGTCTGTCAATTTTGAGTCCAAACATCACTCAAATCTGCGTGAATCTCCCAAACTGGCAATGGCTACTGGATCAAGGACTATCCAAATGGTATAGCTGCATGTCTTAAGTTCTATCAGATTCTCCAGTGTTTGTAAAATAGATTTGGCCATTCTTTGCACTTTTTATAGATATCTATCAGTTTTGGCAGAGAGGGCCATACAAATCTGATAGTCGTCTGAGGTGTGCCAAAGTGATATCAAATAAAAACAAAAACAGTCTATAGGATTGATGAGGCTATTCAGTCTCTCTGATCGGCGATTCCCAAGCCTTTCTTTTCCAATCCATCGTTCTCTCTCATATGTTTGTACCTCTCATTCGCTATATTATTTTTGGCCTTCAGACCATACTCATGCAAACACTCTACGCGGACACGCTCGCGTATTCTGGAGGATTGATTCCTGTTTTCCTTTCACCCTTCAACTTTTCCGATCCAACCTTCTTACCATTTGTATTAAGTTATTTTTGACTTCTGCAAGCTACTTGCAGAAATCTCGAACTCACTCGCCATCATTCTCTTTCTGTATACAATTCCAAGTTGCTGCCTTGCAACAATCCTCTCCCGTAAGTTTCACTGCCTTCTGCTGGCTGATTCTGAGGCGGAACGATCTTAAATCTCATAGAGCAGTCTTCTACCTTTGTTTTACAAGATTCCATTTGAAGCTTCTAGCTGTTACTCTCGCGCGGTATGGCATTCCGACTTTTAATCTTCACATGTATGGGATGAAGCGCAGCACGATCTTGAAACTTTGTACACCTCTAAGTTCTCGATCTATGCACTAGCTGATACATAATTGATACAGGATAACACTACCAAATTTTATATAATCCATCCTCATCATGGCTTATCGGGTGCCCAGAAATCGGAAAGAGGACTTCACTCCCACGAATGGCCAATCGTCAATTTCTTCACGCACACGACTCCCACCAGGTCCCCGGGCAGTCAAGACGGAAAGACCAGCCACTAAAGATCTACAACGCACCATAGAGTCTCAACCTCAATCCGAACAGCCTGAATCCCATCCGGATCGTGACTTTGACAACAGTGAGGGCTAGGTTATCCATCCGCTTCATTGTACGTCAGCTAACCACCAATGACTGACAGGATACTCACCTAATTCCTATTACCTCGCCGACAACAACCATAGAAGCAAATCTGCTACCATCGATATGGAGAACGGCGATGGTATTAAGCGCATCGGCGAGCTTGCCCAGAAGCTGATCGATCATATCAATGAGATGCGAAAATTCGAACTTGAGCATGTTGCCAGCCTGCCTAAGCTCATACTTGTTGGAGACCAGAGCGCTGGAAAGTCATCACTGATGTGTGCCTTGGCAGGTATACATGTACCTCGCGACAAGGGCTGTTGTACCAGATGCCCTGCCAACATAATTACGAAACCATCAGTAGATTGGTCATGTACAATCACACTTGTGCAGGATTATAGGTATGAAGCGCCAAAGGGACGGCCAGTGACAATCAAGGACGTCAAGGAACTCCAACCGTTTCCGCCTTGGGTTGAACAGGATCTGGTCCGAACTGAATTTGCTAGACTTACGGACAAGTCAAAACTCGCGGAATACATGAAATGGGCTCAAATTGCTCTACTCAACCATGTCCAGGATTACAAGCAGTTTATACCTGGCACCGGAGGTAGAGCGCTAGCAGGTAATACTGATATAGAGGCAAAAATCACTCCGAATGTTGTTGAAGTCAAGATTTACGGACCTCAACTGCCCGCTCTTTCATTCTTCGATTTACCTGGCATCATTTCCAATATGCCAAACCCGGAAGAGAAATACTTGGTAGATGTTTTCGAAAGCCTTGCAAAAAAGTTAGTTGATTTGTTTCTCTTGAAAGTGCAATCACGCTTACAATTTACAGGTATATTAAACCAGAAAATACTTTAATCATCTTTGCCATGAGTATGACTGTTGACCCGGTCTTATCGAGAGCGAAAAAGGTCATCGAAGATTTGAACGCCACAAACCGATGCGTGGGGGTACTGACAAAACCAGACACTCTCGCAGATAGGACAGGTAACACAGATTTTGAGAATATCCTAAAAGGAACTGAACATCGACTGGGACATGGCTGGTTAGTTACCAAACAGCCTGGGCAAGAATTTCGAGCGAAAGAATCGGAGTACCATGAAAAAGCTCGCGAGGAAGAGGAAGCATTCTTTGCAAATGATCCACTGTGGAAGGGTCAGTGGTCTGAACACCTCGGAAGATGTGGTACCAACCGAATTCAAAACGTACTTTCGGAACTCCTCGTAACTTCGATTAAGGAAAAGTTAGTAGCCGAGTACCCTTCGATTCTTGAAGCTATCTAACATCTATAGTATTCCTCAAATACAAATGAAACTTAGTGCACATAGAGCTAAGATCGATGAAAATCTCCGGAAGCTTCCAGAGCTACCGAGCCAAAACGTCCAACTTGAGGTTCAGAGATTATTGCATAATTTCAGCCAGGAAGTAAAGAGACTCGTGACCAGTGAGCATACTGAGACCAATTTCCATGGGGATTGGACGAAGCTTTCGCGCCAATTTCACGATTTATTGATCCACATTAAGCCCTTGATCGGCTGCTCGCATAAATCAGACACACAAAAGATCCCGGTCATTAGTATAGATGAAAGTGATGATGAGGAACCTGCATTTGTTGATGCACCTGACACATCTGGTAGGAGGCGCAGATTCCAAGATGTAAGTAGTGATGTTGTTCCCCCGCCAACATTTAAAGCAGAAAACTCGACCCCTGAAAGACCCAGACCGAGACCGATACTCAATGCTAGAGGTCCGTCAAACCCTTTCCGAGGAACCGTGTTCCAGGAATTTGCGGGACTTGGACGAAACTTTGCGACCATTGGCGACATTCAAAACAGAATGCAAAATAGTAGCTATGGTCTACCAAAGGTCGTGGATCCCAGGATTCACCGCTTTTATTGTCAGAAAGCTGTGAGCAGGTGGAAAGAGCCCTATCAAGCAGTCCTAGTTGCCGCTATGAAAATATTACGTCTGTCTGTGCAAGGTATTTTGGAGAAGCATTTGGGTATTTATCAACAAACTTTTCTCTTTAAGAAGTCGCAAGAAGCCATTCATTTATGGCTTGACAAGCTTCGAGAACAACAGCTCCAAACTCTTGAAGATATATACCAAACGGAGAACTTCGCTCCATTCACTTTGATCGAAGACGGCATTAACCAGAACAAGAAGGCTGAGCTGGAGAAGCTTCAGCAATCTCGTCACAAGCATCGTGCTAATTGCTTTGTTGACCAACAGTTAGCCATGAATATCAAAAAAATCAAAGCGGAAAAATCTACACCCGAATATCACAAGGCGAGACAGATCCTCGTGAGTCAAGTCACTCCAGAGCAATTGGGTAGAGATGACTTTGACGTTCAAATTGATGTCGCAGCTTACGTTCGGGGATATTATACTGTTGCAGCGAATAGATTTGCGGATAGTGTGTGCCTCAGCCTTAATAATCGTCTGTTTCGCCATGTTCATGAACAAGTGGAGAACTATCTTGAAAATGAACTGGGTACTAATCATCCTGAAAATGGTAAATATTTCCACTCCTCTTTCATACTATAGAGACTCACATGAATGAAAATGTAGGCATTAGCAACAGCCAAAATCTGATGCAGGAAGACAACAAAGTGGCTGAAGATCGTCGCAAACTATACAAAGAGAAGAAAAATCTTACAGATTTCGAAGAGCGATTCACGGAACTGGTTGCAGACTGCAACAGCCCTGGAGTTGATGGGTACAATGATCCAAGTCTTAAATCCCCAAAAGAAGCT
The DNA here is from genome assembly GCA_014898425.1 of Botryotinia globosa. NCBI lineage: Eukaryota > Fungi > Ascomycota > Leotiomycetes > Helotiales > Sclerotiniaceae > Botryotinia > Botryotinia globosa. Next base: position 196,583 of record RCSZ01000011.1, read on the forward strand.
AATCATTCAGAAACCCCAGAAAATGAGCAACTCAGATATCGCGGCCAAAGCCCTGTTGAAGATCTATTAAACCGACGCCGCAGTGTGTACAACTATGAGCATGAGATGCGACAGGCTCACAAGAGAGGTAGTGGCTACGTCAATGATTTATCGCAACATAAAAACTAATATTTGTGGATTTGGTGGTCAAAAACTTGCTTCATGTTCGCTGTTGGGTCGTATGAAATCATATATCCGCACGAACCAAAACAATATTTCATCTCGGCCCTATCTGCGATCTTGAGATCACTTTGATCAACAATCGAGGCCCTTTTTCAGCGATATTTTGGCAATTTTCTTTGGAGCAGCTATCCTGTTCAGTGTAGATCTGACCTTACCTTTGTTCTTCTCAAATCAGTAATACAGCCTCGATTTTCAACAGACCTTACGACCTCCAGAGCTTGCAGTCTTCTCGGTATGACGGACTTGATCGATGTACTGGTCTCAATCTAATCACACGCACATGTACCACCAAATTTGTCATCACCAACTACCAGAATGCGCTTCCTGCAAAACAAATGTCTTTCCTTTCTCCTTTTGTATCAGTTTGTTTATACTTGTTTTTAACGATGTTCCCGCGAAGAATGAAGAGAGTGCGGAAAGTGGGTAGAATCATTGCGGAATTCTATGTACCTGTTTTAATGATGGACAGAAGGGATTGAGATGGAAATGGAGATGGAGGATAAATTGCAAAATTGAATGTACCTCTTCTGGAGGGATCGAGGAAGTGAGCTGGAGGAATGGGAAATAAAACGCGAGTTTAGATGTCTCTTGTCTTACATGTATCTGTCTTTAAAATTGGAAGAATGAAAAAAGATCAGATACACATGAGTTAGAGTGATACAATATAATATCTGTCTCTGGTTCATCCATTCATGCATAGGTGATGAGACGTCTATCTTTTCCAAGTCGAGATGGGTCTTCCTAGTCGGCATTGAACCAAGTATGTGGAATAAACCCGATGGGATGGGTCGGGGTAAGATGTGATGGATGTGATGGATGAAATACAATGAGATAGATTCTCCTTACAATTCGATACCTAGATGATAATATGAGAGTTCATCTCACGCGTCTAGTATTCGAATATCCCCCTCTATGCTATCCCCATGCTTGATATTGTAGATTCAGCATGCTGCGAATTCGGTATGATATACTTTGATATGATATACTTTGATATGATATACTTTGATATGATATACTTTGATATGATATACTTTGATATGATATACTTTGATATGATATACTTTGATATGATATACTTTGATATGATATACTTTGATATGATATACTTTGATATGATATACTTTGATATGATATACTTTGATATGATATACTTTGATATGATATACTTTGATATAATATAATATAATCTGATATAGTAAGACTTACAATACAATACAAAACTATTTTATTTTATTTTTTTCTATTTCATTACATTACATTTCATTTCCTTTATCTCTTACCCTCTCTCCTCATTATTCCATCATATTCTACCCTACTATTCCCATCCGTCCATCTCTATTCTTTTTTTTCTTTCTTTTTTTTCTTTCTTTTTTTTCTTTCTTTTTTTTTCGCTAATCTATATAGTTTTTGTTGTCTAATCTGATACAATTCAATCCAGCCTAATTCAATATTTAAACCCAGATACTTCGCTTTACTTCTATATTTCTTTATATTTCTCTCCTTCCGCAGCCTCAATATCATTTCCACTCCAGCTCCTCCAATATTCATTAATCATATACCATATATCAACCACTACTTCTCCCCCTCTACTCGTCACAACTCAAGTCTCAAGTCTCAAGTCTCAAAGTCCAAATCCCAAATCATTCATATCTCTCGAATCATTAAGAAAGGATAAATATCTCATAGTAATATGTATATATATGATTGTAATGCATCCACAGCACCCCCTTATGTCACAGATATATTTATCGCACCCTATATCTGTAATCAAATTCCCAACGATATGTTATCACATTACATTACCACACAATCAGAAGCGAAAAACATCATGGATGAAATAGGCAGTGAAATGAGCAAAATTAATTTGGATTTAAAAAGCTACATACAACAAATAGTGAATGGGTATATCATTACCTCCTAACCTCGTAGATTGTGAATTGCAAGAAAAATTGAAAGAAATTCGTAAAATCTTGTCTTCCGTGTTGGAAATCTTGTAGTAACATTCGGCAATACATTTATCCCCTTGTTTCCTCGAGCCATCTATAATTGGCCTTTCCCGTAGTAACACACTGCAAGAATGCATCTATGCATCCACCACCCTTTTTGAAGAACGTCCACATTTTGATCCTCCTTCCGTATGGAAAAGATTCGACATGAAGCAACATTAACACTTTTTCTTTCCGGTTGCAGCCTGAGAATAGATGCCCATGTGACCGATATTCTTATAACTGCCCACCTTAGGCGCGGAGTCTTTCAAAGAAGCTAAACTTCCTGGAACAGGTCTGGGAGGTTCATCATCGTCTTGCCATGGAGTACGACAATAAACACAAGTGACAGGTCCACCATGCTTACTAGCTTTCCATTGAGCAAAACAATCCTTGTGGAAATTTTGACCACAGGCTGCTTTACACCAGACGATCTCTTCGGTGGCAGGATCCATATCGAAGACACAGATGGGACACTCGCCTTCGATAGGTTTGCGTTTGCCATTGTAATTGCTCTCATCCTCGGGACCAGCATTCGGGTCGTGTCCGTCTGTTGCACGGGTGACGGGTGCGTTGGCCCAGATGAACTCCAGTTCATGGGATAAGAATGCTTGTTGGTAGCAAAGATGCATGGGCGCCTTATAAATGATTATCAAGGCGTCTATAACCTTTTAGTTCATGTCTAGATGATAATTGGAGTGCGTGAATACTTACAGTTAATATGCTTGCATTTTTGGCCACGAATTCTCTGATTTTGGGTCAGTGTTGATTCATGCAGGAGAAAATGGTACTACTTACTGCATCCATACAGGTACAACTTGGAACACGTCCAATCTTGGTTTGATAAATATTACCAGTACTACCCGCAATATCGAAATCCTCATGATCTCTTCCATTCATTTCAGTAACTTTCTTCCTGTTCAACATGAACATACGCTCCTTTTTGATTCGCTTGACCTTATCTTTGAACTTGGCATCGGGCTCTGCAACAAATTCTCTCTCTCGTGTCTCTCCAGTACGAGTATCAACGTTTTGATAGATGACGACATCAGATGCAAGTTGTCCTTCAATCACAACATCAGGGCTTTTTTCCTTCCTGGCTCTCTTTTTCTTCGGTGGTGCATCAGAAGTGGTAGAAGGACCAGCTTCAGCAGGGGGAGGTTGTGGGACAGGAGCTTCGGGCTCATTGGCCAATGCTTCCTCATCGGATGCTTGAAGACGTGCTACCAAGTCTGCTTTTTTGCCAGTCTTTGGGAGTTGACGACGCTCGAGTTCAGCTTTCAAGTGAGTGACAACAAATTGACTCCAATCGATTGCTTCGACTTCTTCAACTTCTACAACGGGACGTTTGGCACGAGGCATAATGAATCGATGAAAGAATCTTCTTGTGGGAAGTATGTATGGTGGACTGTTGATACAAAGGAGTGGTATATGATTGATACAATGGTAGCGTGACAAGAATAGATATGTGTATGAAGAGTATGAAAAAGGAATCAATGAAATGTTTGAATTTCGATGAAGAATCATTCAATTACTTATACTTTTCGAGAAAGGCATTCTCATTGAAACATGAAAAACACAAAGTCTGTGATGAATCCTCGTTTGTTGTATGTCCAAGTGAAATGTTTAATGAGAGAGCCCTGGAGACGTGTGAGATGTGGCAATGGAGGAGGTAGCCTGAAATACCCCACTTTTATCCAGGCAGAAGTCAGGGGTTAACACGAATTGGGCAGAAAACCTCGTGATCTGGTAGATTATCGAATGACTAAGCAGGGGCTGATCTTAAACTTTACTCAAGTCAACCTGGAGTGAAGCTTGGGAATGAAAAGCGTCACTAAAATTAGACTAGGTAGTTCAGGAAAAGATGTCTACAGCTTTGTTCCTCTTCTATCTCTTGTTTTATTGAAAGATTCGAACGAATCTTAGATCGGAGATAGTCTCAAGCGATGTAACAGAACGAAGCATTAGAGCTATATCTTGTCAAATTCCTTTCTATTGATCCTTTCTACTACTACCGCCATATCATCTCTATCCTCAGACCAAGACTCCTACTCTGGCAAAGATTCTTTACTCTGGGAAGGTATTTCAATGGAACGGAGATGGCTCATGAAGTCAGTCAATATGTCTATCTGCCTTTCAGAGAACTGGGAGGATGTGAAATCGCACGAATGCCATTACACAATGATGCACACCATGCAGTGCATGTGTATATCTAGGCTTGGGACAAGAAACCCAACGAATGCTCAAGTGAGCTGATTATAGTTAGACTTATTTCAGTTGATTTTCAAGAACCAAAGGCATCAATGAACTTCTCTTTGGCACCCATCGTCTCTATTACAAGCTCTCCACCAATCGACTTTTCCAAAGCTTGTCTCAGAGACCTGGAAAATGTCACGAAAGCAAAAGTCGCTCCGTTCAAGCCAGCCGCGCAGGTAGATGATTCAATTGCCATCACCATCAACGCTCAGTATTGGATCGAACAGGCAAGAATTGTTACCGAACTGAAGATTCCCATTGTTGTATACTTTTGAATTATTCATCGTGTTGCTATATGCGGCGTTCATGTGCGTGAAGTATAATTGAAATGGTTCTATCAAACAGGTACAACAGGTACCGAGGATGAGGAGACTTATACATCGGATAAGCCTTCCATTGAAGGGCTTAGGGCCATTTTCAAGATTCTACATCTATCATAAAAGTGGGAAGAGGAAGCACGAACAAAGCCTAGCAGCGGACTTTGAAATAAAAGACATTTTAATGTTCCATTGATTATACCTGAACGCCTGATCTGAGTTAAATTGGACGACGAAAGTCTTCGTGCTGCTGGGTTTGAGGGGAAACATGATAAGGCCACCGACAGACACACTTCCTTGAGAAAATACATATTGTTGACACACCTCTCCCAACACTAAAAGGCTGCAAACTAAATGATTCCTGCCAGTCGTATCACTTTCAACGCTATCATGAATTTCATGTGGTAAGACTCAAAATAGGCAAGCAATAGAAAAACGACATTACCAGCAATCGGTATACGAAACGAGCGCCCACCCTTTAATTGATTATGATATTCCATAACGCGAACACAATTCGCTACGGATTAATCGTCAACAACCTATTCCAAAGTCACCGATAAACCCAAAATCGAAGGCGCAACGTCTGTTCTATACAATTTCTTGGTGCAAATTTAGTTAAGTAAGTGGGGTGTCCGACGACTCCGTATTTAGTGGGAAGACATAAGTGTAGGATAGCTCATGCGTGGATGAAATACATGTAAGACATGCAGAGTCTGTATAATAAGCTAGAGAATGTGAGCTTTTTGAGGCGGGGAAGAAGGGAAAGGGGGCATCGCGGAGGGGCTGAAGAGATCGGATGGTGACAGAAACAGCACTCAGGGAGTGGTGAGGGATGTGAGGTTGATTGTAGGGAGGAAACTAGGCAAGCTTTTAATCACGGTATGAGTGCTAGTAGTTTTCCTTTGGGTGGGAAGTCTACCATGGTTGAGCATCATGGAATTTGACGGTTATTGTTGGTATCAACTTGGTTGATATAAGTGTAAGTACTTATTAGTTCTATGTGGTTGTATTCGTTCTTGATCATTATTATCTATGGGAAGCTAGTATTTAATATAGGGAAGAGCTAGCGCGACGCTAGCTAATACAGTGCCCTCTTTGATCACATGATCGATGTCCCGACAGTTACAAAAGGATGGAATTGGTGTTTGAGATCCACAAAGATCAAATATGTATGGAATTCAATAATGCAAGCTTGTATTTAACTTGCTATTACTGCATTATTTGTCTTGTATGAATAAGAACCTGGATAGTCTAGAAGAATCAACTAATAAACAATCACATCCAAAATTCTACCCTATGTGACTGAAAAAACACATCTACCCTTTTCCTATCACCAGGAATGAATATTGTTCATTAGTGTGGCTCAGATCAAATGTGCTTGAATTTTTGAACTCCCCTTGAGATGTTTTGTGTATCATTGATGAATGGATTTATGTGTTATTGTTGAAGATGATATCTAAAAGTATTGAGATCGTTTAGAATGATACCTAATACCTAGGTATCTAAATTACCCCCTCGGGCCGATGTTAATCCGAGTTCCAACTAGCATGTTCCCGTGACTATCTAATCCACTATTTCATGATTGGTGAAAACACGAACTTGTCACCAAGCAACTTGATCTTTTGTTAGATTCGCGTCTCCTTCACATTTCTAATCATTCCATAGTTCTTTCCATACTCACCACCTTCAAGGAGCTGCGCATCCATTTTCAACTATTATAAGTGAAGTTCGTCTTCTATTTCGATTTTTTTTATTTCAATTGAGTTTCGAAGGTGTCAGAAAACGATCACAACCTATTTTGCGCATATTTGAAGCTTAGTCGCAATAATGCCTCCTCGTAAGTCGCACAAATCACATCGCATCAGAGTCTTGGAAATACAGTCCAGCTGCGTTCACATGAATCATATCTTTCGATTTGTTTTAACTATCTGGCCCGCGCTCACCTTTTACAGAAATCAGCGATGACGAGCGTTCGGTTTCCGATGCTAGTGAACAAGAATTTGAAAAGCCGGTAAAGGGAAAGGGTAAGACAGAAGAGTCAGAGCCTGCAGAGGAGTTGAAGGTTGAGTCGGATGAAGAAGGCGATGAGGAGCAAGGAGGAGATGAGTATGCGATGGTTATACTTGCAATGTTCACGTTCAGTCACTAACCCACCGGCAGATATGTCGTTGAAAAGATTTTGAAGCACTCTTTTGACGAGGAAGTCGGTGAACCCACTTTCCAATGCTATGATTGAAATTTCTAACACTTTTGAAGGGTGTATTGAGGTTCCAGGTCAAGTGGGAAGGTTATGAAAAGAAGTCAGACATGACGTGGGAACCAGAAGAGAATTTGTAAGTTTCACTCACTCCTTCTACCATTACTTGACTGATATTGAATTTCTAAGGGAAACTGCGCAAGACATTCTGAACGCATATCTCGAAACTGTAGGTGGTAAAGAACAACTCATCGAACAGTACAATGAGAAGAGAGCAGAGGCAGCCGAAGCAGCGGAAAAGAAGCAATCAAAGAAGCGTGGTCGTCCAAGTACTGGTGTTAGTACTCCCCAATCCAACGGGAAGAGGTCAAGAAAGAATGGTCACCCTGCCTCTTCGACACCACCTGCATCCCGAGAAGCAACTTCATTCAAGCCACCAATAGGAAGTTGGGAGGATCATGTTGTCACAATTGAAGCTATGGAAGGACCCAATGCGGAAGTTATTGTATACTTGACATGGAAGGGTGGAGCCAAGTCACAACATCCATTACACCAAGTGTACAAACGTTGCCCACAGAAGGTAGAGTCCAAAGATATGTAATTGACTGTCTCCAGCTAACACGAAAAACAGATGCTCAGTTTCTATGAAAGACATTTGTGCGACCCCTTCACATGACTCCTCTCACATACCAAGCTAACGTAATCATAGGGTCTTCAAAAAGACTGAAGAAGAATCATAAATGAGCTCTCTCACATTTATGAACGAGCAAAGAAACAGGTTCTCGCAAATTCTATATCTCCCGGCCGATCAGACTGATCGTTTATCTCTGGATTCGTGTGCCATCTCCACGCAACCAGCCTACCCGCGAAATTTCTGTATCCCCGAAGCATTCTCTTTCAGAGAAACTTCGATGAAACAGAGACCACGTCCATATTAGTCATCAGTTCTCTACTTCATACCTTTCTTTTTTATTGACACAATGTGCACATGTGATGGGATTCTGCATACTAAAACGTCATTTCTGCATCAATCATGGTTGGGGTTTTCATTTCCATGTACCGTTTAGCAGGAGTTTGCAGTCAAGCTCGCCAGTAGGAAGACTTCAGGTTACTCAACTAATATCGGAGGTGGTGACCTTTACTTTTCTTTTGGCTTAAGTCACTTGGCTTAGGTCACCACACTACTAATGGCGCCGTTTGTATTTTTAGGGGGCAAAATAGTTGGGGAATAAATAAGTTGATTTAAGATGAACCGTTGCTTTTTTGAGGTTGTGAAGACACATGAATTCGTGAAGATAATGATCGTGAGAAGGGTGGATTTTGAGGCGTTTATCTTTGCTTGCTTGAGGTTGAGTTTGCGTGGTTTTGCTTGGTTTGACCAGTTATGGACTAGATCAAATCACTAATTTGCTGATGGGGAATAGGAATAATGATATTGTCCGGTCCATGTGTATGTATGTATGGTCTTGTGAAGGCAGTATGTTTGTGAGATGAAAGTAGATAAAAGGTGTGTGGACTTGCCGGAAAGATCTCAGTGGATCGTAATCTTACAATTGTGGCTTGATGATGGAGAAGTTGGAAGTCCCGGTTAGGGCAGTTAGGGTTGCAAGATAAGTATGTTTTGTGCTCTGTCTCGTCACTTTCATGGAAATTCTGCTTGATGGTACTTTAATTTCCCTTTCTATTCCCATGTAAGGGCAAACAGGAGTTCATAGGAAGAACAAAGCAGAAATTGTGGGTAGGTAGCGCTCTCGATGATCACTTTGCTATAAATTCGCTGCTTTCAGTAATAACTTCGCTCGTTTGAATTTCTCTGAAGCAACCTAGCTAATGAAGCTTACTATCAGGCCCCTAATAACTTTCAAAAAGATTCAGGTTAATGCCCTTGTTGTTGACTGAAACAGTACAGAGACATAGACAAAGTGATACGGTTTCTGATACTAGCAGCATGTCTCGACGAATCTCGCGCATCATTGATAAATTGTTGAACACGATATTCATTACAGCACTAAGATTGACAAGAAATAGCGTCGACACTAGATTTTTGATGACGGTACAGCTTAATGACATCCTTTGACTAGGTATTCAATACCAGGACGCATTGAGCGAATTTAGATGAAAATGAAGGCCTGAGGCACGGGAAGAAGAAGATCGCTGCGCTTCCATACGGCTCCACGTATTGTTGCCTTGGCTGTAGTTATATGCTGTTCAGGACCGTTTCGTAGAGGGTTTGAAGAGAGACTTTGAGAAGAAATTCCAACAGGTATTTCAGAACCAGAATGATCGCTCTTGCAAACAAATTTTTCATCTAGTTCTTCATTTCACAGATAGTTTGATCAAGAGACATCTGTGAACAAAGCATTTCGCACACACACCATCACCCGCCGATTTATACTTTCTTTCCAAAATGGATTCCAACAATCAACTTTCCATTTTTGGCCCTTCCTCATCATTGGCTATCCAAGCCTATAGCAAACGTCGCGGCGTCCAGCAAGGAGAACGCGCGGAACGTGAGGAGCGCGAATCTCCAGGGGAGCTGGCCCACAAAAGAAAGACGGCTATCTTGAGAGTACCTGCATCTGAACTTGATCCATCAGCTAAGCCTAGCTTGATAATGAAGTTCTACATCAAGTTCAAACCCAGGCACGAATGGAAGAAGATCCCCACCGAAATGCAATTCTCAATCTTCAAGTTTACATTCCCTGGCCAGAGAATGTTTGACTTGAACCTTCGGCCCTGCGTCTTAATCGATCCAAGTTTTGCTGTCCGTAGCGCCATTGATGATCAGACGACAGAGCAGAGAAACCTAAATGCCGCTGCACATGCTGCAGTCAACGGCCAGGGTTGGGTCCGTGCTAAGCCTCCAATAGCACTATCCATTAATAGCGCAAGTCGACAATTCGCGTTAGAGACCTACAAACTTTTAGAGCAACCTCTAGCACATCTTCCTGGTATCTCGAACATACCGATGGGCCGCGCGTACTTTGACCCCGAAGTCGATATTCTGCACTGTCAATCAAAGATAGAACTATATTCAGGCAAGAGAGCGAGACCAACAATTAGTTCTTTCAAAAATAAAAAATTGATCCAGCGCATTGCCCTTCCGTATGGATATTTCTCGAGTCTAAATTACGTTGTTGGCCGTCGACCAGTCTTATTGAATTACACTTCTCTTAAAGAGATCATCGTACTGGTTCCACACTTGCATTGCTGTATCCATGGCAATGAAACTCGATTTATGCTCGGAACAATGGGAACGCAACTTCCTAAAGAACACTATGTCGACAAGTTCAAGACCTTGGTGGAGGGCAAGTGGGCTACTACAATGGCGAAGTCTTGGGGAAGTTTCCCGTTAGTGAGATATGCGGGGACTTGCATCTGCGATCAAACTCCGTCCAGAGGAGTTTTTGGTGATATTCAAACTTGGGCGTATTCGTGGAGATGAAAGAAGAGGGGCAGGGGCAGGAGAAAGAGAAAAGAGGTATCTGGAGGAAAGCATGGGGTTGATGGGTTATAGAGTATACAGTTTCTACGGTGTTCTTTGGATGGCAAGCATACAATACACACTTTCGGTGTTCGTTCTGAAGGGTTGAGTTACTGCGGGGAGTTTGTTCCAAGGATCATAACACCGCGTTTATTTTAATAATTGGTTTACAATCCATTTTCTCAGCCTTGTGATGGCATTCATCCAGGCATTCGACGCTACTGTCGATGAATCCCGATTGACTCTCTTCTTGATTTGGTAGTATTTAATTATATATGCTGCTAACATTTGAAGAATTTCTCCTTTTTTGTGATTAGAAGTGATATTTCCAGACACTGTGTTGGACTTCATGCAATATTTATCCGAATGAGCAATGGAAGGTTAATTTACCACTCTGGTTGATCAGGCCAGTGGATAATATTGATATCGCCGTTTAAAATTACAAAAATACGGATATCCTGCTGATAAATCCAACAAAAAGTGATCAACGGTAGAATTCAGACAGATTCTAGCGAGGTCGTTAGGGATTTCCGCGAGAAAGATGAAACAAATTTTTAGACATAGAGTGAGTCAAGAACTGTTCACACAGGTGCATTGCATATAGTCGAGGGAGGGTTGTAGGTTCATATGCAATCTCGACAAGCAGATACGTAACAAGAGTATACTAGCATCAATTGTGTTATTCGAGCTTCGAAATCCAGAAACAATCCTATTCGCATCAGTCCCGAAACATATTAAAGATACATGGACTTCGTAAAAAATTCAAAACAGATCCCAGATACTCCATCAACTCCCGATTTCCACAGTGGTATCGCACCCTCCGAGAGATAAACCCCAACAATAGAATTGCGAAGAGGTTTCATAAAATCATGATACTCATAAAAAATAGTGTGGATGGGCCTCCTACTTCCCAACATCATCCATATCACCCACTCTATCTTTTTCATCTTTTTCATCGCTTCCATCCTCCCCATCCTTGTCTTCACTCCCCGTCTCCTCATTCTCTCCCTCAACAAAAATCTCGCTTTCCATTTCTCCCGCCCTCTCCCCTTTCCAAATTCCTACTCCCATCCCTGCCACTCCACACACAATCCCAAACTTGACACTCCAATTCATCCACCCTCCCCATCTTTCAATCCATTCCACTCCCCCTCTCACAACAGGACTAATCATCCTGCTTCTCTCATGTTCCAAATCCGGATTCATAGTTACCAATAACATACAGCCAACCCCAAAGATGACCGTCAGCATAAGAGCCGTATAAACTTGTACTACAGCTAATAGTATGGCAATATTTTTTGTCGTCTTGAGGACTTCAAAGCCGGATGCGACTAGTGGATACCCCGCTGCGACAAGAGGTGTGACTTCGGTTTGGAGTCGCCGCATCATTATTTGCGACTGGTCGAAGGCGGAGTGGATCTGTTTACTGTAGGGAATACCCATTTTGGAAATTGGGATGAGCTTGACTTCGACAATTGATGGGCTTGTATGGTGGGATGGGTTAGTTACTGAGTATTTTTCGATATAGCTTTAGCGATTTTGGTACACGAAACACGAGTAGCTTGAAGAATTCTTCTGATGACTCTATATACATAAAATTTCCATAAGAAAATTTTATTCTCTTTCATTTCAAGGAAACATGGTGCTAATATGCTTCATTAATATTTTTCTTTCCAGAGAGTGATGTCAGCACGGGAAGTTCACGATGGCTTTTTACAGGACCAATCATAGGCTCAAGCGAGGGAACCTGGTGAACTCAAAACAGGAATTGCATAACTTGTTTATTACTTCGGATTGGCTGGATGTTTGACCACATGTTCGGAAAGTTTCTAGAGTAAATTTCGAAATTATCGAATATTCTGATAATAAGATTGAAAATTTGCAGACTGTCACTGTGCTTGAAAGTTCATATTGAAAATGCATTTTTTGTGGTTGCGTTACTGCATGACATAATTACCAAGCGAGGTCCACCTGGTGATCATCGTTTCATTTACATTTATTGGTGGTCATGGAGTTCTTTGGGAAGCAATTCTTTAGAGAAGCATGTAGTGGATTGCATCCTTATATAAATTTGACAAAGGTAGAAAACTGACAGTACTTTTGAAATCCACTCAAATAAAGTAAATTTTGGAAATAACAGGAGGAAGCGTTTCCAGAGAATGGGCTATAATATATTGAGGTAGTGAACATCGAGTTTTTTAGCGAGCATCAACTTACTCCCCCTTTCGCCGCCCCTTTTAGATGTATTGCGCAAGAATGATGAAAAAATGGCGTAGATCGTATCTCACTGTATCTAATTCAGAATCGTAGTCAACTCAATGTGTTTGCCAACATGATACGCTAGCCAAGCTACGGTTGATAGACCGTATTGAAAATTCGCAAACCTAGACCAAATAATATATAAGCATCTGAAAGCTCCCAGTCAATCTGGATCATTCTATAACACATCAGAAAGTCTTTCTACAGAAACTTCAATACAATTCTCTTTTCAAATTCCAGAATACAAATCTGAAACTCCCATCATCTTACTCTTCGTCAACGACACGAGTTTTCCATAAACATCAACTTACCTTCTTCACTCAATAAAGAAAGAAAATTTTCTACATCTCTTAAGCCATGTCATACTCGTGGTATAACGCAACTGCTATCGCAAGAAGAACAAGTCAGGCATCTGGAGACAAAAACTGCAGCATCTTGCAGAGTGTATTCATCGCATTGGGAGTTCTGATTGTCTTTGGAATCCTGGACAACATCACTCCATTATGGAATGCACTGGGTCTTGAAATAAATTCTGAATACACCGAGGTTCCAGAATCGCAAGAATATATCACAATTGAGAGTGATTATGAGACTGCAGACAAAATCCCACTGCCGTTGATGACGCCGGTACTACCTAGAAGATATCCTAGGGGAAGAGGTGCCACGCAGGTTGAGAATGAAGAATCTCCGATGACACCAACAACTCTGAGGAGGAGCTCCAGAGTTAGAGAAAGAAATGTCAAGAATGGGCTTCCTACACCTGTGTTGACTCCGACAACACCAATGAGAAGTTTCAAGGCCAAGGGCAAAGACAAGAAGAAGAGCATCAAGGACCAAGCCTTTGATGATTTCTACGAGCCGCTTCCAACTCCAACTGGACAAAAGAAAGTGATTAAAGGCAGGGAAAAGCAGATCGTGCTTGATGAATACGAGGCTTTTATGAATGAGCCAGAAGAGAAGAAAAGCAAGAAGTCATCAAAAGATGAATTGGATTATGATGGATATTCAACTCCATGGACTGCGACACAGCGAAAAAATGTCAGCAAGGGGAAGCTCGGAAAGAGCCCAAAAGGAAAAGGGCAGAAGGGCAAAGCCTAGCCTGGTAGACTAGGCGTGTATGCGCAGGTTGCCAGCTTAATGGCTGGTTTTTTTTTCAAATCCGATGAAATTTGATACCCGGGATACAACGGGAAGTTTCTATGAGGCTGTGATGAGCATTTGTAAGACAGGGAAGTTGAGCAGCGAATCTCGAATTTGAAAATTGAAATTTTTTAGCTTGTAATAACCATATTGATCAAGTGAATGAGGTGTGAAAGCATATATCATTTGTAAATGTCAGTAAGCATTGAGCGAGCATCAATGCACGTTCTAATAGATATTTTTACATTGACCATCTCCTACTAGAATTCCTTCTAAATACTATAAACTGATACATCCGTAGCAAATTTGCTCGAATAATGAAACCCTCGATTCGTGAAACAATAATGCATATGTAAACTTCTCCGAGAGATTCAGTTCGATCCAATAATTCGCTCATGACAGTGATGAATGAAAACATTATCATTGTAGCTATGATTAATGTTTTCCCTATCATAGAAAGCATCATTGACTATAATACTAGCATAATATATAGAAACTAGATTTGAACGAGTTCAGGCTCAATTTCCCCGAATTTGCTTGAGCTTTTTCAAAAATCAATCAATTCCGGAGAGATTGTCTTTGAAATTGTATACTTTGGGAAGTAATTTATCGAATTTCAGTTTCTAAGATCTAGTTATATAGAGTTCAATGACATTTATTCGAATGAATATACAATATAAAATAAATGCGTCTTAGTAGAGCGAGACTTATGTGAGATATCTCGAATATTAATCCAATGCCAGATATATGAAACCTGAACAATACTAGAATCGGCATCAGAAGCCTCGATAGTAATCGAAAGTAAATTGAAGGTGAAATTCCAGCGGATAAAAAGCTGTATTGCTCGGTTATTTATCATTCAATTCATCTAGATGTTTGATTCAGCTTTTAGAATTTTCAGCATCAGATTCAAAATTTTAGCCTTATTGATCTCGATCTCCGGCTCCAACTTCTATTTGTCAAGTATCAACTCCTCACTCCGATTAAAATACTGAATCATGCCTAGAACAATCATCAGCATAATACCTGGGGTTAATTCAATAATTTGTGCCGGAAATCAGTCAGAGGTGGGAGAATATTGTAATCGCAACATTGACTGGATCATTTTACTGAAATCTTTTCTCATTTTCTTTACTACTATGGGTATCATTGTCGTGTTTTTTCAGTCGTTAGACTGGGTTGTTCTTGCAATTGAAACCTGTCTGGAGAATAGAAAATGAAAAAGAAAGCCGCTGAGAAAGAATGCCAGCCGGAGTTGAAAACACCGAGTTTGCAGGGCGCAGGTAAGGAAATTCAAGAGAGATAAGGCGAGGATATATCGAATGATGATTTGCATCGCGAGCAACAGAAAGGAATTATAAAGAGGTATCAGAAGTTTCCGATCGAGACCCGACAGGCAAATTATGTTACAATTACCAACTAATCTGCTTCATGCCATCGAAAGAAAATGCAGAGCCAGTTTGACTGAGGATTTTGAAAAGAATTCAATTAGGCACGCTTTATATTAAAACAAAGAGTAATAAAGGGCAACAACGCTTTTAGGGTTGTGAAAGGGGTCTCGGTGGTTTACTATTTTATTGGATCGTGGATATCGCGAAGCCTAAGGTCTAGTGTTAATCTTAAGTAAATGTGAATTGAGGAATTTGTTCAATTGATTATCTCGAGTGTGTGAAGCGTGTATTGATATCTTTCTACTGCGATTTATATATATCCGATGAAGATTGTAAACTCCTGTGCGATGCATGTCAAGCTGATTCTTGAGCTAACGTAAGGCTAAAGTAAAACATTCCAGGCTTACTTGAGAAACCTTGGGTTCAGATACCGCCTAGGACTTGGAGATTCTGCGCCTCATAACATACGAATATCAGAATTTTGGGAACTGAGTAGATGAAGCCGACAGGCTCTCAGAAATTTGAAGCACGCCAGCACGTGCCGTCATACGGGTCCATATACGACATGTGCGTGACATAGACGTACAGTCACGGGGATTGCTACTGCTTATATTACGGCTGAGATAGCTACACTAGCTGGTGCGCGGATATACTGGAAGAAATCATTATTAGACAGTTCCTTGCTTTTAAATGGACTACAAATTTGGACAGTATTTCAAAATCTTACAACAAACACGAACTTTCAATTCTCCCGATCATTTCGACTCCCACCAAAACCCGACATTTGCCAAATAGCAATACACCAAAGTTTTAATATTACAACAACAAGATGATCATTATCTTGTCATTCTGGCCTAGCATTATCAGAATAAAATTCAGGAGCGGAAATGAGTTATCATACATCGGGAATAGTTGGACAGAAAATGTAGAGAACCTCCTTTATTTGGCCATTTGTCTAGCGGTCTTCAAATTAGTCAGTATGGCACTGGTCGCTGCAAATCGTAGATTCGAGCGAAAACTACAAGAAGAAAATGCCAGGATTACACGAATGGCTCTGTTGATTCAGACGGAGATGGATAATAGAAGACAGGCAGGAGTCAAGATTGAAGGACAAAGCTTGTTGGACCGGAAGCGACAGAAAGAACTGTGGAGAACGGTTATTGTGGAAGAGAGAGTTAAGCTAATCTCGGTAAAAGATCTGAAGAGAAGAAGTCGTCCTTTCTTCCCTAACTTTTGATGTACCAAGCCGTAATTCAAACCAATCTTAACTCAATCGCCGATGGGATCGTTCTTTCAGGGACGAAAATGACACAAGAATACAACAATATCAATGATCGATAGCGTTGAAATAAGGGACTGTGGAGCAAAGGTGTAGCAGGAGTTCATTGCCTCATCGGATCCTAAATCATTTGTGGTTTTAGGCCATCATGCCATTTAGTCAGTATCAGTGCTTCTTTGCTTTCAGAAGTTAAATTGAAAGAGTTCGAAAACATACCAATAGAAACCATGGAGCGATGCAGCATTTAATATGATGCAACTCAACTGAATATGAACATCACTTGGTTGTTTAGATTGGGTCATTTGCATCGTTGTTAGTTTATTGCAATAGTAAGAATCTTGCACAAAGTGATTCTATGCTTTCTAATACAATATTATTGATGACAGCAACTACGTAGTATCTGCATGAAATACGAAGATAACAACTGTGTGGTAAATCTCAAATCTATCTCACCGTACATGCATACGCCAGGTTCTCGACGCCTACCAGTTCATATTGTGCTGCCCCAATCATATCAACAGCCCTGCGAATTTTAATACATCAGGGGATGTTAATTGTAAATGAACTATTTCGAAGCCTTCATAACTGTTTATGTCCTAAACTTATGTGGAAGCATTCTGCGCAGTAATGAAAGACTACTGCGGGAGAAGGACGTCAAGGAGCACAAAGCTTGTTCAACCAGGCAAATAATTGAAAACGCCGAGTAAACATTCATACCGTATTTACTCGAGGGTCAAAGCAAGAGAGAAATGATATTGAAATCAGCTCGAAAATCTGAATAGGTAATCCGTTTTTACACAGGGGTGACTGAAATAGTGTAGATGGCTTTGTGAGTTACGGATGGCTAGATTAGAATAGCTTTCAATTTGTTCATTATCGTATTTATAAGTATGAGAAATTGTTTCGAGGAGTCTATTGTTGGTAACGAATGACCAAGAATGCACTCCGGGATGGGAGGAGGTTGCTGCTAGTTGTTTTGTAAACTTGGTACGAAAATGGGACCTCCACTCCCATTGATAATTAGGTTGCCCTGGATAGGCGGGGCCATGGGCTTCGACTGCCTAGATAAGTAGTGTTGGATTATTTTGTTAAAAGTGCCGTATTTCCCTACTATAATCTCAGGTAGCGTATTCGCTAGTATACTCGTACAGCTCCCCCTATCTTATATAGGTAGTTCACATTCAAAGAGTAATAACAGAACATCTTCTTTCAATCTTCAACGGTTCTTGACTCACAAAATACTACAACCCTAAATCCGACATAAAATACAAGCTTGCCCAGGATTTCCACCGCCCTCAAAAAAAGTTCTCGGCTCGATTATAGATCACGAATACTAGCACTTTTCAACCTCAGAATTTCACACACATCAGCAAATCCTCTAGCTCAAGGATCTAAAATCTCGAAAGCTTTGGAACCATGCCACCTACGTTCCTCCTCGGACCTGAGTGGGAAGAGGGTGATTGGGAGGCGGCCAGTAGAGCCTATAAAATCTCTCTTTATTTAATCTGGACGTTGCTTGGCATCGAACTTGGCTTGGTGGTTATTTCAATGATAGTTGCCTTCTACAATGGCTGTGCCATATTAGTCATTTTCATCGGAAGAGCTTTGTTTGCAAGAGTAAACCGGGACAGACCACAAGCGGAATTCAATGAAAAGCTTCAAGAGAAAGGCATAGAAGGAGAATGCAAGCCCTTATTAAAGGAAGATTCTGGTTAAGGTCCGTATTTCTGTAAGGAGTTTCCCTGGAACCTGCTGATATAGTTGCACAGCTTCTTTCTAACAGCTATTGTACGGACGCAGAGTAGCATTTTGTTTTTGCTGGCTGTCTTTGAATAGGTACCTATTCTAGGGCTGGAAAAGTTTGCTGGTGGATTATTTAATGCTAGGTATATCATGAATAATATTACATAACAAGAATGGATCATTCTCACCGCAATTAATAAGGTTAACTACCTAATAAGTGATTCTATTCTTTGAAAAGTGATTCTGAGTGAAATGAGAATCAATCATACGGCCATTCTTCAAACAGAATGAGGAACAATCAAGTGAAGCTAGTAGTTTTTTCCTGATTCAATCTGGAACACAGCTTTGAAGAGCTATGTATTTCAGCTATAAATGTTTTATTTTTATTCTATTACACACTTGAATTCCTCAGCAACAACCCCAAGACTAGCTTGCTCCACGTACCACATACCATTTACTGCAACAAACCACACTTGAAAAGCGTTCGCCCTGAAACCCCATACCACAAATAATTCTATTTATTTGACGCTGATTCTTCCTAATAATCTAACATCCTTCATCATAGTAGACGATGAGTTTTCTCCGTCAATTCACCAGACTGTGTCACGCCACTAGCACCGGTATGGGACACGTCAAGAAGGGATATCACACACAGCAATTCTTTCAATACAACAAGGATCACTTGTATATTATCATTCCCACTCTCTCTACTGCTGATCTCATGGCTTTTTATCACAGTACGGTTGGATTTTCTCTCCCATACCATGGACAGCAGATGGAAGACACCGAAGCAAAAGCTGCTACTGACAAAAGAATATGAATCGGTGAGTATCACTTTTAATGGAGCTTCTGAAAGTTGCTAATGTGAATATAGAGCTCATATTCTTACAGAGAAGTGGATATGAGGACAGCCTTACAACACAAGAAATTTTGAGGCTCTCTCGCTAGTAAGATTGATGTGGTAATAGAGGTCAGGGCTACTGATGATGAGCGCTGCGTTTTTCTCTGGGCCAGGGATTGTCGGCAGGTATCTGTGAGGTATCAAAGAATATGAGACAATAATGGGAGAAGTCTCATGATAGTTCAACCCTCGAATTTATGTTCTTGAAGTGAATTAGATGAGAATAGTTTTGTATATATAAGCTAAGCGAAGTAATGGTTTTATTAATTGTGAAATTCAATTCCGAGATGAAACGAAACACAACTCGCCAATGTTTGTGAGCTTTTAGTATTAGACGAGAGGTAACTCAAATCAAGTAGGAGCCTGGAGGTTTCTACTTCCATTAGAGTGAATTAGATTTGTTCCATAGACTCACCTGAATGTTCGTAAAATTGAAGCCCTCTGCCATATGACGGAACGCACCGATTAAGAGTAGTGAATGAGACTTTATGATCGCTGTACAATTCAAATTTTCAATATTTAAATCACCAGAATTCTGTGATGAACATCTTTCAATTTTCAATTTTCAACTTTCAACAAGATCATCGCGTCTAGGTACAATCTATCACAAACACCTACTCAAAAGTCCATTTACAGACTTTACAATTCCAATACAAAAAATGACTTCTTTTTCCTCAAAGCTTCGTACATAGCGACAGAACCTGATAACGACAAGAGAGAACATTCTATTCAATTCACAAGCCTTCATCATGTCACCTATTAATGTCATTTGGCATTGCAAAGCACTAATTCCACTTTCTAGCAGCCCACAGAATAGCACTGTGCCTCCCCCTTTTGACAACTGGCACTGCTCAAGCCATTTGGAGCATATACCTAGTGCTAGCGAAGAATTTTGGTACAATTTCTTCATTATCATGGTGTGGACTGTCATCGGAATTACAGTAATTGGTTCATTCATTGCCATATTAGCCGTTATATTTGTATTTATCAAGGCGATCAAGGAGAATCAGGAATGGGAGAACAGCATAAAGGCAGAATCCAAGCAGTTGTTGGTAGAAAAGAACAATATAAAGACAAAATCCAAGCGCTTGTTGACAGAAAAGAACAATATGAAGACAAAATCCAAGCGGTTGTTGGCAAAAAAGAACAACATAAAGGCAAAATCCAAGAAATTGTTGGCAGAGAAGAAAAGACAAGACGGTAAAATCAAGGCGGAATGCCAGCCACTTTTGACTAAAAATTCTGGTAAGATATGTAATATTTCCTTTCCAGAAGATGGTGAAAAAACTTGCTG
This sequence comes from Botryotinia globosa, assembly GCA_014898425.1. Taxonomy (NCBI): domain Eukaryota; kingdom Fungi; phylum Ascomycota; class Leotiomycetes; order Helotiales; family Sclerotiniaceae; genus Botryotinia; species Botryotinia globosa. Next base: position 217,051 of record RCSZ01000011.1, read on the forward strand.
ACAATTATCTAGGTAACGAATATTGAATATTTGTAAAGGTCCAACGTGGGTCTGTGAGACAGAGAAAGTTGGGTGGAGACTGGCTATGAACAAATGACGTTTTTCTAACCTGGAGCAGAGGTATATATGAGGGCATATTTGGAAAGGACATGGTTTCAGGTGGTTAGACATACAAATTCAGATTAGCAAATCACTCTCATGTTTTGACCAGTTCAACTAGTTTGTGTTGAGCCTTCAAAATGAAAATTATACCTGCTTTTGTATAGAATATGATGATGCCCCTTAATTTCTATGATTGATTGATCACGTACTTAAAGAGATAAGATAAATCAAGGTTAGATTTTACAATATTAGTACGGGATGATGAGATATGAAGTGCTTTGTTTAACTAGATGGCTGTATTGTTTTTACATATTTCCAAGGTTCTCCTTCTTTGAAATCTGGTAGATAATGACAGAATCCATTAGGATTTTTGATAAGGCATTAAAATCAAGGAGGTTCATACGACTCTTTTATTGGATAAATTGGACTATATTGAATACAAATAGACATGTTTGATACTGTATACCTCTATACCTCGGCTGTTCATTCGTCAACTTTAAGGAATTTGAACAGTACAAGCACAGCCATTTCTGCATGAAAGGACTCAAAGATCTCGATCCTGCCGACCGAGAAATTATAAGAAAGCTTCTCCAACCTCAATACTTTACGTTCATCAAAAGACCTTCAACATAACAAGATTAAAGTTATTCAACTCACAAATACAACATGTCGCCTACTCCCCCAGACGTCTGCGACTGCGCAAAATGGTGTGCCGACATGCTCAGGGCACGCCACTACAACTTTCAAAGGCTATGCATTATGGCAAAATGATGTCTTTCTTGCAGAGGCGTGGAGCTTTGGAAGTTTGTAATCTTAAATCAGTGGGACCATTGTACTTTCATCATCAAGTTCGTCGCCATACATCAACAAATTCATTGGTCCTTTCCAAGAACGAAATTGATATGCCTGACCCGCTGGCTTTCTCACGCCGTCAAAGTGTAGCTCTGCAGAGCTGGGTCACATATAATCTCGACTACCATGCTACAGATTCTGTTAGATTGTTTCAGGAAGCAGGAATGAAAAGTATGTCATCTGAATTGATCCCCAACATGGAAAAGAGGGGAAAATTAGAGGGCATCAGTGATAAGAAAAAAGATGATCCCTCCATCAGTCACAGTAATTATACCGAACCGAGTAGTGAGACAGGTGTTGGGTCTCGCATTCCGAACTCATATATGAGTTATGCCTCCCGACCAAGTCCGAGAGGTCAATGGGGGGCTAACCCCTTTCTTCCTTTGTCACAATTACAATCAGAAACTGTTGGATTGACTTAGTAAGGAATTGTATTAGGTTCAATAGTATTATAATTCTCTCTGCCCCCTTCGTAGAAGGGGGCATTGCTAAGCTATATACGCGTTCTCAGTCACGTGTTCCAACAGAAACAGCAGAAGAGTGTAGCCCCCGATCAAGCCGGCATTCAGACCAAAGTTCTGTTTATATTTCGCCGTCGCGCGGCTCCTTCTCGTCTGTTCGGTCGGACCTTGTCCAGCGCCCTCCCCCGATATCCTTGAAGTTTAAAACAAATTTCTAGGTCATATACTCGCTCACATTTTCCATCTTATCAATCGAATGGTCATTCCATATGTCAACTGTGATCACTGATGGGACTGTGTCGAAGTTAGATTGGATTCAATCATTATGCATGATTTGGCGATGTCGCTCTATGCTAAGATACCCCGTCAGAACAATATGTTGAATTTTGTGAGCATTTCAGAGCATGAAATTTCTCCGATGGCATTGGAGATTTACATATATTTGCCCTTCGATCTGTATATAAATGTTAATTTGTCCACATGAACAATAGCAATCCATCAGCACCAATGATCAACATTGCATTTACACTTAACACCACGGACGTTGATGTACTGTCTGAGACATTTCAGGTATTTTAAATTGTGGTTTCAAAAAACATCGGAGAAGAGCATATCTGAATCTTTCTTTTATGAATTATTGCCTACTCTCTGGTGGTGATAATTGTGAAATGAAGTATAATACCATACCCTCGTTGGGTTTCAAAAAGGCCAAAACTATTTTCATATTCAAAAACAACCTCTTCTGCATCCACTTTCATATGTACTTTATCTCTCGGCTCCGGAATAGTTGAACTGACTTTCACATCCTCGACCAACACAGGTTTTTCGTCGCTCTTCGAACTCGACTTCCTGCCCCAAAATCTGCTAGTATTTCCTGCTAGGCTAGGAGCGACCTTTTTAGGATCTTTTTTCGCAGCGACTTGTCTGGAAGGTAGCTCTGGATGGGGTTTCAAAGCCGCTACTAGTCGTTTTGCCATGTCTTCATCCTCCCAGAACCATGATCCACCATTAAGACTCTCCTTGTCTCCTATCTCCGCAAATACGTCATATCCGGGATTCTCTCTGTCAAACTCCAGCGGTTGTGCCTTTTCGTTCTGGACACAGTGTGCTGGGATCAACAGCAATGTTCCTTTTCTCAAACCTGTGTTCGCAAACTCGGATAGATAGATTTGAATTTGAGCTGTAAGGAGAGAAAGAATCTTCTCTTCTTGTGCGTGCTCGAGAAGAGACTTCTGGGTTTGGATAGAGCTGAATTGGGTTCTGAGGTGGTTCAACTGCGATTGAATTTGGGTTCCGTAGGAGGTGGACGTAGATGGGAGGACGGAAGGGCCCGAAGGCTTCGATGCTGCAGGAGCTACCGACGATGATGACAGAGAGTCAATGTATGATGGGGGAGCCGTTTCATCGTCGCGATCGTGTATTAGAGTTTTAGAATCCATGCTGACAGCTAGGTACAAAAGTATGATGCTTTTTGATGCAGCTCAAGTGATCAAGGTTTGGTTGTGGGAAGAAACGTATTGGTTCTCTCTCTGCCAAGGATATATGGGCGAGCCTTCTAGTACGTCCGATTATGTAAATCCGATTAACGAACTCTCTATTTCCTCTGCAGTAATTCACAATCTTGGTAAACTCAATAGAAGTGTTACTAAGTGCTAGTAAATATTAGTGGTCCATTAGTCACGAGACCGGATTCACTAGGAAGAAAGCCAACAACAATCGATGATGTATATGACTTCTCTTGATCTAATCTTTGGTTTTTGCGAATTATCATACCTGAAGTGACTCAAAATTTCCTCAAAATTTCGGAATCTTCATTCGGACCCAAATAAATTGCAATCTCACGGACTGGTGAGGTCGGGTGTTCGGACAACTCACTCGGCTGTGCCACCCCATGTCAAGAAAAATATGTTATTTAGCTGCCTAATATGCACAGCAAGGCTTTGAAATATGTGGGAATAAGTAAAGTTGTCTGCCTCGTCGGTCTTGGTCCAGGGATAGACATATTTAGTGCCATTCAATAGGTCCTGAGGTAAGGTATGACGATGGCTGTGTGGGGCTGCTGAGATCAGGTGAGACTTTCTAGAAGCTCGCTAGAAAGTCCTCAGTGGATCCGGGGAACATCACCAAGTTTAGGGGCTCGGCATCCCAGGCTGAGATTCCCAGCAAGCCTTGCCAAGGTGTCAGTATTGCATCAAAATTTGCCGTTTGCCGATTTCGCAATATTATTCCTGCTTGCGGTCAAACAGCTGATAAGCTTAAACTGTTATCTATCTAGGTACCTACTTTATGGTTTCACTATTAAGGTTTTTTGATGTTGCGGGGATTGGACTTCTTTGAGCACTGCTCCTCCCTTCAATGCCCAATACCCTCGTCAATGTTCCTCACCACAGCATTCTTTTCTTGTCTGTCTCAATTTGTCCTAATCCTTAAGTGAAGGAATAGTCAATGTGTAAGTTTAAGATTGGTCCGAAACGGCCAAGTTCTTACTCTACACGGTCGGAATGGCGGCAGTGTAACATTATCATCTTAAGTCAAGAGGATTGCGCCCTTAACGCTATTGGTAAGATGAGGCTCCCTTGTCAATCCGAAGGGGTGGAAATCAAATTGCTCCTCAATTGTTGATGCATCCTGTCCCGCTGTCGCCCTGCTTTTTGACGAAATATTCACTACAATCTCTACGCAAATACCTCAGTAAGGTTGTTCTATATGCCTTGAACATGTCTTGCCTATTGATGGCGCTTTCTGCTTGGCGAGTGGATTTGAATGCATATAAAGTCGCTCCTGATTTTCTGTTCGGTGTTTCTTGCTCGCTACTCCCTTCTGTCATCATTTATCGATTGCCGTTTACATATTGTTCTCTCGTCTAAATACTACTGTCTTCGCCTTATAACCTCATTTATTCCCGAGAGAGATTAATTGATCAGCTGATCTGTACCATCGTAACTTAGTGTTTCGCAAATAAGAGTCAGACCATTTCAGAAGGAACTATCCAGCTACTGATATATCAGCCCCTCTCTTTCTTCCAATCAAACCACAACATTTCATCTCCTACATCTACCGATACCTACTAGAACTCTTCTATATTATCAGCACATTCACCAATATTTATACCAATATATTAAACGCCTTGGCAAGGTATCACGAGCTCTTCAATAATTGAGAGTTCACAATCAGCGCATTTGACAATCTTGGAGAACTTCAAGGGGCATTCCAGAAGCACTAAATAACCCCGCACTCAGGTTAGTATTCAGGCATAGTTCAGTATATTCAATTTGTTAGCTGGGCCACTGATTATATGACACAAAACAGCCCTTCCTCTTCGAAAGTCTATAAATTTTACCAAGATTCCCCTCGATAGGATTTTAATTGTCCAAAGAAAAATCACATATCAATCATCATGTATCAAATTGCTTCTCCCAATGAGGTTTGAGCTTGTTCCTAATTCGCTTAAAGACAACGTACCTGAATTCTAGTAGTATCTCGCCATCACTGGCGCAAAGATTGCGACTGTCAAAATATGCAAGAGCGCTTTTGTTTGGCCTTTTCAAAAGGTGAGTGGATTCTCATTTTCTCATACTGCACTGCTAATGCTTTCCAGGTTCGAAGGTTCAACATTCAACCTCGCGACTATGAGTTGTCACTCCAAGCTATGACAAAGGAGAAACTTCAGTTGGCGATTCCTGTAGTATTCACGATTGGCCCCGATGTCAACCGCAGAGGCGATAATGCCCGTACTGCTGATACTAACCACGAGAGCGCCGCAGAGGATGGCGACGACGCCCTTTTGAAGTTCGCAATGCTCTTGGCTGAAGGCGAAAGCAATGACGGTGACGCTGGCGCACATCTCAGAAAGATTGTTGTCGGTATCATCGAAGGTGAAACTCGTGTTCTCGTCAGCTCCATGTCAATGGAGAAGATTTTTACAGAGAGAGAAGCATTCAAGAAGGACATCTTCAAGAACATCCAATCTGAATTAGGTCAATTCGGCCTTAGAATCTATAACGCCAACGTGAAAGAACTCAAAGACGCTCCAGGCTCCAACTACTTTGCCTCTCTCAGCAAGAAAGCCCACGAGGGTGCCATTAACCAAGCCCGTATCGATGTAGCAGAGGCTCAGCGACTGGGTACTGTTGGAGAGGCCCAGCGTCGGGCAGAACAGGATCGAGAACTCGCCAAGGTTCAAGCCGAGACCGCAGTTCAGAAAACAGAACGTGATAGTGAGAAGGCTCGAGCTGAAGCTACACTTTCAACCCGCAAAACTGTTTACAACCGTGATGTTAAAGTTGCTCAAATCGGTAAGGAACATTTAGTTTTGTTTTCCGGAGGATCTGTTTTCCTGACACATTCCTCTGAGAGATCTCCAATGGCTTGAAAAGTCTGAAGCTTGAAGACCCTGACACTCGGATTCTCCCTGAGGATATCGAAAGAATGGTCATTAAAGTAGCAATTCAAAGTCTTGAATCACAGATATTGCAAAGGGAAGAGGATATTAAGAATCTTCGAGGGAGACTCCATTGGTTTAATATGCAATGAACTGACACATTGAACGATCAAAGAGGCCACACGTGCCACCGAAGTTCGCGACGAAGAACTCCGCAAAGAAGTCGAGGTTAAACGTGCTTTCACAGAGCTTGAACGTCTTCGTGCCAGTGACGTTGTTAAAGCCACGATTGCCCGTGAAGCCAAGCAACAAGCTGCCGATGCTAAGAACTACGAAGAGCAAGCCCGTTCGAATGCCGAATACTATAGCCAGCAAAAAATAGCGGAAGCAAAGGCCAACGCTGAACAAAGGGCTGCCGATGCTAAGATGTATAGTGAGAAACAGGCTGCACTTGCAAAAGCCAATACTGAGCAGAAGAGTGCCGACGCCAAAGTCTACAGTGAACAGAAGGCAGCTGATGCCAAGGCATATAAAGAGAAGGCGCGTGCAGAGTTTGAGCTTTACAGCGAGCAGAAAGCTGCTGAAGCCAAAGCTTACAGAATCAAATTGGAAGCTGAAGCTAACTTTATCGCCGAGTCCAAAGCAGCCGAGGCAGCCCTCTTGAGGAAGCAAAAAGAGGCAGCTGGTATGAGTGCCATGGCCGCCGCATACGCAGATATGAGCAAGGCTATGGGTGGTCCACAAGGACTCATGCAATACCTCATGATCGAGCGTGGCACTTACCAGGACCTTGCCAAAGCCAACGCCGAGGCTGTTCGTGGTTTGAACCCCAAGATGACGATCTGGAACACTGGTGCACAGGCTGGTGGCATTGGTGAAGGCAACTCTGCTGAAGGTCAAGGGATTGGTATGGGTGGCATGGACAGTATTCGCAATATGTACCAGATGCTTCCACCACTAATGTCCACTATCCATGAGCAGACTGGCATGACTCTGCCAGAGTGGCAATATGGACGTTTGGGTCCTGTGCCTGGAGAGACTCAGGAGGTTACCAAGGTTAATAGTAAGACCAATGGCGCTAATGGACACAGATAGGGCAAGGGTGAGGAACTTGGTATGTGTAATAAATGTTAAAGCGTCGCGGATAATAAGGCGTCGGAGTTGTTAAAGCGTTGCAGGCGCTGGAGGGGTTGGAACGTGCATGATAGATATTAGGGAGTTCCGGGGGTTTGCAGGGATAAGGAGTCGTAGTTTCTATAGCATTGACTGATGAATCTCTTAGAGATACGTCCAATCTTTTAGCGTTTCATTACTCGGAGGTATCAATCTCTAAGTGTTTGGTGGGGGTTGACACAAGGAGTTGGTCAAGCAGTATTTCGGGGGCGGGGGTTGTTTGACACTTCTGGAGTTACGGCGTTTGGAGGGTATTTTGGTTTATTTTCCTTGGTTATTCAATAGCCTGTTCTTCTATTTTAGTCTTCTCTTACTCTGCTAATGTCACATTCAAATCCTGAAGATGGTTTCACTCTCGGATGGGGATTTTCCATGCTTTTAAAAAGAATGTGAGAGAAGAAACAACAAAATAAATAATACCAAGAAAGTAAAGAGGCAGACATTGTAAATTATTTCAAGGTTATTTATTGTTAAGTGTTTTCATCCTGTTTTTGTTGCTCTTCATATTTAACTTTCTGTGAAAGTTCTGTGATCAATTAGACTTTATGCGAGAAATCTTTGGATAAGTTCACGGAACTTTGTTCATTCTCATTCTGAAGTAACTGAAATATTCCGTACTGTTCAGGAGAAACTTTGATTTCTATCAGTTCCCGGTTTCGTCATTATACAGTGCGCTAGAGTATGTAGTTCGCTTCTTGCATCTTTCAATCCAAGCTCTCAACCCTCAATCGTACGATTTTCCCACTGGAAATGAATATATGTGGGCAAAGCTAACTGGGCCATCCCCACCTTTGGTAAAAGGGTTGAAAACCTTTTCGGTGTCTAGGTTTGCATTCCATACAGACGAATCAAATCTCCCGGGGATAGAATCTTTCTGCAACTACCATCGCGAAGCTGCCAAGCGTATGGAGTATTGAGGTTGTTTTGATTATAGGTCGAATGTAGTTGGATAAGAGTAGTTGAAAGGACTGTTCTTTTCACGACAATTCGGTCCGGTTGTCAACGTATGGTTCTGGTATTTAGTGATATGCAGTGTCTTCCTACCACAAGATATTGTGATAGCTCTGTTGGAGATCAGCGAATTACATCGATTCTGGCTTGTTGCGGAAGATTTATGATATCTAAGGATTCGAGGAAAGGAGGGATAGGTTCGCGGCATAAGCCTCTCGCCCCCCCCCCCCCAGTGCGAGATACAATACTTTAATCTTTCACTCCTTCAAATTGTGCTTTGTATTCTCAGTGTTATAAACCTTGGTGCAAAAATAGAATTAACAGGATTCCTACACAGCAGATATAATTTTATTCATGGATGGAAGAAGAGGTTGCAAAGAAAACATGCTTCATAGGCGTCATCCCATTGACACCGGCTGAAAAATATAGTCAAAAAAGCTTCATCTAAATCATCGTTTTATGATCGTAATCTGACCGCAGTCTGAATCGAGCCTGATGTAAGATCTTGCAAGCCTAGATCGACTCTTAAACTTATCTTTAGTTGAAAGCAGTACTTCAGCCTCCTCTTAAGGTTCAAAGAAGGTTTCAATTTACTTTTTATCTCGACTCAGTTCTTCAGCTCTTCAACTGTCAAACATGACAAGCGAATGGTTCCATCCGTTACACCATTCCATAGTGACTTACTGAGTTGTGTGAAAACAAACCATTTTCCATTCTCTTTCTTTGCTTTTACCCGAATGCATGAAGGGGGGTAAATTGGAAAGGGGTTACTAAGCAGATATTTCAAATTCACATGACAAAATTGAATACGAAGTTGAAATATGACGTTCGAAGTAGCGTAAAGCTAGTAGACAGAGCTAAGACAATATCAGCTTCTAATTGGAGAATTGACCAAGGTATATTCCTCACTACCACGTGATATTGCAATTTCACAGAGAAGAACCTTGGTTGATACGAGGAATGGTCTCCTATAACCCCACTTATTATTGGATAGCTAATTCTATGGAAAGGAAGAGCCCCCCTCAGTCTATTCTTTCCGCTTCCGTCTTTCACCGCTTATTTTAACAGGCAGAACTTCCCCGTCAATGTCCATTCAAGGAAGCGGTGAGCGTGTGAACCTCAAAGATGTAACATCGCAAACACAACCCGCTTCCACAGGAATCATTATATAGGAGTAAGCGTTCGTTTTATTCGCAATTTGTTGTATGAATATGTATGGAGCGTTGTCGATTCAAAAAATTTAACATTTGATGCAATGCGGCAGCCTCCTTCGTGAATCTTTACCAAAGCACAGCCTCTTAGTGCTAAAGCTAAACTGGCTTCGCCACTGCCGGGTATGGATTCAGCTAATACTTGCCTTGACCTAATCGCCAGCGCCGGCAATCATTTCCGCTCCATGTGAATAAATGTCCATTTTCAACTACATTCCTTCGCGTTCTTCGTATATCACATCACGATTTTTGTTGACAAATAAGCTTAAACTTCCCACCTTTCATGCTATCCCACTCTATGTCCAAACGACGAGCTCATACCAAGTCTTCAAATGGCTGCACACAATGCAAGAGAAGACGGGTGAAGGTCAGTTTGTCTCATTTCTTTACTTGCTGATAATGGTTTTGCTTTTCGCTTTCTGTTGTCCTGAAGAACAATTTCGGCTTGTATCAGAGTTCCAATAGTCCAAATTGCAGTCCGATAAAAAAATGTTTGAGATTTCAGAACTCAAATAGTACGTTTGAGTGCATGAATTGTTTAGGCCATTTGAATAATGAGCCGCTTTTGAACAGGGAGGTACCTCTAGACACCAAAAATCTACACGTAATCTACTATTCGGGACTACTGAATCTTTTGTTCGGAATGTTCGGGTGAAGCATTTGATTTGTTAGATTTTTCCCACCGAGCGGTCGCTGATATGCGGAATTTCAGTGCGACGAAACACGGCCGTCATGTGCAATATGTGCAAGAAGAGGTGAACCATGCAGTTACCTTTCACAGCCATCAAACCAGACACAAGGCAGCTTGCTTGCTGGATTCTCGGCTCAGACTTCACCCACAAATTCAGAATTCGAAGATGATAACAACAGAGCTCTAGAGCTAAGATTGATGCATCAATATTCAACCTCTACATCCGTCATTCTTTCCAAAGACTCGAGAGATGTAATGTTTTACTGTGATGTTATGGTCAATCACGCAATTTCAAATACATTTCTGCTCCATGCCATTTTAACCTCCGCCGCTATTCACATGTCGACTATTGAGACTGAAAAATCCCAATATTGGGTTGCTACTGCCTTGCAGTATCACAGTCGTGCGACACTTGGTCTCAATGAAGCTTTGAAGAATTACTCATCTGCTTCAGATGCAATATCTCTATGTTCCCTGGCCATGGTTACAAATTCTCTATCTTTGTCAAGAGAGAGGTTGAGGGGCGAAGAAATTGATCCTGTGGCTGAATTACTTCAGACACGCAAATTACTTCAGGGGCTCTCAGTCTGCTTAGACCAAACAATAGGGGGTAACTTGTGGAGCGGTTCTTTCGAGGCTTGGAGGGATCAATTGATCCAGAAATCATCCAATCCGAAAGACACGATTCATAGGGACCTTCTCACACATATTGATAACACAAATTCGATTTTTGGGCATATGGGTATTTTTCTGAGCAAGCACGAGAAGTTCCCAGAATATCAGTCTAAAAGTGAAGAATTCATCCAGTATGTATAAATGTTATCTAGTCTCAAATACAGGACTTGACTAGGCTGTTCACTGACTTCGAACAACAGGACGATACTGCATAAGACGAATGAAATGGCTACGTACATAGCTTCTATTGAAAGTGAGCATAAGAATGAATACTTGACTGCTTGTACATCACTCTTCTCGTACATGGAAAGGTTTCAAATGGAACAGGGCGCTACCATCATAGCATGGCCACTGGCAGCTAGCGATTTTCTAGTATCCCTTTTGATGGACGGTGACGACATAGCAATGCTAATATTTATGCATTATGGAGTAGCGTTATATTTATGTACATTACATAGTTTCTCAAAAGGCGCCGGAAGGCATTTGGTAGAAAAATTATCGCGAGCACTCGAGGTAAAACGTCCGGAATGGATCGAGGTGCTACTTTGGGCAAGGGCCTCTATTGTACGGGATATGTAAGCTTTGCTTTTGTGTGTTAAGTTCACATGTCCCAAATCTTTCTTACCGTATTTGTGTATTATTATTTTACATTCTTTGGCCATAAGCAAGGCTGAAACACTGTATAAGAATAACTTTCTAGTATTTCTTCGGCCTTGCACTAAGGTCGAAGAAAATGAGTAACAAAGCAATGGAATATGATAATCAACGTCATTCGTTCTTCAATCGTGCAAGCAGCCAGCCGCACTCCTTCAGCCTCAAGTGTCATTTATATGCGCTGAAAGTAATTTGATCTTCGTCTCTCAATTATCTCCTGTCAAATCATCTTCCACCCACTCCTTACCCTACCCCGCCAGCTGAGATCTAGGTTGGCATATGCCGGTAATTCTATTTCCCGAGTTCTCCTTTTTATCTCCATGCCCTGACCCTCATCCTCCTCAACAATCCATCTAATATAGCAATAGACAGACTGAAAACCCTCTATATCAGATCTCAGCTTGACACTAAAAGGTCAAGTTCAATTCGGTGAATCTCTTCTCTATTTTTTGGATTCTCAAAGACAGAATTTCTCGCTTGTATTCCTTAGTAGAGGCCCTGTGGATACAAGAATTGAGCATCCGGATAAACTACATTATCGGGTGGTTTCTGGGAAGCAGGAATAGATGAGTCATGACAGAACAGTTCTCCTCACGAGTTTCGAGGTGAACGAGGTACTAAGAATACAAAAGAGGTAGAAGAGATTGGATGAATATAATGCTAATTCGAGTGATGAATTTTCAACGGTAAGCTCTTGTGAGACCTGGAGTGATTTTCTGTATCCAAGACTCTATGATTCGAGATGCCTTGCACACATTTTATCACAAGTATTATAGGTACTCTCGCCACTTGTTAAGGGAATGAATCTTGTGGTCTTCTGATTCAAACTTGACGAAGACTTTGTAAAGCCGGACTTAAAGCTATCGGCTCCAGTAGCAAAAATGAGTAATCAGACCGGGTGAACTTGGATCTTTTTACATGCAGATCAAAGACTTTGATAGATTTGAGTTGTACAAGTAGAATTTCACGATGGAGGGTACACTCTGCCAAGTAGGAAGTCTGAGATAGGTCGTTAGTAGCAGGATGATATATCTCCTAAAGTGACTTTTTCAATCCTATATTCTATAATTACCGGGCACATTCTTGCAAGACCAACGTTGTCTAAGCACAATGCAGATGGCAGATGATTTAAGATTCTAGTTTTGCAAAGTACGAATAAGTGATTAACGCACCTTTAAATTAAGGCGACTCGTATTTCTGGCCGTCGACAGCTGGCATTGCATGTTGCTTGTCTCGAAGACATGTTAACGAGTCCCTACAGAATCGGCACTAACTCGCGGAACTGTTCATCCAAAGTCTTGAAGATACTTTCGTTGTATATCTATGATTTCATCTTCCAAGCTTCACCCTGACAAGCTGAGACCCGATGATATAGGCTGTCAAAAATGAACAATCTAGTTCACGAGCTGGCTCATGTTTGACTCATTAGTTAAAGTATATTCTCAAACGTTCTATAGGATCTGACTACTCATAGGATCTTGTACGGCTATGTTGCATATCTGATATTCTGTGCGTCAGACTATATCTTTACAAGTTCATGTTTGACCAATTGGCATTCAGATTGATTGGATCCGGCTCATTTGCAAGCTTACTACTCCTGAGGTTAAAAAACTAGTACATCACCGGTGTTCCCAATACAGCCATTCACAGTCTTGGAATTATAATTGTTGCACATCTTACATCCTATTTTACAAGATTCATGCCTCCAAACGACACTTGATGGTGTGCGGAGCGGGGTTAATGGAAGGAGGAAGTCAGTAATGGGAACCTATCAGTGAAGAGGCCCATTCCAAGTTCTGGTAGATGCATGTAAATAAAGTTTCCTGCCACTCGTTGTTTATAGCCTGGGGTGAGGAGCTATCAAGTAGTAATCCCAGCTTAAGTTACACCATCTACCCCAAGAATAATTATTTATAATTCCACAAAATGTATCGACTAGTGAGCAATTCAAAAAATGTTAGTTGTGAAGTGCCATGGTCGAATCATCTATATCGATAGCAAGTGTAGCGGTCATTCGTTCCTAGTCAAGAAGTCACACATTCTAATTGGGCAAGACCTAAATTCTGGCTGTAGTCTCCAGACGTTTTGAACAAGTCCTCATGCCAATCAATTCGGAATTATTTGGATGGAAGTGGATTTGAAATGACTCCTTTCCTTCTGATAATCTTGAATATATATTACCAAGTGATCACCAAATATCAGGATAAAATTCAAGTAGTTAGTCCTTTCTGGGTCAGAATGTAGAGTAAGACTGGATTGGGAAATTTTAGGCCTTGATATTTGGAGAAGAAACAAGAAATGTGGTCAGAATAGGAAAACCCAAGTTTTGCGAAACATTTCCATACTCGACCGTCGGCTCATTCTGACAAAAAGGAATAAGGATACATCAAGACTCGAAGCACAGTATATCTTTTGCATATACTATCTACCTATTGTTCCGGTATCATGTATTTGAGATTGTGAATTTCATCAATTGTCGTAGTCTTTACATCATTGTAAATTAGTGACGGACGGTGAATGAGAAATTACGGGCATCATGAAGAATTAGAGATGATGGATAATTGGTGACAAGTGGCTTTTCCTTCGACGTTACTTTGTGCGATGGCATGACCTCACTAGTGCTAGCGTGATGTGCTAAGTAAGTATATCCGTCAGACTCAGGGCTAAGATGACTTTACCGAGTAAGATTACTTTGCCGAAACCTGATATATTTTCTTCCCAAGTGTTTTTACGGTTGTCCAAACCCTTCGTCACCTATTCAGATATCTAAATAAATTGAGAACTTTTCCTCCTCCCCCTAAATATCATTAGGCCTGTTATAGCTTATCCAGACAAGCAACAATTCCTTAGATATATCTCAAGAGCCATACTAAGATCACACTAACAAAAACACTCATCATATCAATTCCCCTATCTCTTATCCAGACAAGCAACAATTGCCGGAAAATGCCCCTAGAACCACACCAAGACCATACCAATAGATCTACCCATCGTACTAACTCCCTTATCTCTTATCCAGAGATGCAACGTACTCCAAAACTTTCCTCTAGGCTATATCTAGAAGACATACTAGCTTAGCCCCCGCCTCAATTGTGACTTTTGTCTCTAGGTTCCCTTCTCAACCAGTCAAAATATTCCAATTCATCGTCTCATAAAGCTAACTTAATGGAGTAGTATACAGAGATGCAACAAATCCCAAAATTTCTCTCTAGATTGAATGTAGAACCATTCTAACTAACCTAGGCCCCCGGCTCAATTATGACTTCAGTCTCTAGCTCCTCCTCTCAACCCAGTTAAAGTCTCCCATTTTATCTTCTCACGGACTAACTTCATCGGGTAGTATGTAGAGATGCAACATATTCACCAAACACCTATTTATATTCAAGATTTCATATTTCTAGCTTTACTCCCAACTCATGAACTAGTAGTCCTTATTCTCATTCTATCAGATTGAGTATCATTAAGCGGTAATGAATTAATATGCCCTATTCCTTTTGGAGTACTATCCAGATGTGCAACAAATTTTTCTGGAAATGAATCACTTTGATAGTGACTTCGAGTTGGTTGGTTGTGAAACTTCCTTTCAATAAGGTTTGAGTTGAGTGAATGTAGACAAACAAATATTCTTTCAATTTGAAATCGTGTAGATATTAGGTATTAATTGAAAATGTATCTTCTTCTATAGCTATTTTTTCAAGGAGAAAGAGGCAGAGGAAGAGAAGAAGAAACAAAGTAGGAAAGACAGAAGGAGCTTAAATTTTCAAATCTTCTTGGGGAAATCGTTCGAGAACCGGGTGGCACTTATTCACGAAGTAAGATGATTTCAGTCGGGAAAGAATTCCTCTTAAATTGTAATCCCACCTTTCCCCCCCTCATCGTCTTCTTCCATCCCTCGGTGCACATCTCGAAATCTCCAGGTCTTTGAATTAATTACCAAGCATACAGACTCATCACTTCATTCAATCACTTGGACTCACTTAGATAGATGTATGCTTAACTCGAGGGGTATGAGCTTATCCCTCACCAGCCTGATTGCTAGAAGAAATGACAGTGTATCTCCTTCCCCTTTGCCAAGAAATTTCCGAAATAAAGAGATTTTCCCTACTCTCTAGAACGAACTCTGCCTTCAAGTAACCAACACAAATCATGCTAATTATCCCACTATTTTCAAAGATGTCAGGATACCCCCACAAGATTTCAATCACAGATATGCAACAAAAGCGATACCATTTCCTCTCAAAGCTATCAGTGGATGATGATGAATATACTGGTCGCACTTAACCGTCTTAGCGAGAGAGCTATCAGTACCGGCTTGTGAATTTACACACAGTGGTATTTCACTTGTCAGGATACCCCCATAAGAAAACAGATGTAGATGTGCAACAAAACTTTTGCTAGCCATCATCTCCTCTAAGTGGGTGGGTTTGAAGTCATATCTATGCATAAGCGTTGGAGCCGGGAGAAAAAATATCTTTCTTCTCAAAAGGCCCCGGAAGAAGCAGTCGATCGCTTCCCCTTTCCAAAAGAGCAGGACCATTTCAGAGAAACTCAAATCAGGGCCGAGGTGACACCTCCATCGCTTTCTCATTACCACACTAATAAGACAGCAATGGTCCTCCGAACCCACGATAAAAAATCCCCCACACTCTAATCATTTAAGGATCAGTGTCCATATCACACAAATCCAACATACCTCTCCATATTCTATCCATCAAAACTTACTAACTAATTTCAATTCCGCAAAAACAAAAAAAAACATCATCAACTCCGTCATAATCGTACGCGTGAAGCATTCAATTACGCCATTAAGAGATTTAAAAATAGTTTATTCCCCAATACTACCTAGCCACAGCTTCCCAACTAGCAATACCTACTTTAGACACACCTGCAGTTCTAGCTTAGCACTGACCCTCACCCACCGAGAATCCAAGCTTTAGACTTTGTGGCTGAAATTCAGTCATGCAACAATCGAGAACTTTGATATTTATCAAGCCACAAAAGATGAAACAAGCTTGGTTGTCTGCCTCTAATGCACTAGGTAAGCTCTAGAGATCAGCGTTCCAAGCATGAAGTGCTGGTACTACCTTGGCACCAGAAAAGTTTGAAGTGAAAATTACAGACAAATTGGCAAGTAAGTAGAATCATATTAAGGAATGGCGTATTGAGAGAGATTCAAGAAGACTATTTCTCTCATATTAATATCAACTCAACTTGTTATGTCAACTTAAGCCGCTTCATCATATCCACAATTCCTCCACCCCTTTTCGATCTGTCTCTCGACCCTCCTTCACTCCACTCCCGGAACTTCCATAACCCCCCTACCAAAAAACTCCGCCACCATCCCAAACTTATCTCCGCTCCTACCAAGCATATCCAAAAACAAATCATGCCTCTCAGCTGTCTCATCCTGGCCTCTCCTGATCGCCTTAATCGTGTCGTTTTCCTTTTTACACGTTGGGCAGTCTCCTTCCACGTTTCCCTCGTCGTCATTTTTGAGACATCTTTGATGAAAACTATGTTTACAAAGGAAATGGACCGTGGGAAGATCTAGTTGTGTGCCACAGAAGGAGCAGCGTGTGGCGTTAAAAGTTTGAGGCTTGAACGAAAGTTCGTTGATTTCTTGACGTTTAGCTTCCGTATCTGTACGATAAGAGGTGATCGTACGACGATTCGTGGCGATTTCTTTGCGTTCACGTTCGATTGTCTGCTGGAGGTAGGTTTTTACCATACCCATGGTTGCTACTGCGTTGGTACTTAATGTTTGAATTACTTGCAGAGGTGCCATAAGTCCATCTGTGTCAATCTTTTCCAGCACTGCGTCCAGTTCATCACCGGCTTCTTCGAGGATTCTTGGATCTGATGTAAAATATGCAAGGGCTGCTGGATATAGCTGAGGCTCTTCGGGGCCGTACTTTCGTAAAGCTTTGATGGCACCGCGAGTGTCCTTTGCAGCAGCATATGATCGGAAGATATCGAAACGTAGACCAGCTTGTTCACGCACAAGCGTAGTACCATCCTTGAAATCCGAAAGATGGGAAAGTAAAAGTACGTTAGAAATATCAATGGGAATATCCTCACCCTCGATAAGTTTTTTCGCTTTACCTTCCCATTCTTCGCGATCACGTCCATTCTTTTCATTTGATTTGTGTAGGTACATTTCAAACAGGGTTGTATATAGATCGATCTTATCACGTTCTTTCAGGCCCGGCTCTTTGAGACATGCTTCCAAGAATACTATGAATTCCTCAGGATGATCAACGAAAGAAGAGAACGCAGTCCTTGGTTGCGGCGGGCTGTAAGCCGGTGGCGGCGGCTCAAGATCTTCAGTTACTTGACCGTCGGCCGGTGTAGCATTAACATTGCCTACAGTGGCAGGTGAAGGAATAGTCGAATTGTTCATAAAAGGAAGTGGTATCAAATCCCTCATGTTTGCAACAGCATTAACAGCGGCACCCGCGGCACCAGCCGCATACCCAGCATGGTGTACAGGGGCTTCTGAAGTAATAACAACGTCTTTCATAGGCCTGTAGCTTCCTGTGTAGTAGTCAATAAAGACCTGAGTTGTGTCTTTCGGACAATGCCCCAGAAGAACTCTAGCATATTTCATAAGAATTGGATAAGCCTATCGATGAAATCAGTATATTTTGTAGTCATGACGTGAATAATCTTACAGCATCGGGATCTAATCGCCAAATATATTGTAGAGCTTCCGGATATCTTTTCGAGTCTTCTATCAAAATATCCACTACTAACTCATGTTCGCCATGCTTTTTCGCAAGGTAGGCAGCTTGTTCATAGTAACCACCTTGTCTGCACATTGTAATGGCGGTCTCGAGGTCAAATTTGAGATCACCTGGAGATTTGATGAATTTCTCCAGTTTATCAATGTCTTTCAATTTAGCATAGCAATTCAAAAGTAAAGTGGTATGATCAGCTGTTGCTTTGTGATGTTCATGAAGCTCTTCGAGATATTCAATCAGATTATGGATACGCTGAGTATCAAGATACTAAGCAAATTAGCAACAGCATAAAAATAATTCACAAGTGCGACATACTTTTCGGATGACTTGTGATGGTTCAGTGCTATCAATCGCTTTCAAATATTGTTGCATGGCGCCATCGTAGTCTCCTTTTTGATACAAGAAGTCTCCCGATTTTCTGAAAATCATGTTTTGCTGCTTAGAGTCCATACCAGCCTTTTGGGCCAAATTGATTGCGTGAACGTAGAGGTTTCTTTGGTACAGAGTCTCAAGTCTCTGTTGTAACGGCTTCTCATGATAACGATGTATCTATTATATTGTTAGCTTCGATCAAGATATTGACCAATACTACCAACCTTTCCATCTTGTGTCAACGTAAATAAATCGCCCCAAATCACAAACAAGTCTTTGACTTGCGAAACTAATGACTCCGAGTGGGCCACAAATTTGAGATCTGTATCCAATAAGGTGAATGTCGACGTGTTGAATAAATCATCTGCATGAGCCCCACCAAATCGCCGAATGGCACTGGATTTCGTCGCACTCGATGTTGCGGGGGGAGAGACTATCGCAACATAATCTCCGTAAACTGCTACCAGGCTTTTTGGGCCATCATAACCATAACACGAATTTCGGCCGTCGACTCTATAGTAATAGATAGCATCATCTCGGACTACTAATATATCACTATTCTTTTTATCCACCGTCATGCATCCCACACCACACCCATAATCTTCGACCGGTCTAGCTGATTGATTATGCGCTCTTCCTGAAATGACGAGCTTCACAAGACGTGAGGTCGTGGCGATGTACAAATTAACAAGTCGTTCTTCTTCTCGAAATGAAAGTCCGGTAATCGGTTCCTCGGATTCGTGTACTGTTCTTTGCTTCGCTCCCCTATCATGGATCAAATCTCCTCTTATGACGGTCACTGCACCATTTCCGAATCCCACAGCCAATTGTGAAAGATCATCCATTGCAGTAAATGCAGATATCTGGTTTGAATTAGCGATCGATTCACATCTGCGGAGATGCCACTGACAGGAAACTGTTTCCGCCCATTTTGGATACTCAAACTCGATTGACATGTCGGTAAGCCCGTCTTCTTCACAGGTTTGTCCAATGCCCATACTTTCAGAATTGGTTCATTTGATAAATCTTCCTAAAGTACATCAGTTCCTGACGTTGTACCACCATACGTTGACACCCACAGCTATTGTAACCAGCAACGATGTGCCTTCCACTTGTTTCATATGAGTTATCGACCCAACATCGTGTGCTTGGAACGTTCGCAGGATCTTAAAATTCGAGGATAATATTCGCACAATGCCATCATAGCTTCCTACGAAGAGATTCTCGGAACCGGAGCATACGCAGCTTATTTCGTTGTTCTCGAAGACGGATTTACTCTCATCATCCGGCGGTTTGACTTGGCTGACCTCGAAGAAATCGAACGTTTTCCACTACACTTTGTTAGTGTTGCCCGTATGAGATGGGAGAATTGAACTCACAGAAGTTAAAGCCATGTTAACATTTCATCGCATTCATAGCGGATTGTAGAAGTTGAATGTATAGAATAGCTTCGGTGAACACAAGGCTGGCCAGGGTGAGCTCAAGGCTAGTGCAGGCCATCAGTGCACGGACTTTTAATGTATGTATGTTCGTTTACATGTGGAAGGAACAACACCTCAATATGCGTCTCTTACTAGCTTTCTTACCAATCAAACGGATATTCGTTTCTGCAAGATTAGCTAAAGAAAAAGGGGAAGTTATGATTGGAAAGGCATGCTCTATTATTGGAAGATAAGCTCCCAGTCTTTCTAAAAGGAGAGTATTCCTAGGTTAGAAATACATCGAATATCCACCGCTAATAAGTCTAGTAGCATAATGGTCGACGGGAATTGTACTAAGTCTTCCATTGATTTCGTCTCCACCCCATCTCCCACCTTTCTTGCCTTGCCCTATCTTCATCCTCCCTGCAATCTGCACATACTTGATCTCTGAACATAGAAGTATAGGTTCGTGGCATGCAACCATGTCTATGGACAAGATCGATTCTGCCCTCAGAAGTGTCGTCATAAGGACAAACTCTAGGTGCATTGGCTAGGTCCAATTCCTCCGTCCATCGATCTGCCTCTGCCTTTACCATTGCTTCAAACTTCGTAATCTTCGCTTGCTTTCTCCTGGTTCTCTCCTTTTCGTTCGCTTTTCTTTCAGCCTCCTGCTCCAATTTCATGTACGCTTGAATTTTTTCCGAAGATTTTTCTCCACGACAGCGTGTCGCAGACCTCAAGTTTCTATTCCATTTCTTCTCATTCTCAGCTTCTTGTTCTTTTCACTTTCTTCTTCTCGGATCCAATTTCGTATTGCCTCGTCCAAGTCCTGCCTCTCCCTATCCCAAGGCGTTCCTCGCTTCCTCTCAATCTTCTCACGAGCGCTCTTGCGACTTCTTACTCTGTTCTCTCTATCAATTTCGCGTTCCCTCTGTGATTTATCCAATTCAGCACTTTCACGATCTTCTTGTTTCTTTTCCAGCCTGTATCTCTCTTTGTCTTCCGGTGTTCTACTTGATAACCATCTTCCCAATTTACGCCTCTGTTGAGAGATTGTCAAAAGGGTCGCTTCGTCAGGTGCGTAATCAGCTGGTTGCCATGTTCTTGTTAGCTTGTATGGCATGACGAACTAAGATTTGCTGATGAAAGTAGTATTGGCACGTCAGGGTGACAATGATAAGCGATGCAAATTTGATTCGAAATAGGACTATTTTAGTTGCCGTCTTTTATTGTTTCTCGATGTATGGTCGAAGTTCGTATGTGTCTATCTATGCCTTGTTAACAAGCAGATACACAATCGGAACGACTTATGGTTTTGTATTGAACTGTGACGCCCTTGGGAGGATTTAATGTTCGCGAGAAAATGAGTTTCTAGAAATAGTTGAGGATCGTATGATTGAATTGAGTGGTGGTGTTGTCGAGGGGATCGAATGAATGACTTGAAATAAGACAGCTCGATATTTATGAGTAAAGATTACGGACTGCGAATCGCTTGTAGAGAAGGTGCTTAATATTTATATTCCGCTTTGGTTCCGAATATTTTCTCCTAGAAAATTGATAAGAGAAAGAAATCACAAGGGGTGTGTGTGGAAAGGTATTTGAGTATTAAAGGTAGTGCACATAAATTTGTGAATCAACAGGTAATCTCTGAATAAACAGTCACCAATGCTACTCACGGGTTCGCTGGTAAATGTTCGTCATTCAAGTCTTGTAATAACTTCCATACTATACTGTCCATCTTGGTCGAGTCCTTTACAAAACTGAAATGATTCACAAGCACATCCACAATCTGTCTTTCCTACCTACTTCGCAGAGTATTCACACACAAGCTTTCCTCATGATTTCGCTATGGTCAATCAATCGCAACTATCATATCGTTCTCACTAGTTTATTGCCCTTGCACATTGCCCTTCTAGTATGCACATAACATGCTATTCCAAACTTCCGATCCACCAACCGCTCATCCTCCATTCAACAACACATTCACCCGTTCGTCTCCCTACTCCCTACTCCCTACTCCCTACTCCCTACTCCCTACTCCCTACTCCCTACTCCCTACTCCCTACTCCCTACTCCCTACTCCCATCACCCCATCACCCCATCCCTCAAGAGTCAAAACAGACCCCCAAGATCCGACCATCTATATCATGACCCCTACCCTCCTCAACCACACATCCCAGAATCCTACTTCATAAAACCAATCACATACTTCAAACATCACAAATTTCCATCCCTAAAACACACGAAAAGAAGTCTCCTAACATCATAACACATACCAGAAGCCACCACAATTCCAATCTCACTCTCCTCTTATCTCTCATACACTAACACCCTCCCATCTCATGGCATCTAAAACCCCCATCAATAAACCCCCTCCTCCAATCCCAAAGCCACCATCCACAAACCTCCTGTTCCCTCAATTTATTCCCAACTCTTCAAATTCTCACCACCAAATCATAAATCCCAGGACATCTCAAATCTCAACCCGCAAATACCCCTCCTTTACCTCCCCCTTCCTTTCCCCGTATCCTCCTGAGATCCCAACACAACCCTAAAATCAAAATCACACGTTCGCACACAAACTTACACATCAACATCAAATCATCAACTCATCTCCTGCAAAAATAACTCTAATCTACCTCCTGATTTACATCGAGCAGTGACTTTTACCTACTCCATACAATCACACATTTATACGAGACAAGCACACATATACTAACGACTAGTACCTATAGATAAAATACCAACCAGTGAACCTGAATATTTTAAACCTAGTACCTCATACCGAGACTTATCGTCGTGGAGGAAACACTCAGTGTGCATTGATGTTACGTAAACTAAGATGCCTGAAACTCATTTTTGAGATTCATCTAAAGTGCTGCACGAGGTTGGAAATAAGACATGGAATGTAATTCAATGATGTTATAGTTAAGTGTACAGCCAATGTATTGATTTCATCTAGGTAATTTATGATCTGGATTACAAACATTGGAGAAAAAAAGCTGCTAAAGCATGAATGCTTCAAGGAAAATAACCATTTCTGTGACGCTATTGCTCGGATACAATTTGAGAAGTGAGCGACCCATCCTCGCTCTCATCATAAAACCATTATTTTTGGAACTGGTTGGTCATCTCTCCACTTCACTCCTTTGCCCCAACCACCCCACCCATCTGTAGAAAATAAACCCCAGCTAGAAAATCGCAGAAAGAAAAGCATGAGGAAGTAGCAATAATACAATCGACGTAAGCGTAAAGAGGGAAGTTGGTGCAGGGTGTGGAAGTATTCTCAATATGGTGCTTCATTCTCGTAAACATCTCTACAGACACTTGAGAACATTTTTACTGTAATATGATTAGTATGCTATATTTCAAACGAAGAGACGTTGACACCTACCAAGATTTCGTCATCCATGTTTGCGTCTCCATTGGTAGCTGGCTCAGCAACAGCATTTGTAGCTTGAGCATCGGTACCGGTCTCTGCATTCGCGACATTTCCGCTCTCCCAGTAATCTGCCATCTCCAAATCGAGTTCTTCAGCGGTCTTCTTCTTAGCTGGGCGAGCTGTAGTGGCGCCGGCACCGCCACGGGAGCCTCTCTTTCCTCCTCGCTTGCCAGCTTGATCCTTGCCGTTTGTCTTGTTTGGTACAGCAGATTTTGGTTGCGATTTTGGCGCGCTTGTAATTCGGTCCATTAGTCTCTTAGCAAGCTTCTCCTCCATAATGCTGGCGGCCTGTGCATCAACGAGAAGTTGAACCTATTGATAGTAAGTGAATGAACTTGAGTGCGATAACTAGTGATAGTAATTACCCTCAATGCTCTGTTGTCAACCTTAACACCGTTAAGCCTGGATACAGCAGCGGCGGCATCACCTGGGCGATGGAATGTGATATTGGCTTCGCCACGGCTAGCTCCATTTGGGCCATAAACTAGTTGAACGATCTTGGTGTGTAATTTTGCTTCGTGAAAGTATTCCTAATCATTGAAAACACATGGTATTAGTTACTGAGAAAGAGGCACGGCAGAAATTTTCTTCGAAGTCGGCAGTCCACATAGAAAAAGGGCATTCGCGATATTCCAAAAAGGATTTCCGTTCCAACACCTCCATGGAAAACAGCCAGCGAGCGAGCGGTCAGCGTTAGTGATACTATCAGTATGCTTGTTTGAACAAATTCAATCGACTCGGACTGAGGAACAGTCAACAACATGCTCAATCGGTAATATTGATTGTCGTATCAAATCGACGCGTCTCCGTGTGAGGAGTGTTCAGGTGCAACACGTCAAAGAATCATAAAATCCACAACTCATAAACACAAGATAGGTGCGACTGCTTCTCCATGGAATGAAGAACACGTTCTCGGAACGAAGGCCCAAAAAGATGAATGCTGTGCTGTGCTGTGCTGTGCTGTGTTTGCTCAACCACTCTGCTCGCTGGGACATTTCTGTCTTGCCTTCACTCCTCTGAACTCTCCATTATTCTTGCCATGCAATGGCATGCCAGTCATAAATCTACACCATCGTTCGCCTGCGCCAAGTTCGAAATCAGGAGCTTGCCAGGCAACCTGACAAATTATTGGTCTTATGCAATCTGACGAGCTTAACTTCAATCCTACCAATGCATCAAGCGATTTGCGAGCAAAGGTATGAAGAAAGACTTTGTGATGGGTAATAGGGATAGGTCCTCTTATAGTCAAGGCCTTCACCACTTCGACGAATCAAGAAGAGGCGTGTAAAAATATCGATAAAAGTTCCTTCAAGGCCATAGACCTTAACGGCAACATACCTTAATCTGTTGTTCTGTCACATCATATGGCTGACGTAAAAGTCGTTAGCAGCTGAGTCTCGAGGAAGATGTGTTCAGATAGACATACCAAGTTGCTAACCACAATACGAGATGGGGCATTTCCTCCCGAGGGACCAGCTGGAGCAGGCTTTACTGCACCCTTGACTGGCTTCTTGCTCTTGGATACACCTCCGACTGGAGCTGCAGTAGCGTTGCGACCACCTGGAGCACGTCCACCACGACGACCACCACCGCGTCCACCACGTCCAGTGCCTGATGCTCGTTGAGTAGCAAGGATCTCATCGAGAGATTGACCGAGCTTATCAGAAGACATTGTGAAGTATTTTGGGTTTGGAAGTGAGAAATTGGCTGATTATGGTTCGTGACGTTAGGTTCAAATAAGATAGAAAAAGTATTGACCGAGTATGAATTGATCAATAAATTTCGAAGATGGGAAAGAAGCTAGCTGACTTTGATTTCTGATGCGCTGAAATGCGTTCTATGAGGATCAGGCTTTGGCTGAAGACGCGCCTGAAGGTGTTGTTGTTATGGCAAGGGTAATTTGCGATTATCCGAAGCTGGATAGAGTCGCGATTAATAAAGGTGACTTCTTTGAAGAATTTGTGGATTTGGAAAGTTATGAATAGAAAGTTGTTGAAGTTCGAGTTGTTGATGGATTATGTCGAAAGTATCCGAAGTATTTGTTTGTTCTTGAAAGGAGTTGGAAGGAAGGAGGCTGAGTTTACTTTGCAACACGATTTGACGCTAGTCCATGGTTGAGTCATCATTTCTTTCAACACATGACTTCTCTAACCAATTTGAGCTTAGATCAAGTAGCGTGGCTTCCAATCTGTACCTAAGGTGAATTCTTTCTACTGGAACCTTTGGATGACTTTTTGATCACATTTGCATTTATGATTTTGAGGTTTGATCCGATTCGATGGGTTGCAGTCAATCATGTACTGGCTAGGTACGGGTAGCTGGTCAATAAGACAGATACGTTTGTTACAGTATAGGCGGGTATGGTATGTAGGAACTTCTTCACATCTTCATACATGAAGAGAAATACAGTACAGTGGACCGGTCCAAACAGATTTCAATGATATTTTCCCAAATATCCTGTCCCTGCTTAACATCACAATCTACTCAAATAAGCACTCGGTTTCCCACTCGATCGACCGTTACTCCAGTCACCAGAACAATCCTCGATTCATGTTTGAAATCCATGTAATGAATACAACGCGCACGCGCAAGATTGCAGCTCAGCACAACCTTGTAATACATTCGATACATTGGCTCTACGAGTAGGAGTATCAAAGTATGAAAAGAAACGCCCAAGAGTTTTCCGCGTGGTTTTCCACATAGCTTTCTAGCAACATCTGTCCAGCGATCCGCCCTTAAAACTCCAGAAAGTACAAATACCCCGAGAGTCGTGGAAATATGTCATACACGGTCACCTTTCTGTCCCAGCCTCCTTATGGCCACATATATCCTGCTTCATGAAGAAAGCAGACATCCCCTCCAATCAAAACTGTCCTCTCCAATCATCTTCCTGCCACGTTTGCTTTGCTGTCTTGGGATGTGGAAGTGGAGCTAACTTTGCTGTCTGATTTGGGCTCTTCTACAGAGTTGATTTCGAGAATGTGGTAAAGGACAATCAAAAGCATTGCAGCTGAGCCAAGGAAGATCGCGAGGCGGTAAAGTTCATCGTCCGAAATCATCTTGTGTGATTGTTATTCGAATTGCGACTCGAAGAGTGAGAGTATTGAAGGAGGCCACGTAAGGTCTTTGAGAGAGAGACGTTGAGTAGACTAAATAACTATTAGAACTCCTTCCCTTTCAACCCAAAAACAATAGTTTTGAATGGAACATACCACGAAGCTTCGATATCTACATCAATTGTACTGAATTATGATTGACTTTGACGTTGTTGATTCAACTAAGTCAAATAGTTCGTGTCGCAACAGCTTCGCGGCTTTCATGTAAGGCCAGCTTGATGGAGCCAAAGTCAAAGCTTCACTCCCCTACTAGCCCCATTCGCTAAAGTAGCCATTAAATTTTAACCCCACCAAGATCAATCAAGTCCTTGATTATGATGATTTTGATTTTGATTTCATCACCAGTCTAAAAAAATACTACTATTTCTTTAGTCGCACATCAGGAGAATACAAACACAGTCTTTTCCGCATATCGATACCCTTCCATTGAATCTGGTGCGTACCTGATCATCCATTGAATCAGTCATCTATACAATACACAGGGCCCTGATCAACAATCCGACAAAATGCCACCAAAGAAGGGGAAAGGCCAGCCGGACCAGCCTAAAAAGGCACCGACCACAGTGGCAGACAAGACTTTTGGAATGAAAAACAAGAAGGGAGCCCAGGCACAAAAACAAATCGAGCGAATGCAAACTTCGTATAAAGCTGGAGGCACTCCTGATGAAAAGAGACGACAAGCCGAGAAGGAACAACGAGAACGAGAAAAGATAGCATCAGAAGCGGCGAAGAAAGAGGCAGCTGAATTATTCAAGCCTGTACAAGTTCAGAAAGTCCCATTTGGTGTCGATCCCAAAACAGTTCTCTGTCAATTTTATAAGAAGGGCCATTGTGAGAAGGGTAGGAAGTGTAAATTCTCACACGACCTCAACATTGAGCGCAAATCAACAAAAATTGATCTTGCGCAAGATCCTAGAGAGGCAGAAGCAGAGAAAAGAAAAGAGGAAACTTCAGACGATTGGGACGAGGAGAAATTGCGCTCCGTTGTGTTATCGAAGAAGGGAAACCAAAAGACTACAACAGAGAAAGTTTGCAAATTCTTTATCGATGCTGTGGAGGAGGGAAAATATGGTTGGTTCTGGACATGCCCAAATGGAGGAGACAAGTGTATGTACCAACATAAGTTACCACCAGGGTATGTTACATCGCTTTATTCAATTATTTGTGCAATCGCTGACCACTATACAGATTCGTCCTCAAAACCAAAGAACAACGTGCTGCAGAAAAGGCTCTTATGGATAAATCACCTCTAAAGACACTTACACTTGAGGATTTCCTTGAATCTGAACGGCATAAGCTTACTGGCACATTAACACCAGTTACTCCAGAGACATTTGCTAAATGGAAAGCCGAGCGTATGGACAAGAAGGCTGGTGAAGAGCAAGCTAGACTTGCGAAAGAAGCTACTGGTCGTGCTATGTTCGAGAAGGGAGATTGGGAAGCCAGTGGAGATGAGGATGAAGGCGATGATAATGAAGATGATGCATGGAATATGGAGAGAATGCGACGAGAGACTGAGGCATTACGTGAGAAGAAGGAGCAAGAACGATTAGCCAACATGTATGGCGGAACAGTTCCAAGTAGTAACGAAGCCGCACCTCAGATCGTCGAACCTGTAGCAAACGAGGAGGGGGAAGCCTCCTAATTACTTCAAGATACACGACATAAAAAGTCATTACTTGAAATCAATATTTGAATTTTAGCGTCATTCGAAATGGGAATGTGAAATTGGATTATGGGATTTTACATTGGGAATTTTGGTTTCGTTGAAAACATTCCTCAAAATTGAGACTCATGGGACACTTCTCTACCCGCCGCATCTTGCCACCACCGCAAGAATCAGACTTTACAAGAATCAGCATCTGCAGCCACATGAGGATCCATTCTGAAACAGAATCAATCATCGCTGTTCCACCTAGTCGTGATATTTCCAGCACCACGTGTGATGGGTAGGTAGTGTCGATACAGGGAGACATACTTTTATGTACACTCAAATATGCACTCGTTATTCAATAAAACTTTGTCCCCTCTGCGACTCCTTGCCGACTGTTTTCCTTCCTCGCCCAGTCCCTCCGAATCTCAATCTCATCCACCATAATTCATTTTTCCAAATAACCTATCCAAAGTTTCTCCTTCCCGGTCTAACAACAACTCTCTCCTCTCTCATCATTCTCACTATATCAATTGTCAGCTACATTTTGAATGCCCAGCGAAGTATATTCATATTTCAAGGATATGAACTTACCCCTCTTCTAGATGTGTAGAGCCAGAAACCTCCATCATATCACGCGTGAACATTCCGAATCCTGTTATTGCACCTAATAGGATGCAGATTATGATGTATCCTTTTGCAATTAGTATGGGCTCCGTGAGTAAGGAGTTTCAGTGGAACTGGGCGGGATTACGATGACGGAATTCTGAGCAGTCTTACCGTTACTATACATCCACATCATCATCACCGTATAAGAAATCGCAAACTGCACTCCATGAATCCCCGCTCTCAAAACCTGCTCCCAGGCCTCGACGGAAATCCAAGGGATGCGCATCCACTTCCACTCCAAGATTCCCGATCTATCTGCTCGCTTCGGATTCTCATTGTGTCCGAGGAGAAGTTTATCCTCTTCGTCTTCATCTGCTGTTTCGAGGGACTTCTGCTGTACACGATATGCGTTCTTGGAACGTAGATACCGATCGTAGGCACGTTGATAACGACGGGTCGTTTCGAGGAGTATAGGAAGGAGGAAGGAAAGTAGACAGATGAGGAGGAACTGAATGGATGTGTGGACTTGGAGGGAAGGGTGAAGGTAGCAGGTTGATGTGGTGTGGAAGTTAAGGAGCATCTAAGGTGGGCTGATTTAGTATGGGGGTGGGTCGTTTGTAGTTGGGCGATATATGGAAATATGATTGAGATACGAAAGAGACGTGGAGAAACTTACGGACATTTTGCAGGGAGAGTGGGAGAGAGATGTGTTCGCAGCGCTGGATGACATATCCATACTCATATCCATATCCATATTCATTTTGAATTTCTCAATCGCCTTGATGAGTTAACCCAAATCACCACCTGTTGTATCGAAACGCAAAGTGTGTGAGAAAAATCAGGAGCAGTTTTATGCAAGATAGGGTATTGTACGACCTTCCTCATTTTCAATCCATTCCATGATCAACAGTTAGGATTTTCTCGTACCTTGCTACCTACATACTGCTCAAATATGCGCAAACACGACAGACACACAACTATCAAATAAATCAAGGTCCAATGTCTCAGATTTCCAGAATTTGATTGACCAGAGTGAGCTGTGTCATGTGGCAATATGGACTATCAAGAAAATTCTCATATTCGCTCTGGAGCTATCGATTAAAGTAATAGTATTGCTACATACCTAGTACCGCCCATCTACAACGCCTCTCAATCTTCAGATAGGAGATTCTCCCAATCGATGAAAATGCGCTCAAATTCGCGCAGCTAAAGTTGCGCTAATGTGCTCATTTTCATAGGATGCTTGGCTTGCATATTGTGTATACTAAATGTGTAGCTTGTAGCTTGTGTTTGGTGGAGACTTGGCTTGCTAGTTGGTATGGATGAGATATACTGGTGAGATGGGTTGATGGAATGGGAGAATGAATGAAGGAGTTGAGAAGGTTTCTTAGTAAGCGGTTGCTTTGGAGAGAAAGTGAGGAAGTACATGCGTCTGGGTGTGGTTTGGGCTGTCTGTGGAATTTTGGATGGGAGTTATATCTTTGTAGGTTCTCTTGATTGGAAAAGGTGTCGGTTGAGGTATTGAGAACTGTAATGGTGGATTTGTCTCCCAGATTGAATACACTTTGTAGGTTTTTCTACTGATTGAAGCTATTGATTTCCAGCAATACATTCACATTCAGCTCGCGACCATCGTCTGAGATTATCATTAGTATATTACTAATCTATATTCATAGAAGTACATCTCCCTATTCTCGAATCTCACCGCACCCGATCAACATGCCCGTCATCGATTCCAAAAAATACTCCTGGTATCCCCACTTCCTCTTTTGCTTCTTTCTTCTTTGCTCTCCCCTATCCATGTTCTCTGCAAATATGTCTCTGCTTCCGTATTATTCACCTTCATTTAACTGATCCCTAGAATCAACAGTGAGCCATGTATCCGCGGACATAGAGCAACAAAATGTACGCATACCAATCGACTACTGGTTTTAGTACGGAAGCCAGGACGTCCGATGCAGAATTGTGCACATGAACTTGAAGGCTGTTTTTGTGGGAGATTGGGTGGAGCTGGGGAGGATTGGGGCGTCGATAGTGAGTCATTCTTTTCTTTGTGAAATGGGGTATATTGACGGAATTCTGGGGCAGGATATAAAGCTGATAGATGTAAGGGCCCGCAGATATGTCGAAGTCATCTGGTTTTGATGCGAGAGAAGGTTCCAATGTTATTGGTACTATGGGATCGGAAGAGTCCCAAAAGCATGTGTCGAGGTCGGAGAGCAAAAAGAGAAAGAGAAAAGCCAAGAAAGGTGGAATAAGCGATGTCCAGAAGAACAAAGTCAACAAAAGAGCAAAAGGTCCCACATCATCATCCCGGAAAACCTCATCTCCATCTCCGAAATGCCCAGTGTTGGATCAGCAGGAAATACTAGGGTACAGCAATACCGTTGAACCGGAACCAGTCCTCGACACAACACATCCAAATACATTCACCAGCTCCACATCCATATCCGCTATATCGAACTTCCTCCCTCCTATCACAACACTGATACCCCAAGTCCAAGATTATGATCTCGCTGCTACCCAGTCGTCGTACATTGATCATTCACCGAGCTGTATTCTCTATCATCAACGACAAAATGGTCAGGCCAGTATCGGACCGTCTTTCCAAACTCCATTCTTGCGATGTACTGAATAGAATTTCCAAGAAATGTCAACTAAACCACGTCAATTATTTTTCGAGGAATATACCATCCGAAAGGGAATAAACAATAGGAAATTAAACTCACATAAGCGTTCAGGAAAATTGTGAAGTTGCTAGAGATTTTGTCCATTCGTCGTTTAGATTGAACTCTTGTCACAACCCCCGAGACGATTAGCGAGTGTTTAGGATGATAAATAATTCCAGTCTCATATTCAAAGTTTGCAGTAGACTGCTCGTTATCAGGATTATTAGACACCTGATAAAGTTGAATTTACGTTTATATTTCGCTATCTAATTCTGCTGAGCACGCTGTGGAGGTAATATGAACACACCAAAACACCAACACGCTTATACAAGTCGATTCTCATCCTGAAGTGGATTTTCTGGGAATTCGGAGCTCTTCAGTATTCTCCTTTGCCATCTTTCATCAGCTCTGCAATCCTCACATACCATTTTCCGTTCATGGGTACGATAAGACCACGGCTCCCTACCAACTGGGCCAGCCATACACCACCTTTTATGTACATAAGAGTTACCGACAGAGGTTTCCAAATAGTCTCGCTCTTCTGTCGAGAGTTCGGCCTTTCTCAGAAGGGATGGAATCTCCAGCTCCAACTCCCATCTAGTCGCTTCAGCTTCCCATAATCTCTTGATTTCATAATCTATCTCCCTCTTTCGCAAATATTCTCTGTCTACTTCGACTTCAGCATCTCTTGCTTGTGTCCTGAGATTATCTTTTACAGCCTCGTAAGCGAATTTTTCCTGCTGGAGAGTTTTTTTTATTGAGTTACGTCTCTTGGTCCTGGTGACTGTTTTGATCAGACCCGAATTTTTCTTTAATTCTTCTTCCCATCGTTCCTCACTCTTTGCTCTTTTCTCATCTTGAAGCTTCAATTCCTCGATGACTTCCACTTCTGTTCTCGTCAAATTCTCTCTCTTCGATCTCATTATCCTAAGTCTCAGACTTTCTGACGCTGAAATCTTGGTCGCGTATGCGTTCAATTGCTCTCTTTCTGTATTCCAAGGTGCACTTGTAGATTCTATCGTTTCTCGTACTCTCATACGTCTTTGGCGCCGGCTTTCAAGTGACATGTGGCCAACGACAACTTCTGAGGCAATTCCGACTTCGATCTTTTGGTGTACCTGAGAATTAGATACAGTTTGAGATATATCATCCTCCTGTATCGATGGCAGAGACGGTGGCTCTTCATTTTCCAGCCCGGAAAATCTTACAGTCTTCCTCTTCTTGCGTGAATTCTGCATCATATGGTTTGCTAGAATTCGATAAGGATATAGTGACTCGGTGGAGCAGCAATTGATGTAAAGTTCAAGTTGCGTGTGCAAGAATTCTTGTTATCTTTCAAAAGAAATGCTAGGAAGTGTACGTGATGACGGGCCTCAAAGTTCCCTGTGGAGAATGGACTTTCGAATGTGGCTCAACAGAGAAATAGACTGCTCTATGTCGACTGCCGGTCCAAGTATTGGGAGATAAAAGTCCAAAGTTAAGGGATAAGGGGTACCAAAATGATGTGTAAAGCTATACAAAATGCGTACTGAACTGGGTTTGAGCAGTTGAAGAATGATATTTTGATAACCTAATGATGTATAGCCAAGTTCAAGTATGAGAGTCTTGTTTGAAGGATGTGTAGTAAATAGAAGAGAGGAAAGCAGGAGATATTGGAAGAAAAAGGAGTGGAGGTGGCAGGAAGGAAACGCACAATGAGAACTCGTCCCTCGCGCTTTCCTCTACCTTTTCCCCCTCGAAGATGGATGGGGGATGTAGCGATTCATCACACGCTTTGCGATTGGAAAGGCTCATCACGACCAGATTGTTGATTGACTCTTACGAATCTGTAATCCTTCTTTCCAGACCTGTAACATGAAGTACTTCAGAAATACAACCATTTCAGTGCCTCATTTGAATTTTAACTCTCCATGACTACAACAACACTATTTCTTTAAGTCATCAGGAATGACTTTAGATATCCCTTTTCAATTTCCTTCTACTTCCTTCATTTGACAATAGTTCTGCTACTATCCCGGCTTTACAGTTGCGCGTCTTTACGCCAGAAGTTTAAAATTTTCAAACTGTTAACTCCCATTAACGGCAGTAGCATCATCTTTGCCAAAGTCACATCGCATCTCCATCGGAAAAGGTCTCGGTATATCACATGAACAGTGTTATTTTCCTTTACAAGTTTCTTGGTTGTATTCCCAAGTTTCACGGACAGACTAACTCCAGATGCTAGGTCTAATTCTTTAATCCAACGAAATCGCTTCCGCCGTACTAGTTCCAAAGGCTCAATATCTATCTTCAGAATTCTGATCAGTCTGATCTTTTGTTTTGTGCTGTATGTATGCTAATAACCCCTCTTCCTTTTCTCTCCGTCTCCCCTGCTCCTCCTTAAATCTGGTAGATTCATCACTCCTTCCGAGGCGTTTACCGAAACTCCACTACAGCTTTCCCGGTGACCAAAACTGGTAATAATACATAATCACACTTCACAAGATTAATCGATACCAATCATCAATCGCAGTCATACCAAGATCATTTCACGATTTATTTTCAAAAAAATAAATAACAAAAAGGTTCATATTTCTTATAAAAAAGCTAAAGTACACTCATATTCCGCGTTCCCATAGGTTCAGTCCAGCCTACAGAAATCATCATGAACACACCCGAATCTCTAATTTCAATAATAAGCAGCTCTAAGCCTCCTTTGCTCTTCCTCTTCCGCAAGGTAAGCAAGTCTAGAATCATACTGACAGTCCTCGCAACAAGAGCCCCCTCGTTCTAGGAGATTTTCCGATGTCATACACTTCTCAACATGTATCTTAGCATTTCTTGCATTGCGATCCTCTCCTAGCTCCTGTAACCAACACTCTTCTTCTGCCTTTCTAGCCATCTCAAAATTCCTCTCCAACACTAGAATCTGTTGTTTCGATTCCGCTTCGATTCGCTCTTGTTTTGATTTCGAATAAAGTTTAGATGCAATCTTACTTCCCCATTTGTTGGAATGTTGGACTTGCTGTTCTTGTGCTTTGATGTAATTGAGTAGACGTTCTGCAGCTCTATTTGTGGCCTGTCGCTCAGTATTCCATGGTGTTCCTCTCTCTTTTTCAATCGTGGCACGATTCTGCATACGTCTAGCGTGTCTAGCAAGCTGTGCTTCTTGTTCATGCTCTTCCTTGGCTTTCTGGGCAGGCGATTTGTTTGCTTCGTCTCTTCTCTGTTTTGTAGATATCTCTTTCTCGATATGGTTCCATGAGCGTAGGGAACCAAGAAGAGGACCAATATCAATATTTGGATCGAGGGATTTAGATGATCTGGAGTTATTCTGATGTCTATCGGCCATGATGTACTGTTATACGTAAGAGCGAATTTTATATTCGAAATGCTTTGTGGACTGGAGTTAGTTTGTTGGAAGTGGTGACTTGGAAGCTTAAGTATTGAATAATCGAGCAAGTTATGATTGTTTTTGAGATATGAGTAGATCTGGATGTGTGTGAATGTGTATATTTATCATTTAGAGTAAGAGATTGTTAATGTTATTTATCGAGTGTTTCGTGATCAGATATATGAATCAATTCTGTACAATGAATATCTGTTGTATGTACGACTTTTTTTTTCTGTTTTACAATGAATCATAACTTTACAAGACCCTTCCAAACAAAGAGCTTTCATTGTGCCTAATTTCAGAACAATCGCTCTTTATTGATGAAGCATTTTCAAACAATCGATCTCGATTGTAAGTTACAGAACTTAATCATACATCAGTTCTCTGTTGTAGAAGTCTCTCTGCACAATAGACTCCCATTGTACAGTTCATTTATATACAATAGAAACTTAATATACCGTCAATTTCAGTACGGTAGAATTTCGCTACGCACTCCGTCTCCCCTCCTCTGCCCGGAACTCGTTTATCCTGTCACCGTTCTGTCAGGTCCATCGTCACTTTAGCGTCACGTGCGGCATGTTATTATTCTGACTCCTAAATTGAAAGTCACGCATTAATTTCTTGTTATCTACTTCCTCATGGAAGGATTACTAATAGTACAATATTGAATTTACTTAGAGTCTGAGCCTGCGGACCTCATCCCAGAAACGACCAACCTCATTTTCATCCTCGCAGTCCTTGCAGTGTACACCTCTAGATTCAGGCCCCTGAAGACTTGGCATGCATTTTGCGAAATGCCTCATGCCAATATCGGAATTGATATTGACAAAGCTTTGAGAGGACCAATAATCACCGTCTTCATCAGGTCCTGTGTATCGGCCATCGTGTAAGTCTGCAATATTCAGCTCTTCCATCCAGCGTTTGAACTCGCTATCCCATGCAATTTGAAGTGATTGATCTCTTTCTGTCTTATTTACAGCTCTCGCTGCCCTAGCAGTATTAAATTTTCTCTCCACCTCAGCCATAGCGAAACTTTTCTGTTTTCTGTCAGAAACGGATTGAGTAATCCTATTTAACTCTTGGGCCTTGTCCCATTTGTCAGCGTTACGTGACTCCTTGTCTTTTCTTTCCGCGTCCATCCAATTTCGGATTAGATCATCCGAAGCATTTATTTCGAACCACCATGGTGTACCCCTATTACCCTCAACCACATCTCGAGCCATTCTGCGTCTTCCTTTTCTACTTCTACGCTCTTTCAACTCCTTAATCAATCTCTCTCGGTATTCCTGGTTACGGCGTTTTTCTTTAGCTCTTCTCGTGCGATTGTGGTCATCTTGCCCATGGCTTGAATGTCCGTGGCGGTGGTGATGTCCTGTCATCGTAAATGAAGCAAAATTGCTGTTTGACCTTGGTCACCGGGTGTTAAAAGTCTATGGTTTGAGAGACGTAACTACTATAATGTCTTTGGTAATATATTCTGTGTCAGTATCGGCAACTAAACGATAGAGCATTCACATACCAATGTAGGATTTTCCGATAGTGGAAGAATTTGTAAGCGTGTAGTGAAACAGATATTGAGCTTGCTACCCCTGATATTGTGATGTACTAAGTGATGGTGTATTTCGATGCAACTTTTCAATTCAAAGTATGTAAAAACGATGGAGAAAAAATTCCTAGAGCCAGAAGGGAAAGGGAAGGGTATAGGTGGTTTCTTCATGGATAGACTCAAAGAGAGGTATGATCCCGATACTCATCACGAACGAATATATTCATCAATATTACTTAAAACCCACCATATGAATATTCTACATAGCTAACACTCATACAAGTTTCGAGAATTGAAGATTCATATCAAAACTTTTTCGCGCGATTGGAAATTACCACAAACCCAATTCCCGACCGGTAGATGTTCCTCATGCAGGTCATATCCTAGTGTTAAACATCCATATTCGATCATACCTTAGCACAATAATCTTGGATTGCGTAAAGGATATAGTAAAATTGAGTATTTCCGACTCAAATCGAAATATGAACCCCATTCATACATCAGAAATAAAAATTTATGATATGGATAACTGTAAAATATCACAATTCAAACTATTGAAACTGTTCAAACGGTAGACTCCTACCAAAACATCCCAAATACTAACATAAGAGGAACATATCTCCATTATGTGAGTTCTAGAAGTCATGCTATTTGTCGCACTGCTGCTGCTTTTCTTGCTACGAGCCTATCAAATTTCTGGAACGACACTAGAACATTATCCAGGAGAACTCTCCCAAGAAAAGAATCGTTTTTAAAATCGCGTAGTTGATCTACTGTGATCCGCAGACAGGCGCTTGTGTCCTTGACCCTCATATACATACAAGATCCCAAAAGCATTGATACAATTCGGAACTTGACTAAAAAACACAAGGCAATTGAGTCGCATTTCTCCTCATCTGCAAGAATCCTCAATCAGGATTCGTCTCCTCGAGGCATAAAGTTTTTCGCGATCCCTCAAACTTTCCTATCCTGGCATCTCAGGAATAGCATACAATCTGCAATCTAGAATGCAAACCACTGAATAAAAAAACAGCTGGAATCACCGGTGCAATCAAACCCTTCTCGTTTCCTACACCAAAACCTTTCCTCTGCAAATGCTCTTTCAAGCAGGTCTAGCAGAGATTCTTAGATGCTAAGATTGTGGATCTTCGAGTGTCAAAATCCCATCCCAATTATCCGCAGCGACCAAGTCTTCTTCTTCAAACATTATGGGGTGTTCTGGATCGAGAGGAATCTTGCTCTCAAATAACACCCCTAGCTTTTGTGCTGTCTTGTGAAGTCCGCCAGTCTCAGCACTGTGCTTCCATGCACTGGAGATGCTTGCTCCAACACCCTTATACTCTATCGGGGCCTCCAATTTGATCAATGTGAAATCTGGATTCAAGCTCGAGAGAGCAAAAGTGG
This sequence comes from Botryotinia globosa, assembly GCA_014898425.1. Lineage (NCBI taxonomy): Eukaryota > Fungi > Ascomycota > Leotiomycetes > Helotiales > Sclerotiniaceae > Botryotinia > Botryotinia globosa. The sequence continues at coordinate 254,545 of RCSZ01000011.1, forward strand.
TCTCGTTCTGTAGTGTTGCAACACTGGCAACGATTTTCGAAATTGCGCTTTCGAAGAAGGACATGGCCCAGAAATTGATGATCTTATATGTTTTCCGATATCTATCGCTTGCCATGTATGCTTTATATTTTCCCTCACATGTGCTGTGCATCGTATTTTGTAAAAGGATCGATTTTTCAACCTGTTTGAACATTGTGATACCTCGGATTTTGATCCTCCGTCCTTGTAACGTTACCCATGTTTGACAAGAGATATGTAGATAGGACCAATGAATCTCCCTACGTATCATTGGAGATTGAAACAGTTGAATAACAAGACAAGAGAATGATGAAAGAATAGCCCCCTAAGTCGGAGTGCATCTTCGGAGGTGGCTGTCAGATTGTGACGTTGATACTGTTCCCGGGACTCCTTGTCATCATCGCGCATGTGAAGGCAATGGTACGCTCTCAAAGAGACAAGACCTATCGACCAGGCAAGATAGCTTGAGCCAAATCGAGACGTAGCTTCCCGAAGCCATAAAGAATCCAGATACCAACAATGACCTAACTTCAACAGAGTATCCGCGACTGAAAATCCTCTACCAGTCCGCGAAAGAATCTACAACCTACCCACCAAAACCCCAACAGTGAAGGCGTCACAAAAATAGACCAGAAGCATCTTCAAAAACGACACCTCTTCCAGAATCAAGATGAAGATTGAAGTCCATTATGATGTTGGAATTATGTGCTTATGAATTGAATGTGCATATACCAGGGTGATTATGGAAGAGGTAATATAATAAAGTCAAGTGATGGTAGGATATGAGATTATGGCAAATCAAAAGTTTGACCAAGACCCAAATCACGTGCAGTATATCTCTCAAGCTAAGCTAATCACATTAACCCAAATCACATGACAAAGACTCACAACATCATCATCATCAACCCTTACATAATAAAAAAACAAAACCCGCTCCAAGACCTCAACTCAAATATATCCAACCACCTAATATCTCTATCACCTCAAGATCCCCTTAATCCATCCTCCATTTCCGCAACCTCCAACCCCCTCCCCTTCCCCCACACAATAGTCAGACCCTTTCCTCTCTCCATCTATTTTTAGACTCCACCACATCCACCCCTTCATTTCCCTTCCCCACCACCACACACGTGATAACTCCCCAAAATGACTCATAATCACTCATCCACACTCATTATGAATCTGGATTCCTCACTAGATCCTATTTAGTATTAACCAATCATATCGCTGGATTTTGTTCTAGGAAAGTCATTGTAATGTATTGTTTGCTGGAAAGGGGGAACGGAGAGAGGGAAGATTGAGGGGGGATTGAGGGGAATTTGGTGAGGAAATAGAGAATAGAGAATAGAGAATAGAGGATTCGAGGACAGAGTTATTGTTTTTTTGTTTTTTCTTCGCAGATTACAGAAAGTGTTTTCTGGGTATAGAGTTATTAGAGTAGGTGAACGGGGTATTATTAGTCATTGAGGACGGTATATATGATTGATATACATAGGTATATAGGTACACACTATGCAGACAAGAGGGAGAATATGACACCCGCGAATCCCGTCATAAACGCTCGACATAATGATCTATGAATATTCATTTCGACTCATGCTGAGGGATAGTGATGGGGTATTTCTCATGATGGTTTTGTAGTTGTAAATATGAGTTATTGTGTGTAAGATGATATGTGTATGTGATATGAACGTTTTATATAATGAGGCATAGAGAATCAAACGAAGTATAGAGAATATCATTGTGATCCAATACTCGAAAGACGTGAGAGTGTGAATATTCATCTGGATATCATTGAAAAGACATATGAACATTTATGAGAAGAAGATGTAAGTGCTCCTAAACTACTCCAACCCCCAGTGTATCTGAGACTGTGATTCAAATCCTTTTTGCCGATATGAGTGATCAATCTGCTGGTCCATGAACTATCGAACCGACATCGTCTGAACGTCTCACTTCACATGTCTTTCATATATCAAACTTCTTTATCACGCATAGCAGACTAATGTTGGTGTATGATAATCAATTCAAGTCTCAATAATCGCGCCCATCGCAGCAATTAGCACGTCAGAAATCCATCCATCCTTTCCAAACTTGATCCTAATTCTTCTTACTTAACAAACTCTTAAGGATATCCGTCTCGCCCTCCAATTTTGCAACACGAACTTTCAAGGCGTCTCGTTCTCGTTCGACTTCTTTGAGTGCAGCCTGGAGACTACTCATTTGATCAACGCGTTTTTGTCGATATCGACGAGCGGCTAAAGTGTTTAGCTTGCGTTTTTCAACTCGTGATACGGTGGATGAAGAGCTGGTTGGAGTTTGGGTTTTGGGAGAGGGGGGTGAAGGTGGGGATGAGTGAGTTGGTGAGGAAGTTGATTTGGGGTTTGAAGAGGTAGGGGAGGATTGATCGGTGGATACTGCTATTGGAGATATGTCAGTAGTGTTATATGATATCAGGAGTGGAAATCAAAATTTACCTCGACGAGCTTGATTATCAAGAAATGAATGGGATTGAGACATATTGTCAATGGATCCAACATCCGATTGACCCAGGAAAGTATCATTACCAATAGAGGCACCAGCAGCGATGGGTAAAGAAGAATCAAGTGACAAATCTTCTCCTATTGACGGATCAATCCATGTGAGAAATTCGAAAGACTCGGTTTGTGGCAAGAACCAATCAGGGGAATTCTGGAAAGGTACTTGTTGAATTGGGGCAGCAAATGCATCGAGTGGAAACAAAGAATCTGCTGCCGAGGAAACAGAACATTGAGCATTTACATCGAAACCGAAATCATATTCATGGAATAACTGAGTAGAGTTATGATCCCAAAGTGAAGAACTCTGGAGATCAAGGAGACTACTCGTAGAACTAGACTGATTGCTGTGGTGCGTAGAATCCGATGGTGGATTGGCGTCCGGTGGTTGCTGTTGTAGTAGCGGTGACCGGCATTGTTGTATAGTTTTTTAACGGGCCTTGTGACCCGTAGGTGAAGTTTTTGGGGTATCGAAAGATATTAATCGTTGTTGTTGAAATAAGAAAGAAAGAAGATCAAGAAACGAGAGTGAAGTTGAGTCCCTTTGTAGTCAATCACGATAAGCGCTAATTTGGTTCTCCACTTTTTTGATCGGAAAGGATTATCTTAATTGGCTATGATGACCTTGGAACGTAGTGAAACGGTTTCTCTGCTCTGATTTGATCTTTCCTTGATGCACGTCCCTTGATCTGTCAAGCATGTCACGTGCATGTATATTCTCTTAATATTCCATGTGAAATCGAACAATAATGATTCATATTTCGAATTTTAAATAATATTCCAAAATGTTTGCATATATCAGTTTTTATATTCTGAAGTCTATGAATTGTAAGATACCTCCTATATTGACATCAAAAGCCAAAAATTTGACTAATGTCACGTGACATCTTAGTTCAAGGCTAGCTGTAGTTATTTGACCTCTATGATATACTCTAGTATGTGATCGTGACAAAAACCATAACATCTGGCTTTCAATATCTGGTTTTCTTGGCATGATTTGGTGCACCGCTTTCTTCGACTGGATGAAATCTGCACATTGTGTACATTGATTGAAATCAGAGAAATACTCATACTCATCTCATATCTCATATCCAGATAATAACTGCAGCTCAGTAGCACCTCAGACTCAGCAGAACAGTAGCTGCATCCCAACATTCCATTCACATGTCAAGTGTTGGACTCCAGCATTTGCCGATTTTGCTTTCAAAGAATCTTCCAAACTCGGCCAAGATGACCATCTTTCGTTTGCAGACGGAAAATTGACAGTCTCGGCCTCCAGCTATCCGTGTTATCGGTAAGTTCGGTCCCTTCGCGCAAGAGAATATCGGCAATAATTCTAGATGTCTCATAGGGCCCGAGTGAATGAACGTCTCTCAATGCCGATTGAAAAGCAACTTCGCCGATCCCAACAACATAAATCATGTGACGATCCGGGAAATCACAGTAGCAATTGTTGTCCTCCAGAAAAGGCGATTGAAACCCCCTTCTTGAGCTCCAGTCCATCGATTCTGTCCAGCATCTGCTTCGCTACTGGCCTCACGCCAGTTCCAACTTACGTGGGCATGAGACACTGGAAATGGAAGATTAAATTACAGCTTTGCAAGCGATCCAGGGGAGAAAATCGCATATAGACAAGCAGCTTTGCTCAAATCAAACATATACCAACACATCGACTTCCACTGCTCTCGAATCTTATCCCAGATGACATCTGTGGAGAAGGATCGTCTTTCAGCAGTAGTCCATATTTCATTCTGACTATTGAATTCCGGACTGTCCGAACGGCCAACAAGAAAAGAAAATCGAATCTTATAGTTCAACTTGGTCGCTGCTGGGAATTCAACAAAGGAAAATTGCGAATGCAATCAATCTGGCGTAAGAAATCGAATTAGAATTTTAAAAAAGAGCGAAATGTTCGAATCTTATGAAACCCCTGATCTTATTCGCCTCGAAGAAAGATAGTTTATACTGTACTAACCTTAGTATAACACTACCGAAAAATGAATCCCGCCACTACGAAACCAATAATGAACTCGTAATGTTGTCCACTCGCATCTTCAATTGACGCCCGCGACGTATATGTATGAACATGGTCTCGGGAAGTCTTAGGCATTTTCTGGTGAAAATCTTTCTCATTACGAAGTAGGGAATTATGCAAGAAAGGAATAAACCCAGATAGATATACACCACACCGTACGGTAAAAAATGTGAGATGCAATAATAATAATAATAATTACTTAATTGTCCGAAGAACTAAGCAGATCTCAGCCATAATCTATTCCTGGTCAGGGAGCCGAAGTAACAGAGAAATCACGAATCAGAAACTTGAAACTAAATTAGTCAGCAACCGAGGTGATCTTGTATTCATAACTTCGTAATCTGGCCAACCAAACAACAAAGATCTTACATCCATCCCACTTCGTAACTTCGTACGAGCGAGTAACTTCGTACCCAAATATGAAGATTCACTTTGATGGCGCCAGCTGATGATCAATGCATGTTGTCTCCCACCATTACGGATAGCAGATACGCAGATACGCAGATATGTTCGCCTCAATCAAGCCAACGTGGAGATGGGATTACTACCACAGAACCAAAACGGGATGAAACGAAACTTAACGACACCAATAGGAGGAATAGGAAGCGTGTACGTGAGATCTAGAGATGCTCAACATGGTTGCACAATACAGATACCGGTAATCCAGCTAGGATAATAAATGAGATCTGATACACAAAATGAATTGTTGGAATTCTTCAATGGTACCTTGATCCCCTTCCAAGCGATTGAGGCAAATCACTCTCCCTTGATGTGTCGTTTATGGCATTCCATCAAAACAAGGGTCCTTTCGAACCCATGATCAGATCATGAATCACTCGTTATTGAACGAATGAGTATCCTTGACATATGAAAGACAACGTCTTGTGGGTCGTCGAGAAGAATGAAAAGAAACAAATCAAGCATTGGTTGCGTGATCAATCCTTTCAATTCTTTCAACATCTTCAAATTTCAAATTTCAAACTTCAGACTTTGACGCAAACGTTTGGTTGATTGGTCCGAACCCGTCAAATAGATTCCAATCACAATCAAGCCCCTTCCACAATCTCAGCTGTTCTAGGAACTCAGCCTTTTCAATGCTTATGTTAATGTACATTCACTAAGCTTCGATCTCTTTAATCTCTGCATCCAAATACCGAGAAATATCTCCAAATCTATCTCATTGCTTCATCATCTTAAGCCTCACCTCATCTTTTCAATCACCCTTCAACTCTTCCTCCAATGGCCTATCATGGCCTCTTTCTCGTTGTTATCATTGCCGCCTTTCTTATCAACAGAATCACAAAGTACATTTCTGCAAGACGATTTCAAAAAGAACATGGCTGCAAGCCAGTTCACAGAGTACCTCAACGCGAACGTATCATAGGATGGGACATGTACAAGATTCAAATCAATTCATCCAAGAAGAAGATACGGCTGAAAACCGGGTTTGAAAGATACAGAGATAATGGACATACCTTCGTCTTATCAATGATGGGATTCAATTTCTACAACACCATCGAACCGGAAAATATCAAGACACTACTATCAATCAAGTTCAAGGACTATGACTTAGGAGGAAGACGGGTAGCTTTTGCACCTCTTCTTGGTGAAGGAATTTTTACCACAGGTTTGTCATGTGATGACTATGTTCCGTATTATAACTAATGGTTGTATAGATGGGGCACAGTGGGAACATTCAAGGGTATGATATGGAAGCATCTATCCAGATTATCCAAATACTGATATACTGTTAGGCTTTAGTACGACCAAATTTCAACAAGTCTCAAGTAGCAGATCTCAACATTTTTGAAAAACACGTTCAAATACTCTTCTCACAGATACCTCGAAATGGAGCAACATTCGATCTTCAGACATTGTTCTTCAAATTAACTCTTGACACGGCTACAGAGTTCCTTTTTGGTCAATCTGTTCATTCACTCACCAGTATTAAGGGCTCCGAACAACAAAACTTTGGATCATCGTTTGACCTCAGTCAAATGAAAGTAGAGAAAAGATTTTCAATGGGCAAGCTATCAAGTTTCATGCGAGATTCTGAATTTGATGAAGCATGCAAAACCGTACATTCATTCGTCGACAAAATCGTCCACGATGCGCTATCTAGAATTGATGCGAAAGAAGAAAAGTCCGTAGAAGGCGATGGAGCCGGTAGATACGTTTTCCTTACTGAGATGGTAAAGGCAACAAAAGATCCTAAACAGTTGAGAGATGAATTACTTAACATTTTACTCGCTGGTCGAGACACAACTGCAAGTTTACTCAGCAACACTTTCCATATTCTTGCGCGCAGACCGGATATTTGGGAGAAGTTACAGGCTGAAGTTGACGAATTGGGTGGCGAAAACCCGGATTACGAGACGATGAAGGGAATGAAGTATATGAAATACGTTCTAAATGAATGTCAGTTTTCATTTTCTAATTCTCTGTAAAATCATACCTAACACTCATCAATAGCCCTCCGTCTCTACCCCGTCGTCCCAGCCAACGCCCGTTTCGCCGCCCGCGACACCGTTCTCCCTGTCGGCGGCGGCCCAGATCGCAAATCTCCAATATTCATTCCTAAAGGATCAGCCGTCGCATGGTCAACCTACACTATGCATCGCCGAACCGATATATACGGTCCCGATGCAGAGGAATTCCGACCAGAGCGTTGGGCCCCCGAAGAAGGATTACGACCCGGTTGGGGATACCTCCCATTTAATGGCGGACCGAGAATCTGTGTAGGACAACAATTTGCGCTTGCAGAAGCGAGCTATACGATTGTGAGACTGTTGCAGGAGTTTAGAGGGATAGAAGATAGAGATGGGACCGTGTGGGGAGAACAGCTTGCGTTGACGCTTTGTAGTGCGAAGGGCGTGCAGATTGGGTTGATTCCCAGGTAGGGGTGAAATGGAATTATGAAGGGGTGGAGGTTGTATTTGATGAATGAGCATATTGGGTACTGGATACTGGGTGCATATATACATACACCACTTGGTTTGGCTTTCTGCATTATGGAATGGGTAAAATAAATCAAGTGGCGCGTGCCAATTAATGACTCGTAGATTAATGAATGAAATGAAATCAAGATTCTTTCTAGGCGCTTTGATTTCATTGTGGGTGGATTGCTTTTGTGTCATGCATAGGTAGTTGGATGTGCTGGCTAATAACTACTACCTACCTAGGCATTGTTTTTCAAATGAGAAAAATTCCAGTGGTAGGGAAAGATATTGATAACCCTCAACTGAGGAAGATCACCTAATCATAATTCACTCATGACCCTATTCACCTCCCAATTTCTCCCATCACACACCTACCTCTCCTAAAAGTCAGACCACCCAATATAAATACTCCCCCACCCAACCCTTTTGATTTTCCTCGAACGCTCACCCCTCACAAAAATTCCTTTTGCCACGATCAAGAACTGGGATGATTGTGGATACACCTACATACTTAGGTACTCATCTACCTATAAATTATGGAATTCTGAGAGTCTGGTGATGGATGATTCAGAGGCGCTGCTTATATCTCATCAATCAAGAGGTGAAATTAGTTGGCAAATTTAGGCTGGACTTGCTTAATCCTATCACACTTCTCTTGTATTCTGAATCAGTGTTGATCTCTTTCTATAAAGAGGGGAAGTATTCGTAAGCTATTTATAGATGGGGGAAGAATCTCTTAGGGGTAGTACTATGAGAAGTATTTGGGCATGGAAGCAGATGCGGTGGTGAATTTCAGTCAAAGAACGCTTAAGAAACTGCGGACATGTAAGGGGAAGGGGAAGATCTGAATGGATTGGTGAATCTGCATTCCCTTGAACCTCAGTCTGGATGGATCTCGTGTCTATAAAAAACGACTCAACAGAATTTTAGTCTTTCTTCATAACCAAAGATAAGAAAACCTGCGACGGACATGATCCACGAGTACCTACTCGTGGATCATGTTGTGGAAGTTTCAGAGCTACTATCCCTTCTCCATGATTCTTGCGTGTATTCGTTGCTCTAATTCTAGGGTTTACTTGGGTGCTTCCATACCTCACTCTGACTTCGAAAAGGTTTCGAGAATTGACAACAAAAATTTGGGTTATCATCTCAACAAGTCCAGAGTCCAGATTACACCATATCCCCCGCGAGAAAAGTATATTCTTCGTGATATAGCATCCGCGAATAAAATTTATGCGTTTTGGGCTGGCAAGCTCAAAGTAAGAATTTGATTTCCTTGTCAGGGTGACCGATCTTTAGGTTAACTTGAATATCGAAAAGAGAATACGGAAATATTTTATATAAGTGATAAGAGATTTGGTCAATGTCACAGTGAGATCGAAAGAAAGAAATTATGGGAATACGAGGCTTCATGAGAAGGTAGTGGATCACAAGTGAATGGCACACTTCATCTTATGAACAAAGAGACGTGGACATGTTTTTCTAAATTTGCTAGGGAGTGAATAGATCTCGAAGTTGGTTTTGGAGACTGCGTGGGCGATCATAAAAAAGGCAGATACCCTGTGTTCTAAAATCGCAGATGTATCAGTGTAAAAGCCCAGGAATGTTGCTGCTATGTGTTCTTAATAATAATGTTGATCCTATGGGCGTTGCAAAGCATCTCCATGAGTCGAATATGATGATAAGTAGATTGCAAGCTATCAGCCTTTATTGTCTGGCATATAGTAATGATCAAGAGAAATGATAACGCGATTAGAACTTCTTTATTGTCGTTAGAGATGTTCCATTTAAAGATAATTTTCTTTTTCTTGGTGGAATAGCGTCACAGAATAGCTGAGATTATCGCCCTCGAATAGCAGAATCACCTGTTCGGAATTCCGAGTCATTGTGAGAGGAAGCTTCCCGCCTTTGGAGTAGATGTGACGTTGGCAAAATTGACATATTGAAGAAGACGTGTAGAGCTTGTGGATGGTTAAATAAGCAAAACGTCCTGAACTCGCACAAATACAGTAACTTATAGTAGGTGAATGGACTCTGCTATCTTCTGCTCCACAGATTGTGGAATATCGAAGTAGATGCCTTTCTGGACCGTTCATAGCGTCATTCTCTGAAATTTGAAAATGTCCAGGATTATGAGTAGGTTAAAATGACGTTGCTGTGGAGTTCTACTACATGCCTAAAGAATAATCTACCACTCAATCTTTGATTCATGATAAATTCATGTTAAATTCTCCAAGCTCCATGCTTGATAAAGCGCTGATGGTAGTTATCTTCGTAGAATTTTCATCTTATACACACGAAATGAACATCAACTTGACAGCAAATGAGTCTCGGACGGTGGCAAAAACAGGGTTCATAAATACTTCGATTGAAAATGTACACCATTCCGATATTAGCGGCTCCTGGCGTTCCTAACAACGATAAACGCCAGCTGTCCATCTCGGAGGATTTCAACAGGATTTCTTGGCTTATTATTTCTACAAAGCATAGAGCTGAAGATGGTTTAGATACCTCACTATCACTGAATAATGTCTCGCTTGTATGTCGGTATACTTAAGAGGTCTAGCGCACCCGCTAGATATTCATACAACTTCTTTCCCGTTCTCAACCATCTGGTTATATTGCAGCGCACCTGCATACCGCTTTTGTTTCTAGAGTTTACGATATACAACTGGTTCTGGCGAGAAAGTCAGTAAGATGGAAATTGTAGATTTTCGGACACTACTTCTTGTTATCAACCCAACCTGCGGTTGCGAGAAATAATTATGAAAAGCATTAGCATCTTTATGACAACAATGATAATAAAGAGGAATAGGTCCAACTATTTGAGATGGTTTCATTTCTCCTCTTTGAGAATCAGATGATTAAATACCTATTCTTATATATCTGGAGAGCAAGCTGTAACACCACATTATCGTCAAGTTGTCAAGAGTAGCTCCAAAATTCTGGCCTGATACAATAACCTGCGAGCCACCTTGATGCTTCGCATTTAAGAAGTACGCTTCGTTGAAAGTATTTCGATCTATTTAAATAATCATGGGGACAGGAAGAAGAAAGACGTTACTGTACTGGACCTTGATCAGTGAAGGACTAAAGTTTTGTGGTTTTTTATCTACTGGTAGCTGAACTTGGTTTTGAAGAGACAACTTATTCACAAAAATGAAGCAAACCCCCAACATGCCAACCCGGATTCCCACTATTTAGTTGATCTGACGAAGCTCCTCGCATATCGCGTATTGTTCGGTTGCATAGGACAACTAAATTTCGGAAGTTATAAAGCTGCAATATTGAATACCCGATATGTTTCGAGAAGAAATGTCCTTCTACTAGTCTCACTAACTATCATGAAAGCATCAATGAGCTTGAAATACTGCGATTTTAGGGATATGGCGAAAAATTGACAAGCATGACTATATCTGTGGGTATTAAAACACTAAGATGACAGTGACTTAAACATAGCCTTGAACACTTTGAAGTCCCGTTTGTGTCTCTCTGTGAATCAAATTCGAATAACAAAAAGATTTAAAACTGCTGTGAAGTCTGTTGAAGTATGATTCCTCATGATCTGACATGTTTACTCTTCAGTCCTGTGGTGGTAGAATCAATATTCGAGACGAAGAGAAATTCAATATAAATTCCCATCCAAAAAATTTATATGTATATTATAATATTAATGATATATTTGTTATTGATAAAATACTCACTTCGTTTGTAACGGATGGAATCGGCACTTTTTGCAACCCTTTTATTATTGAATTTTAATAAATAAAAAGAAAATTTAGGACGTAGGACCTTAGTATTTAGAGTTGTGAGGGAAGTGGACGGAGGGGAGTGAACGCAAGAGCTAAGAAGAGGAGGGGAACGAGCGGGGGAGCTAAAGGGTAGATGAAAGGTATTAGCCGAAAGCTTAAAGGGGAGGGGATTTCCACTCCTTGCCACTCACTTTCAATTTAGTCTTCAATCAAGAGCTCTATCATTATATCATATTGAGAATATACTATATAAACGGGAATCTTAAATAACTTGAATATATATATATATATCTATATCTATATCTATATTTCATTAATTATTAATCGAATTCAACAAATAAGTTTTCAATTTAATTTTCAAAATTCGAAAATTTAATTAAATCTTTTTAAAATAATATTCTTTTGTATGTGATAATATTTAAATCAAACTTATTAATAATATTAAAAGACTGATTTTCATAATATATAATTGATTATCTGAAATTTCAATGTGATTAACGAAACTGTTGTTTCGTCACCCACGGAATCTGCCACCACAGGGCAGATGCTGCTACTGAGTATCTTCTGATCTAATCCCATTTATATACCCAAGGATTTCTAAACCCCTAAATAAAAATTTCAATTTCATATGGCTTCGCTTAATTAAGCATATTGTGCTCAAATATTTCTGATCACCGTTAAGCAACAACTATACAAGATAGAAAAAAGACTGCTAGCTGCATCCGCAAGAGAGGAATAGCAAGAGGCTATGGTAGTTTCAAGATAGAAGAGTTCATCCCAGTGAAGCTGTCCTCGTATAATTAAGCAGAAAGCCTTTCAATTGGGGCATATTTGATTATACACATAGATATGATAGTATATACAGGATAACGAGAGTGCTCGATATAGACAACAGTGGCTTTAATAGATTTCAACTGCAACGAACAAGACTGCAAAATTGGATACTTCCGTCAATGATGACTGACAATTTGTAAGACTTGTAAGTTAACATGAGATGGATCATCGTCGTAAACAATCTCAACCTTCCCTTCTTCTCCCCCCCTTCTTTGCTTCCTGGGTAGATTCTTGCTATTTGGCATTGAAACTTCGAGCAAGGACTCCTATTTATAAACCTATACTACAATTATGAACCTCAGTATGGTCAAATCGGTCTTATTTATCTTGTCTTATCCATCTTTGCAACAGATCTCAGGTCGATCCAAATCATCGATCGTTATATAAACCATAAGATTTTCAATTCACAAAGAAACAGCAAGAGTAGCGTTGCGGAATCATTCAGACCTTATGTCAAAATTTTCTCATCATGTTTATTCACTAACTCCAACATTGCATTCTTCTCATCAAGAAATAAACCCTTCGATCGCTGGAACCCAGACACGACGCAATAAAATTGAGTGACAATAATACCGCCGACAATGAAAGTGAGCTAGAAATAATGAAACAAACGATATAACCTATGACGCCGGTAATATTACTGCTAAAACACAGATCTATCTCAATACAAGCCTAAGAAATCTTCTAAGAAAACAATCATCTTTTGATCCCAACGTTGCAAACGACCAAGGGGAGCACCTGAAGTCGAATGGTTGTCATGAAACACAGGACTTGTGGATCAACTTGAGATGGCTATAGGGACTCTATTCAACTATTGAAACAGATCTAGGGATAGTACTGGAACTAACCAGCCATTACTGGATCCCCTCGAGGACAACCACTAGTAATCTCGAGAGATGAAATCATTGTTACATTATTTTGAGAGTGGGTTATCTCTTTCGAAAAGGGCATTCTGGATATTTGAAGCAATCATTCACCAAGGACTCAAAAACTAACACCTTTTCAGAGTCTGTAAAAGCTGGGAAATACCAAGATATGGATATAAAAAGATTTGAAAAGCTTACTGTCCATTCTCACTGACGGCCTGATACGATTTAAGCCAAAGGCAAAGAAGGGATCTTTACATCTGGATCATTCCGCAACATTGTCTATACTGCCATAGGTATTGAGATAGTTACATGTACTCCGTCCAATACCATGTAATACGAACCCTAATAAACTTTGTGAATTCGACAGTAAAAAAGTGGTTTGCCAACATTCATGAATATCTATAACTATCATCACCTGCTGTGCAAAAGCACGGTCGGGCTCTAGAGTTTCCAGCGAGAGATACAGAAGCGCTAAAAATCCTTGATTACTCAGAATCGAAAGAATTTGGCCATATTTGATCGAGAATCGGAGAGCATGGCAGGAAGTGCGAAGAGTTCACTTCGAAGGATTGAAAACTTTTATATCCATGGAAGGAGTTTTCTAGCTTGCCTTATTCCGAAGCTTTGCCTTGAGCTTATTAATAAATATACCTAGATATCTAATGATCGTAGTGATTGAGGAATCCCGTTTACTCTACAAACAGATCGAGAAATTCCAAGGTCGGTATCATGATTCACAAGCGTTCATAGTATTCACTCTTCATGTGATTTTCAAATTTAACATATATTTATAGGCCCCTGCTGACATTTACAAGGAGGATAAAACACCTGCAGCTATCAGATTCCAGAAATATGGCGTGGAGAACTGTTTGATTCTATGAGTAATCAATCTGCGTCAAATCATGGTCAGATCTACATGATTCTCAAGTCAAATCTGTTAAAAGAATGAATGGTGTCATTCAAAAGAACCATGGTGGCAGTCTCATTCAAGGTTCAACAAATGACGAAAACCACTCTCCAAACCACAATAATTTCAATATTCGACAATAATGATCTCTTTCCCGTTAATTTCCACTCTCCGTGAGTCGATCCTCCGACAGCCGCTTCAATTTATCTTTGCAACATCAGCACGTCCAATTATCCAGTACTCAACCATCGCTGGTCATGAGATCGAGCCTATTTGTCTTTCTGTTTTGTTTACCTTCCTTTTATGTCTACGTGTTGCAAGAAAAACTGCAAGCGAGATGCTAGGCTTTGAGCTGGAAGTGATTCACTAAGAATGTATAGATTCATGCACTTGATACTCCTCTAAATCAGAAACAGAAGGTTGACCTTCCGAGCGATGGATTCACACGTTTCTCCACACTCAAGTTGGAGTAGACGAGAAAATGTATTTCACATTTAGAATCTGAATCGTGGATATATTAATCTGTAAATAGTCTTAGACAAAGATCATCAACGCTCTACGACCTATAAGCAAGACCTGGCAAGGGTCTAAGGGCCTATCTCCCAGTACTCTGATGCAATGAGAGAACCACATCTGAGTGTCATGTCTCGTAATCCCTTTTATCTGGTGCATGCTTAAGTGTTGAAGAGGTTAGGAAGATGGGAACATCAGTAATTATAACGATAAAATACGACAGCGCTAATCATGTTATGGCTTTCTCAGATAGCATAAATCGGATCAATTTTGATTTGCTTGTAAAGAAGAACGTGCCTGAATTCGCGTAAATAAATCAAAATAGGGCCTGGAAAATTGTCCCAGGACACGATATAGGCACCTTATAGTCTCGGTTGTTCGTTGATGAATGAGGATTTCTTTACAATTTATCGAATAATGGTGCTCTTAATGCTGCTGGAGACTTCTAAGTGTGGCTATGCATAAGTAGGTAGCTAAGTGGAAGTGTGAATAAGGGGCGCAGAGTGTGGAGTGAATGCAAACTCTTAATATTCACAATCTCTTAAAGCAAATTAAATGTACATTAATCCTTCAAAGATTCAATCACCTCCTATCTCATACACAGGCATACCTATATATTGCATAGTCCTCATTTTTCTTACATGTCATGTATGTAAGACGACCCGTACAACAGGTACCAGATACACAGCTGCGCAGCATGAAAACTTAATCAATAGATCCATGGAACTCTCAATCAAACAGATTCAGACTCTGGAATAGCTTAATGACTCCTGTATCGACAGGACGGGAAAAGTTTGTTAAGCTTCAATGGTGACATCATCATCACTGTCATGTTAATTCACATGTTTTCTATTTTCTGATTGATTAGCGAACTTCGGCGAGGAAGAATGAAAATAATCATTCATGATAAGACAACAAATACCAGAAACCAGAAACGCGTATTTATGAGTGTATAAATACCATCCAAGGTCGCAAGGACCTCCAAGATAAGGAGAAGGATATCAATTCTTACCAGAAATCTCACACCAAGCAACCGTTTCGCTATGCACTTGGGATCCTTTCCAAATTTTCATGTTATCTTCATTCTAAGCAGCAATGAAGCCATTATATACTTCAAATCTGAAGAGTTTGGGCTATAGTACTGAATGTACAGAATTCATACCCTTATCTTTCATCCTTAGAAATCCATAATAAGTCCACCAAATTACTTATTAATATCTTATTAATTAAGAGATATATTGATAACTAATATATATATAATATGATTTTATATTATAACGTTATTATATAGTTATATAATTATATCTCTTATCAAATTGATTTATAATAAAATAGAATGAAATAGAATCAAATCAAAATATATAAAAGAATAATTAAATTTAATTGATTATACTTTCTTTTTATTGAACAAAGTAATTCTATAAAATTCGATTTAAATCGATCTTATCTATAAGTATAAAATATACTAAAATTTCATTATAAACTATATAAATCTAGGATATTCTTTAAAGAAAATCTAAAAAAAGCAAGTAATTTCATCTCAACTCAACCTAGCTTTTATAAATTGACTTTAATTCAACTCTTAGTATATATATTCGATTCATTCCTAAAAACCTAAATTGATTAGATCTTCCACTATTATTATAATAGTAATTATTCTTCTTATTATAATACATAACCTCCAATAATCCTCATCTCCGCATCCCATCACCCATGATTCCCTCCCTCCCCTCCGCCAAAACAATCCCCAAGCAACTATAAAAGCACCCTTCCCTCTACCACCAACACACCAAATCATTTTTCCAACGGCATACAACTACCTCTTTAGATCTGTGTATCTCTTCACTTGTTTCCTATAACCTGATCATAACACCTGTCTAGTTTCGAGCTTGCCATTTTGGGGGTCAATTATCGGAGCTCATGGATGATATGGGATTCTAGAAATTTGCAATTTTGATGACCGCGAGCGTATTATGAAAATAACAAAGAGATTATAATAAAGGAAGGATACTATGAGATGACGGAGATTTTCTGAAAGCGCATAATCAGAATTGGAAATTGATCATACAAATAATAACAACGATGTCAATAGAAACCAGAAGTCTACAAGGAAAATAACACATAACGCATATTGAGCAAGGAAATAGAAGGTATCCGAGAATCGCATGATATGTTAGAATCAGAAACGAGACATGTCATATCTTCCAAGTAGCCATCAATTGCTGTAGCATACTTTGTGGATCCGAAAAGGGGGGTTGGGATTTATAGCTAGCTATCTAGGTAGCTAGTGGTACTTGCAGAAAAAGTTCGCCAGTGCGATGAGTGATTGCGGATATAGGATAGTGTGATTCATAATGTATGATCTGTAGGGACTCTTTAGATATGGGGTTTGGAATATCAGATCGTAGAATATAGTCTATGGTATCTTTCCGGCTCCATGTCAAGTTCTTCCCTATCTACGCTCTCAAGATAAAACGCCGACGCTATGTATGGATACCTCTACCCCGAATCCTTAGATAATGCCATCTTCTTTCTTCCATAAATCAAAGTCAAAGCAGCCCATCACCAAATCAACTCTCTTGACTATCTCCAGATTTGACCACAGTCCTCTTCGTCATACACGCACAATTATATGCACAGCCCGAGCCCGTCGCATTCCCACTCTCCTTAACCTGCAGCTTTTCACTCAAATTCTTCCCCTCAGCATCATCCCCCTTTCCCTCCCTCCAATTATTTTTCCTCAGTCCCTTTATCCCCGCTCTCCCTATCTCCACATATCCTCTTTCCCCCAACAAATTCTCTCTATACCCGCATTCGCTTCCCCTTATGCATTTCCCCCTCAACCTCCAATATCCCCAATAAACCACTCCGCTCCCCAAAATCGCCAATGCAGTAACCGGATACGCATAATAAGGAAGCCTTTTATCGCCCTTCTCCTCCGCCGGTTTAATCCATGGCAAAATCAACAAAAGACAACTACTCAGCAGAAAAACCATAATATAAACCTTCTTTGCCTTGAAAGGCGATTGGTAATTTTCCGACGGTGTAAGTTGTAAATACAACAAATCAGCACTAATAGCAACCGAAATGTCCGAAACGGGGTATCCTCCAATATCCACAAGGAAATTATATATTTCTCCCGGTGGAGGCACGACAATAACCAACACACTCACAAACCAATGAAGAAACAATCCCGGAATCGGCGCTTCCCCTTCTTTTCCCGAGAAGTAATTGGAAAAAGGTAAGAGTCCATCTCTTCCCAGTTCCTGATTCACTCTCGCTTGTGCGAAACTTGTCGCGGCAATGTTTCCAAATGCTGATACTACCACTGCAAGAGGTAATAAATTTTCACCAACCACTTTGCCGAATGTATTTCGGAAGAAATGCCCTGCGACTACCACTCCCGCGGAGCGAAATCGTCGAGTTCGACGACGAGGAAATACGCAAGGTTGGCGAGGATGTAGGCAGCGGAGACGAGGGAAAGCGCAATAGGGGCTGCGGTGCGGAGAGTGGGGATGGGATTTCGAATGGAGGAGAGGACTTGGTTAGCAGTTGAGTAGCCGCGGAAACAGTAGAGGATTTCGAGGAGCGCGGTGGCGTAGTCGTGAGGTTGGGTGGAGGAGTTTGCGAAGAGGTGAGAAAAGTTTCGTTGCGCGGTAGAGAGGTGTTGTGGGGCTCCGGGGATATATTCTGTAGAGACGAGATTGAGACGGCGGGGAATTATGGATGAGCAGGAGCCGATGCGCATGAGGAGACGGGCGAGTACGGAGAGAATTACTATGAGGACGAAGAACATTTTTCCCACGCCCAGAATGTTGATTATGCGGAGACCGGTTCGTTGGCAGCGAGCGTGAATGAAACATATTAGTGTAATGACTGCTACTGCAATACTACGGACATTCCATCTATTGGCATCGATTTCAAGGGCATACATTATATATTCTCCCAGAACGATACAATTGGGTGTCGAAAATCCGAGAAGCACGACATAACTCATGAACGCACACGTCGTCAACATTTTCGACTGTCTAAATACTCCCTCAAGATACGTGCGTTTGCCACCGGATCTTGGTAGCGCAGTCCCTAAATCGAGATATACTGCGAGCCCACAGAAGGAAATCAGAGATCCGATGACCCACAGTGTAAGACTGGCTCCTACGCTTCCTACAGATTGGAGAATGGAACTAGGTATGGAGTAAATCCCCACTCCGAAGGTTTTGCCAACTATTATATTTATTGTAGGAAAGGTACCGAGCTTGGCTATTTCGGTTGTGCTTGAATCTACATTGTATAAAGGAGTTCGTGGAAGAAAGGTTGACGATTCGGCTGGTGATGCTAAAGTCGTACCTGAACAGGAATCGAATTGTTCATCCTCATCATCCGATTCTTTGGATTTTATGTTTCCTCGCTCGTTTGGTGTCAATAGATAGTTCCGGGGTGTTTGAAGAAATTTGGAATCACCATATATTGAATTTTCCCTCGACCGATCAACATCAACATGTAATCCTTTTAGTCCATCTTTGTTCGATGAATATGGTCGTCGTGGTGTAATAGGAGATCGACAATTTATTTCGAAACTATTTTGTAAAGGTGTTGATGCTATCAATATAGCATCGCCGAGAAATGATCTCGACTGGGAGAATCCTCCCATTTGATGGCTTATATGGAATAGAGTATAAAACATTCATCGTAGAATTCGTAAGCAAATGGATATCATTGGATTATTGAAATTAGAGTATGAAATTACAGAATAGAGATAATAATTCATAAAGAAAAGCTTTGAAATCAACGGGAGATGAGGAAACATGAGAGATGGAGAGTTCTTTTCTTAGATCAACTATGATACATGAACATACTTCTTGGCTTTATCCAAAGAGTAAGTAGTGGCCAACTTCCTAGAACTAAAGATCAGCATAAACATCAACATATGCCTATTTGATCTCTCAAGAATATTTCCCATTCTTCACAAGAACAAGACGTGTGCAACGCTCGTCAGCAATCTGATATCCAAATCATCGACGAATCCACTAGGATTTTCATTCTTCGAAACAGCATGGAATCCTTGACCTCATGTTTTGACATCTTGCTCTATTCTTTTCTCGCCCATCATGTAACCTTAGATATATAGAAAGGAAGAATACAACCGTGGTTGATACGTCCGATGCTGAAACGACGTTAGTAATCCAATGAAAATTACGAAACGGCAAGGATAAAGATCAGAACAAGCATTTTGGAATTCATCAACCAAGGAATTGTAATGTGTGATAATTAAACGATCAATGAAAGCTTCGCCCTGATTCAAGAAACTTTGGGCATTGATTGGTTCAAACCTCGAGGGGATTAGCTATCGGATGGATGTCGACAATGCCAAGTATCAATCCGGAAAGCAAGCCAAGCCGATATTTTGCATTTGCTTTTGTTTGACAGATAACCTTATGTACGGAGTCGACGATGCATTTTCGGCATGGAGTTTCATCTCCAATCAATACTGATCCTCTAGTTGCGTAGCCCCTCTCAATCGTTCTTTTCTTCTCAAGAATCAAACATTGTCAATGAGATGATACCCAGTGATAGCAAGACCCCCCCAAGAGGCACGATGATATGGCATCCTTAAAAGGTCGCAAATACTCAAAAGCTTGCCATGTGGAGAAATGTTACAAGCTCGTTTTGACGGCCCGAACACGGTATTCTTGAGGCTCCCGCTCCCCTACATACAATGGTTCTCTGCCGATCTTACGTTGTTTAGCAGCTTTGTAACTCTGCTGATATTGGCATTGTAAAGAGACAAATACTTTTCTAAACCAATAGCTACTGATTCATATCTTTAAAATTAGAGATATGTTGATTAGAAAGAAGTGTATGATAAAATCAGAGAGAAAAAATGTCTACGAAGTTATCCGGTTCATTTTACCGATAAGTATAACATATCACCATACAAACAAGCACTCGAATATTTCTAATCCGATACTAATAAATAATGAATATTTCATTGTTTTATCAAGTCTAGTAATAAACTCTATATCAAAAATAAATCAAATCTATTCAATCTTATTGTTATTAATTCTTACAAAGATTATATTTGAATATAGAATAATAAAAAATATCTTGTACATCAAATATTATATTCATGAATTTGTAATAACAAATCAACACTACAAAATCCCAAAACCAAAATTCCACAATTCCATACCTATATCCTTTTCAATATGAAGTGTTTTGATTGGCCTAATATTCATCCATCCTAGGTTCAAATAGCACCTCTCTCCTTGAGATCGCGGGCGATGAGATTATTGAAAATAAGAACCATTCCAAGTGCCGTCTCTAAATCGCCCGAAAATACGGTTCATGTCCGTCGTGATTCATCATGGCTAGTGATAACGCAGTTACTTCCCTATACCTTCAACTTGAACTATCATATCGGTCATAACTCATAATCATACCACTACTCATAATCTCGTACCTCGCCTTTCTCTTCTCTCCCTCATTCCTCAAATTCCACCCAAAGCCCCCAAAATCAAACCTCTGCCAGACCTTCAGCACAATCTTTATTTCCCACTCTCATTCCCTACAATCCCACCCGTCTCTGTACTTCCATAGCCCCCCTCCGGCAACCAAATTCTTTCCAACACCCATTTTCCCTCGTTCCCTCTATACCGTTCTCTCTCCTCAAAAAATGGCCTAAAAACCCCATCTACAATACGATCTGGAGACATTTTCCCCTCTCCCACTACTTCTCCTCCCACAATTGGTGCACCGACTAGGATTCCCTTTGGTACCATAACTTGTTGAAACATTTTCACAAGACATTGGCTTGCGCTTTTGGTGGCGCATAGAGCGGAGATGTTAGGATCTGGGTATTTATCGAGCAGGCCACCAGGAACGAGAAAAAGAGGATGCTCGCCTTGGGGGATATGGGAAGTGTTGGCGTGATTCATGTACCATTGTCTGTAGAGTTGTAGTCAGTATTTTTTCTTCTGTTGATCCAATTCTGATATTATGATACACGTATAAAAACATACCCAGCAACCAAAGTTCCCATCGCCGTGATGTTAAAATCTTGCGTCAAAACCTCCGGTTTCAATTCCAAGATAGGACTCGGAGCCACGTGTGCAGCATTATAGCAAAGGACATCTACTTTTCCGCCCACTTGTTCGGCAGCCCAATCTAGAGCTTTATGGAGAGACGATGGGATACTAGCATCGCCTGGGTGGACGAGAACTTTGGGTGCGTTGGGGTTGAGATGATTGATTTCTGAGGCGAGAGAAACAAGGGAAGAGTGATTGCGAGAGATGAGAATGATTTGCCAATTGTGAGAAGCGAGGTAGAGAGAGAGACTGCGGGACATGAGGGGGCCGGCGCCAATTATTATTATGGTTCGAGGTTGGAGAGGTGTCATTTTGGTGATGACTTGTAAGGTTTGAGTGATTCGTGAGTTGTGAGTTGTGAGTTGTGAGTTGTGAGTTGTGAGTTGTGAGTTGTGAGTTGTGAGTCGAAGTGACTTGTGGATCAAAGGGAATTATGAATGACAGAAAGGAACGGCTCTCTTTCTATGTCGAGAGACATATTAGGTAGGGAGATAACAATAGCTAGAAGATGAGATTGTGCCATAAAAGATATAATGAGGGGTAAACGCGGGGTAAATTCCAGAGAAAATTCCAGGAGAAGTGATTTGAAAGAGAGTTTCATCGAATTGTAAGAATAGCTGGAGGTAGTGAAAGAGCACTCCAATTCATGTTAGGTTAGGTGCAAATGCACTCATCTGATTCATCAATCCGCATCTTCTTCTTGCCGATCGAAAGCCGCAGCCTACTCAGGTAGCATGGCTTGTGTAACATCCTTCGATTCGAGGTAGCATAAGTATGTACAGAATACGAGGAGTAATGAGAACAAACAAGCCCAACACAATTTCAAGAAAAAAGGCATCTAATCGCTTCTCCAATCCGAAGCCGCGATCAACATACAAGTAACAAGTACTCAGCAAACAGTAACACACAATATCAACCAACTATAATCGAATAGCATCCCACACATCATGTACGTAAACTCCCCAATCCCTCATCCCAACTCCCAACTCCCAACTCCGCTTCAGCTGGACCAGGTTCCTCCTACTTCAGACACGCAACAAAACGCATTGCATTTCCCTTCTTCATTCCCATGAACTGAGATTATCCAATCCCATCTCATCACATCACATCAACTCGGGAACAAGTGTGAGAAAGCGTGAGATGGTAAAATACCTAGGAGCTCTGCTGACAGTCTGACGCCAAGACCTTCTTTCTTTCCAAAATTCCGAGAGTTGCCCTTTTATCTTATCAGGAGCGAGGGTGTTTGGGGATCTTGATGAGATAAGATGAGATGAGATGAGATAGTGTAGAGATATGTATGATATGATATGATATAATATAATATAATCTAATATAATAAGATATATCTACATAGAAAAACAAGATATAGTACTAGGGCACAGCTGTTCGTCGAACACCAAAATCGCATCAAAACTCATATAAATCATCAATAAATTTTTCTATAACATTATAATTTTTATATAATAAATTTTATATTAATCTTTTTAATTTTAATTATATTTTAATGAAAATAAGATTATTTATTTTGAAAAAAATTATTGATTATAAAATCTATATAAAAAATCAATATAAATTTAAAATATTGAAATTTATTAATAAAATAAACGAAAATCAAGAATTTTTTCTTTGATATTAATTCAATCTTATAAATAATAGTTTTTATATATTTTTAAATTATAATAAATATTATAATTGCATACTTTATGTCACGTGCACGGAAACAACTAGTAGAAGTCGTAAGCTTTACCACTAAGTCATATACGCAATCTGACTATAAAAGGTATAGTATTAGGGATTGAACCTAATAGCTTACTACTATATATATATTCTAACACTTTAATATATAATAAAAATATTAAAGAAATTTTAATTTAATATAATGATTTTTCATATTTCTTTTTTATTGTTATAAATAGAGTAAAATAATTATTTTTGATGTGATTTTAATATTCGACGAATAGCTATATATGATTACTATCTCCTATACCGCTGAGAATGAGCTCTAAAAGTAATCTATACAATATATTTTGAATAATAAAACCTTATTAGATAGAATAATTATTTTAATAGATTTTCAATTATATTTTTTATATTATTAAATCTTGATTTCAAATATTGATTTTTTATAAAAAAAATTAAAAAAAAAGATTGAGAATTAATATATATTATTATATTAGAAATTTTAATATAGAAAAAATATTAATTGAATTTTATATCAAAAAATAAAAATAAATATTGAATTAAATTCAAGGAATTTTGATAATCTAATTGATTAATAAGAATCTATTAAGTAAGGGAGCTCATTCTCAGCGATATAGAGAATAAGATAAGATATATAACAAATTCCTCTTACTTTTTTATTCAAATAAAGAATAATTACCTAGATACTCAGATGAATAATATAATAAAGATTATAGATTCATTTATTCATTTATTCATTTATTCATTTATTCATTATTCATTTATTCATTTATTCATTTATTCATTTATTCATTTATTCATTTATTCATTTATTCATTTATTCATTTATTCATTTATTCATTTATTCATTTATTCATTTATTCATTTATTCATTTATTCATTTATTCATTTATTCATTTATTCATTTATTCATTATTCATTTATTTATTTATTTATTTATTCATTTATTCATTTATTCATTTATTCATTTATTCATTTATTCATTTATTTATTTCTTTATTTATTCATTTCTTCATTTATTCATTTATTCATTCAGAACTTTGAATTCTAAATTACTTACCTACCTAGATAAACATATAAATTAGTACAAAATGCGGGAGTATATATACCAAATAGAACAACCATGAATTTATCAATCTACAATCTATAATCTACAAGCAAGCAAGTCAGCAAGCATCCTCTTCATTATTATAAAGATTTACAAAAAAGCAATTATAAATAAACAATAGACAAAGTTACGAAAAAAAATCATGTGGAAATAATTAATTGATTAATTTTTATCGACCAAGTAAATGTCGACATAATCTATATTTGAAACTCTTCTATTTTTTCCCCCCCTCTCTCTCCACAAAATCCGCCTTTCATTCCTAGAAATGTTGGCATGATATCTATCATTCAATTGAATGCCATCATACATGCATGCATGTAGTACATCGAAGTAGAAGCGAATACACACACGTAAAACATCAAGCTCATCACTCGGATACCTACCTAGTAATCATTACATTTAGTAGCCTCCCCCCTGACTGCACCTCAATCCAGAAAATCCCTCTACAAAAAAGCCAAAGCAGATGCACCCATAGCACTTGCAAACACCCATCCTGCAACCCTCAATCCACTCGCATCACCCTTCTTCGTACTCGATGCACTAGCTGCGCTTCCCGTGGCGGTTCCCGTGCTTGTTGCCGTTCCCGCACTACCATCAACATCGAATCCACAAACGCCGGTTCCATTCATTTGGTAAGTAGGGAAAAGGACTCTTGGTTCTCCCTTGTCCATTTCGATGAAGAGCGTTCCGTTTTCACTTGCGATGTATGATTTACATGTCATGACTTCTGTCATGTTTGTTCCAGCGTCTGCGGCGCTGTTGATGGCGATGGTGTAAGCTCCTCCTTTAGAACCCTGGTTGGAAAGTACTGAGACAATCTGAACACCATTTGGTCCTTTACGTGTTGCGTATGTGGAATCGTCACTGTGGAGTAGAATGGACGTGTTGGTGATGTAGTTTGAGTTGATGGAGATAGCGTGGTTACGGAGAGTATTGAGAGTAGCAGTCATAGTGTAGAGAGGAGCAGTTGTGCTTGGTTTACTTTCCCAGAGAGCTTGACGGTTGTATGGAGAATAGTTGCCTTGGAGATGTTGTTCTTGTCCATAGTAGTACTTGGGGATACCATCTGCGAGGATCGTGAAGGCCATTGCGTTGGCTGCGAGCTGTTTTGTGTCAATATTTCGTTATCAGATGAAGATGAATGGAAGAAGCTTACAGTCTCATCATCATTGTAAGATGCAAAACGCGGTTGATCTTGATTCTCAATGAAATTGGCAAGATATTGTGGAGATTTGCACAAAGCTCCCATGGTCTTGACCATATCGACTAAACCGGACATCTTTCCAGCGGTAAAAGCCTGAATGGTTGTGAAATAAACTGGGTAGTTCTCCAATCCCTCAGTGTACTGTTGATAGTTGCAAGTGAAAGCAGCATCACCGTCATCTACTTCTCCCAATGGATACACACCGGCCGCCTCGACGAAATCTTGGAAGAAATCATATGTGATTTGTTTAGCACCATCGACTCGAATTCCATCAATAGAATAATTGGCGACGAGCTCCTTAATCCAGGTTCCTAATGCAGCTGCAATCTCTTTGTTCTCTGTTTTGATATCTGGAGTTGCGACTCCAGTGAATCCCAACCAACAATTTTGATATTCTGTGCGGTTTTGCCAATCGACGATTGGGCAGTATGAGTTGTATGATGCTTCATCGTTGAATGGAGCGGGGGAGAAGGCAGAATAATCGATCTTGGTTCCGGCTGTCATGTTGTGGTCTCCAATGTCAACAGCCATCTCACTAGCGACGACATCGACTAGGAGGTACATTTTTCTCTTGTGAAGTTCTGCACTTAGTTTCAACAAATCATCTGCTGAACCGAAGTTTGGATTGAGATCGTAAAGAGACTAGAATATTGTTGTCAGATATTTCCACGCGAACCCAACAGCAAGCCAATTGCATGCAAGCAGAGAGACGCTCTGCCAAGAGAAAACCTACAGTTTGCCAATATCCATGGAAAGCTTGTCCATAAATCGTGGTACTATTGATGTTCAAATTGACTGGACTGATTTGAATGGCCGTGAATCCCATATTCTGGATGTAATCCAGATTCTCCGTGATGCCATTCCAAGTACCTCCACAATAATTTGAGATATTACACGGAGCATCGAAATCTGCGGATCGATGATATCTGTCTGTGATAACCTGATAGATAGATCTCCCAGCCCAATCATCACTACTTGCAGCTTGAGATAAACCCGCGAAGAGGGGAACGAGTGGAATAAGTGAGTACTTCATCGTGATGTTGTGTAAAGCCGAGGGCAAAAGACTGTATGTAACGAATGGAGGTATGGAATAAGAGTAAACTACTCGAAATACAAGTGCAATGCGTACGATACAAACAGAACGAGAGACTGAGTGTATGTAGAAATCAAATCAAAAGATGTTGAAACAATCACCAACTCTTCAACTATTTAAAAAAAGACGCAAAACAGAAAGAGAGTGAACAATTTCAAAGTCCAAAGAAATCAAATCAAAACAAAAGGAAGAGCCAATATCAACCGAAATCAACCCCGATTTTTCCTACAAACCACATCCTACCACCCCAGTTAAGATATCCATACTTTCCATGGTCGGTCCCCACGTGCAAGTGTAAGGGTTGTGATATGGAATACGAGAAGTTAGGGTGAGCCACCCTGAGCCACCAGTCAGGAACAAGTCTCCTGAGTCCTGAGTCCTGATGATATCCGGACGGCATCAAGGCGGCGTACGAAGTAGGAACGTTGGTGTGGATGATCATTGATGAGTAAGGTTACATGCATGTACTCCGTACTCTGTATTGAGGATCTTTAACTAAAAGGGTACACTTGTTCGAACTTCCGCCCAAGGTTACTTACTTGTTAGGTCTTGCACATTTTACTACTTTGTACATATACTATGTTACTTTGTATGAATGAATATCCGAGGGGGTAACACCACATGGGAAAGGAACACCGGTGAACGACAATTTCTTTTCCCCCTCGAGATGGAGATAAATGATGTGAAG
This sequence comes from Botryotinia globosa, assembly GCA_014898425.1. Taxonomy (NCBI): domain Eukaryota; kingdom Fungi; phylum Ascomycota; class Leotiomycetes; order Helotiales; family Sclerotiniaceae; genus Botryotinia; species Botryotinia globosa. The sequence continues at coordinate 281,828 of RCSZ01000011.1, forward strand.
CAGATGAAGATATTAATTACAAACATCACAAGACCTCGAGACAGAGCAATACAACGCCCAATAAGAAATTGACTTCGCATCGGTCTTGAAATTAAAATTTAAACAAAATAACAATAATATATGTACCAAGCAAGTTAAAGTGACACCCACAATGCCTCCCGAAAAGTCTACCTAGGTATCATTCATCCGTGGTTTCGATAGCCAAGCCATCAACAAATATCACCAAGTGTAGATCAACGATGCTGCATTAACGCGTCCAGCCGTCCACCTCTCTCACATCACCCCTCTCAGCCCTCTCTCGCCTCTCTCGCCTCTCTGGACGTCTCTCCTCCACTCAATACCAGGAACAGCGTGTGAATACGAGATTTCCGTCAAAGCAGCACTCCCACTCCCACTTCTCGTACTGGACGGGTCAAAATAAAGTTAAGATCTAATGAAATGAACTCCTGGATGAAAGACCCTGCCTGTAAAGAGATTGAAAAGATTCTGCGCCTGCAAACCGGACCGAAGAAATCTGATGCTATCTCTCGACCGTCGACATGTTGTTTGTGTGTTTGTGTGTTTCTGATACCGGTCATTGTCAGGGATAAACACGAAAGGTGCGACTTTGATGGATCGAGATAATAGTTTGATACCGTATTCAGAAACCATCAGCAACTCCGCACCCTTTTTCATCGTGGGCTTGAATGTCTTCGAGTATAAGGCCTAGCATCGCCAATCAATCAATATTCAAAAAAGCTATCTGAATCAAAATTGAACAAACATCCGCGAAATCCCAGACAAAAAATGTTCCAAATAAATAAACAAACAAATAAATAAATAAATAAGCAGTGTTTAGCGAAAAGGCTTGACCAACGCCACCATCCCCGGACAATTTTAAAATTGCAATGGGAAGGGATGAAAAATGGGAAATGACGGTGTGCTGGTGAGATACCGTTTGGGAGATCTGGGGAAGATGAGATGGTGTGGAAGGAAAGAGGTAAGGCTTCAAGGGATGAGGAGATTAGATTGTTGGCTGGTGACGCGTGGAAGGTTACATCTTGTCTGTCCTATCATAAGTACCGGCAGACGGAAGGACTTGTGTCTACGATCGATATCCAATTTGGAACCTTGAGCAACTTCTTCGTGGAAGATCACCTGAGTATCTAGTTATATTTACTACGTCCAAATTGGGCTTCAGAAAAGATCGAGACTAAAGAACAGGCAAGTATAGCGATTTTATTCCCTCAGAGCTCAACTTCCAAGTGATTCCTCCCCGTCAAATTCCCCATCATCTCTCTGACCTCTATTACTCTTCCTACGACACTTTTCAGTCCTCCCTCCTTGCCCCATACACTCATTAGCAACGCCATCAACAACCCCATCAATACCCCCAAGATCACACCTCTCCATTCCCCCTTCACAATTCTCTTCCCCCAAAACATTGTTTCATCAACTTTGACTCTTATGACACTATTTCCCAGTCTCTTTTTCCGTGCACTCTTCAATCCAGGTAGCGCGTCATGTGAGTAACTGTTGTTCAACAATTGGTAATCCTGCATCTCGTTTTTCTCTACTTTTTGACCGGCCCAGTGGCCGAGAGTTTTGCGATCGGTCCAGGGACCAGAGGATGGATCATCAATTTGAACAGGAAGTGGTGTGAGGAGGGGGACGCCGTAGCCGCAAGAAGTCTGGACCTGGTGTTCCCGTCAACAATCTTTTCTTTGGGATGTCTCCCATTTGTCTCGAACACTCTATTTCTTGACGTCAAGAGCAGAGTTCTATTGCGCTGAATCATAGGATGCTTTCATGAGAATCAAGGGAAGAAGAAAGAAAACATACCTTCCAAACATCCAACAAGATCACAGCTCTCGCACCATCCACATTCGACTTTCCCATCTTAGCCAATAGAGGTGCAAAGTCGGGTGTATTCCATTCAACTACATGTCCCGTACAGAAAAATCGCATGATGCGGGGAGAGGAGGTGAAAGAGCAGAACATGATTGTTACGCGACTGTTCTCTTGGAGGAAGTTAGTGGGGAGATGGAAAAGTAGGGAATTAGGTTATTGTGGGAGGAGGAGAGGGTAGAGATCAAGGGATATGAATGGACGAACCATAGATATGGCTAATCGTCTCGACCCCCGAGCCGGTTGCATCTATACTGTGAGAGTATCAGATCTGTCATCCCAAACTGGAAGTCCGCGTAGAGCAACAGTGACGATATCAAAGGTGCATGAAATCGACAAATAGCAAAACACCACAATACAGATTTCAGACGGAAAAAGAAGGATAATCACACCATGTACTACCAAGAACAATGACCACTCAAGTCGCACGTCATGACAGCGCTCTGGATCTTCATATTTCCCACTTCCCCATCATCAAACCTGAATTACCGTCCCATATCTTTCACCGACGACGTCCTTCATCAACACATCACTCCCAAACCCCAACAATATCGCCACAACGCGAAAAAGAAAGATGAAAATGGAACACCAACTCACTAAGCACAACTATTCGGTCCCAAAATCTTAAACGTCGCATCGCTAATCAGCATATATCAGTAAACATCATCTCCTTCCTCTTTCCTTTCCTCTCTACTTTCCAACTCCCTCTTTTCAACATCCACAACTCCCTCTTCCCTTTCCTCCACCACCACCCATGATAAACCAACAAAAAACGAACACTCACGGCAACCCCTTCGGACTAAGATTAACATGCTTCCCATACGTCGGCGCCGAACCCGTAAAGAAAACCGGTTGAGCCATGGCCCACTCCGCCAATTCTGGAGAGATGGATGGGAAGTATTTAACCATTTTTCTTGATTGTGACTTCTATTTTCTTTAGTCCTTTATTTTTCAAAACCGAAGCACTGAGGAAGAATGTCAAAAACAATTGAGTAAATGAAAATTCGAGAGTTCCGGTCAGATGGATGAGGAATTTATACGTACATGTAGATATGTAAGTAGGGTGAGTGATGTATACGATTGATTGATTCCCTCAGAAAGATAATGCAATCTTACAAGTGCACGCACAAGAGAAAGTCAGATTCGAACAAAAGAATTTCCAACAATACAATTGATGTCGAACAAAAGACTCATCTATCCATCCATCCATCAACCTGAGTCACAGAGTAAGAACGACGCGGTTGTGCGGGGTAGGTAGGTATTAGCACCACGCATAGACACATCAAAAGTCCCCGAATTTCTTGGATACTCAATTGGAGGCCTTTTGCTTTTACATGCTTGGCGGTGAACTGATCCATTCCTGTAATTTCACATGTTTTCCACAAGCTGTGACTTTGAAATTTTCAAAATGCAACGACTCGAATTCGTATCATCTTATATGCTTATGCTACGCTTCATATACCATGCCATGTATTTCTTGAACCATCTCTCATCAACTCATCACTCATAAGGTCTAAGATCCATAGATACCTTTCATTCCACACCTATTCCGCGTCAAATAGCCAGATCAGGCCGAGCCAAACCCATCATCTCGATTTAGATTAGAAAAACAAAAAACAGAAACCAGATTCAACTAATGTTGTACAGGGGTAATGTGACCAAACAGACGCCTTCATAAAATGCCGACCTTTAAAAAACAAACGCCTAAGTGGATATCCAGTATACATCTCCTGAATTTGGAGAATGTATCGACAGTAAAGAACGCGTGGTATAATCAGAGGAAGTAATCTCCAGCACCTCTCCGACCAGCTGGGACTGCACGTTGATCTTCTGGTACGGCACTGAAAATGCTGAATTTAGGATTGAGATCTTCTCCAACGTTCATAATCGAAGCGACGTTGCCACATCGGTAACAGTAGTTGGGAGCTGACCAGACAGTAACGACAGATTTTTGTGCGAAATGATACTGAAAAATGTTAGCATATCTCTGTTCTCATCTTAGCAGGTAAGACAGCATACCTTGTATCCTTCGTTGACAAGTTGATGAGCACGAGCAATAAGCTTCAAACCATTGACATGATTGAATTCATTGGCAACCTTGTCTCCAAATAGCCATCCAGCCCCGCGCGGAGAAACAGCCCAAGTATCAACATCCTCAGGGTCACTCCATACCAAATCACAGAAAGCACCCTCATGAGGAATTTCTTGAGCACGTGCAACAACTCTGATTTGATCAACAGTGCGAATTTCTGGACTCAAACCACCGTGAACGCAAAGAACTTCTCCATCAACAACTGCTGCAAGCACAAGGAAGTCGAAAACCTGACAACAAGATTTCCAAACCGAAGCATTGCCGTATTTTTGTTGACATTCTTCGTAGAACCCATATACTTGCGTGATTTGACGAGATTCGTGATTTCCGCGAACGAGAGTAATCTTATCAGGATATCTAACATTGTTAGAATGGGTCAGACTAAATGAAGTGATTCACTTACGTAGCTTTCAAGCACATAAGTAATGTGAAAGTTTCCAGACTGAAATATCCTCTATCGACGAAATCACCCAAGAAGATAAAATTTTGGTTCCCATTTCCAGAGACTTGATTATTGTTGACATTAATCCCGGAATCTGCTCCGGAACTTGTACTGCGATTTGATCCACCTGCAGTGCGTGGTCGTCCTCTAGGTTCATCATCGTCATCATCATCTCCTCCACTTGCGCTTTCCACGCCACTGTCACTACTTCGTATCTTCTTCTTCAATTTTGGATCTGTAATCTCAGTAGGTGGTTCGAGCGCATCCGTGTTGATCACGGTGGTGGGGGCTTGAACATTTGTCTCGCCCGGCATACCACCAGCGATACGGAAGAGTTCGAGTAAATCGTAAAATTGTCCATGGATATCACCACAAATGGTAACAGGGGTTGCGACAGGTTGTATATTTGACTCTGTCGAGGGAGGGATCAGTACGAGAAGATACAAAGTGATGATTTAGAAGGGTATTACCTTCCATTAAGCACTCCTTTACCATCTCACAAAGTTGTTTCATTGCCCACTCTGGTAGATAATGACATTGTTTCGCCTCTGCTAACCACTCCTCCAGACCGGAACGAGGTCCCAATTTCGCAGCTCCAGGGCGGGGTACCGTAGGACTCATGTTGTGTATTCTGATAAGGTTATGGCGAAGTCTTGAGCTTCCTTTTGGATGGGTGAACAATTAGGATCAAATTATGACTGAAAATCTCTCGACTCTAGGAGAGTTGAGTCCGTTCCTGAATCCTCCTTGAGTTCTGCCGGGGTTTCTAAAATCGTCTCGAGGTTGCAGGTATATCTTGTTGGTACGGATGCTTTTTCAACAATTCTCACTCTGGAATTGTCGCAATTGGTTTGTTGAATGCCCTCTTGAAAGTTGATATTGGCTTTCTGGGAGTTGTCGTAATCGTCTTAATGTGATTGCTCGTAATCCTCCTGATAGAATACCTCTTCAACTGCCTCATCTGAGAGTGTACTTGGAATCATGCTGCGCTATGCCCGATATCGTATTATAACCGAAGAAGTTGACATAGATTATGTGAGTGGTGACCGTATTCTCGGTGGTTAGGCTTTCCGACCCGAGGGCATTCCCTTAGAAGTGATGCCCCACGTTTTTAACCTTATCAGCAATCACATATTCGAGTATACTAATGCTATTGCCTACTTGCACAAACATAATATAAGCCAGTTGGTGATTTCTCCAACTGATGGGCGTCGCAACTCTTTACATCAATGTGCTTTTCATGAATCTGAGAGCCCGTACAGATTAGAGAACGTGAACATCAATTGTTCGGACCCACAGGCCCCAGATCATTCGGCGCAATAGTCTCATAGAAAGTCGACCTCAAAGTTTCATCCGTTATACAACTACCATCCAGAATGGCTACCACAGCAGGATCCCGCAATAACACCAATGGTGTTCTTTCTGTTACGACTACTCAGACATCGGGGAATGCATCCAAACAATCTGCTAGCAAGCCAGCAAGTTCCAAAACGAAACTCATTGTGCGCAGACTGGCTCCCGGATTGACTGAGTCTGAATTCTGCTCATTACTCGGTGACGAATGGAAGGTAGGGCAAGGGAAGGTTGATTGGTTTCAATACAAACCAGGAAAAGATTCTAAAGAGTATGTTCTTCCGCGAAGAATGCGCCGACATTACTTACAAATATATACAGCCCTTCCAAACCATCCCGCCCCTCTCGAGCATATCTTCACTTGATCAATAGTGACCATCTTTTGCCATTCTCCGACGTCGTGCGAAAATCCAGTTTTGAAGATGCAAAAAATACATACACAAATCCTTGTCTTATTGGACCACCCACTGTAGAATTTGCGCCATACAGCAGAGTCCCTGCAGGTCTCAAACGTCGTACAGATGCCCGGGCTGGAACAATCGATCAAGATCCAGAATTCATGGCATTTTTGGAAGGTTTGGCCAATCCAGTTACTACAAAAGAAGTTGGCGCAGAGGGCGAAGATCCCCCCACGGGCAAGGCCGAGAAAGTCACAGTGACTCCTTTGGTTCAATTCTTGAAAGACAAGAAGGCCAATAAGACGAAGGAATCGGCAGCCAAAGCAGCCAAGAAGCAGGAAACATCAAAGTCCAAGACGAGTGAAGGATCGAATTCTACAGGTGATGGGAAGAAGTCCAACAAGGATTCCAAATCCGACAAAGTTGCGGCCACACAAGAAGCTGTCAAGATTTTGAATAGGGAAACTGGCAAGAGAACAGCAGCTGCATCATCCTCATCGGCAGCCTCCGCATCTTCTCAATCTAGTACTGAAAAGAATGTACCTAAGCTTGATACTTCTAAAATTCCTGCAAATGAAAGACAAGCCGTTGTCGCTGCTCACGTTCGTATGCTTCGACGTGATCTCGGACTCAATCCTTCGCAGGCGCATCGTCGTATCAAACGCGATACAGCTAGTGCAGTAAAGACGGAGTCTACTGAAAAGCCCACCACAAATTCTAACAACAACGCATCTTCCCCAGCTACTCCTACAACACCTACAGGTCCAAAAGTTCCTCCCGCTCAGCCTAGCGCTCAAGCTGGTAGCCGAAGATCTAGGAGAGGTAACCAAAATCACAATACCGAATCGTCTACCAATAAGCCATCAACTACCACTACTTCTGCCCCAACCACACCTATGGTTTTGCTAAGAAAGCCCAATAATCAAAGACCCCAGCAACGGCCAAGTACCGCCACTTCTCAGCCTTCATCTACTCCGCAAGTTCAATCCAAGCCAACTCCAAAAGTTACTCCAGCTACTTCAGCTACGGTACCATCTCAACAGGCTACTTCAAACCGAGGGTCAAAAGCTCAGGTGGATGTTTCATCCAAAATTTCCCGACAAGCTTTCATCAAACATGCCAATCCGTCTCAAGGTGTGACCGAAGCATTGCTAAAAGAAGCGTTAGAGAAGTTTGGCAAAGTCTCTATGGTTGAGATAGACAAAAAGAAAGGCTTTGCATATGCCGATTTTGAAGATGCAGAAGGTTTAAAGAAGGCAATGGCTGCGAATCCAGTTTCCGTAGCTCAAGGCACCGTTCACGTTATGCCTCGAAAGGGGAATACCGCAAATCCTGTACCACGTGCTGGTCCGGCCCCAAGAGCACCTGCTCCGTCACCTGCTAATCCCGCTCCGCGTGGCGGTAGAGGTGGAACTATGGGTAGGAGGGGTGGTAGAAACGGAGGCGGAAGAGCTCGCGTGGACATTCCAGTCGCAGACTCTTCAAAATCTTCTTCAGCCGCGGATTCTTCGAAATCAACCCCAGTCACGCCTGCAGGATCAACTCCCAAGTGAAAATCACCTTATTCAGAATGATGGTTCAACAAATTTTTGAAGAGTAGTTAGCAATGGTTCGCTAATCTATGGAAAACATAAGCCACCGTCGGAAACACGAGACTTTCATGCATCACTGAAAGTATCTATCAATGTACCTCAGGGTTGTAAAAGCCCACGGATAACATTTATAACAGCACCTAGGTTTATTCTCAGCTTGTCCAATTTTGGTCTGAAGCTCCAAGGAATGGGATTATGTGTAGAAGAAGCATAATTAACGAGCATGCGCGCAGGGCCATACGGGATGGCGAGAGGGGAGAGCTGGGAAGTATTGATTCCGCGGCGGTAGGAGGGTTTGACATTAATTCGAACACACGACTCCCCAAATAGGGTAACGTGTCTGATCTAGTATTACGTAGCAAAATCTTGAGATCACTCATTGATCCTTTTCTTATGGATGCATTCATTGATATACTTAACTCTTATGCTCAACAAAGCGAACCGTGTCGTCTGAAGTGGCTACCGGCCAATGTATAACCTGCTCTTATCTGCTCGGTGTCATTGCCTGAACTTCTCACACTCCTTCCCGCTCTCAGTTCCCAATCCCGGAGCTGGCACGTTCGTATTCTACGCGAAGTTTTTCTTCTATATGATTCAATTACCTCTAGCTTCTTTCTGTAGGTTGACAAATAAGTGGAAAACGTTCGCATCGATGATCATGTGGCCCGGCCCAAAATTGTAGGATGGTGCAAAGTTTTGTGCTGGTTATGGTATGTAGACTCCGAGGGTGCTCGATTATCTGATTTTTAAGTTTTGTCTTTGTCATTTGGTTATATTTTTGTTGTCATTGGTATCCGTATTGCCGTTTCCCCCCATACTGTCGTCTGGTGTCTTTGAATAACACTAAGCAAAGTTTCTACTGGGACCAAGAAGTGGCAAAACTACTGTCCTCATGTTGTTACAGGGAAACGTAAATTGTTAGCCACAGTCCACATTCGTAGATCATATGTCTGACTTTGGAAGTGTTTGCATCTGGATTGAGGATCTCATGAACCTTTTAAGGGAAGCATATGGAAAACAAGATTGTTCACAGTTTGGAGTTGGTACTGAATCATCTTGTGCTGAATTGCTTGTGATGAGGGCTGAGGTCTGCATTGGACCTTGGGTTGTTTTGTGGATGCGGTTTGGAAAAGATGGAGTGAGGTGAATTGGATCTGGTTTTGGGAGTAAGCAGTGTTTTGAGTAGGTTCCGCAGGTATATAAGGGTTGTGTGATTGTGGTATGAGAGCTACAACAAATCACACAGATCCCTCGAAAGATCACCGTATGGGCATTGCAGAGTTTATTGTTCTTTCGGCCAGAACTATCCTCTGTGCTTCTGCTTAACAATCTGTATCCGATCAGTATCAGGATCTTTCTTGGAAGGTAGATAATTCTGTGATGCTGTTGACGGTTCAAGTTTATCGTCATTTCTTGTGAGACCACATTGACGATGAGTTATTGCCATTCCTTCTTACTTATTGTATCATCTGGCCTCGGCACATTTATATTTATCCTAAGAAAGCGAATATTTTGAACGTCTCTCGAGGGAAGTTGATCTAGCTTCGACGCTACGACATTGGTTCTACATGTGCTTGGAAGGCGAGTCTTTCATGACCACTTGATCAGTTCTGAGGGTAGAAGATCTGGCTTATAAATACAGAATAATAGAAGTTATCCATACTCCAGCTTCAGGAGGATGTCTTGACTAGGTAGGAAGTGAATCATTCGTAAAGACTTTAAAATGTAGTGTGACTTGAGTTATTTATTCACCACAGTCCTATGCAGGGTCTTCTTAAACCATCTCTACGGATTGGAAAGTACATCATCCGGGTGCTATATAAAGACTCTGCATTCAGAGGTGGAATGAAGTATATGTTTGAAAGAGTGGATCAAATCCCCGCCAGACGCGGTTTGCAATCGGCCGTTACACCAGTTATTTGATTTGACATGAAATATTTAATCCTGATACTTGCCTTTTTCAACTGATATATCGTCTTCAATCACTGGAATTTTGTATTTTTCACTGTCAGATAGATTACTGTCGCCAGATTTTGAATTTCCTAACTCTAAATCGACAATATCAAGGCTGGCAGACGAGAGACAGTAAGAGCCAATTTCTCCTACGAATTTACATATGAGTCTGCGGTGTCCCAGAGGAAACCACTCGGTCTGGTCGTGGAGACTTCTTGCCTTGAAAACACTAAACACCACTACCTTCTCTCGGCTCTGCATCATTCAAGCCCCTCGGAGCAATCCTTTTATACTTCTGGTACTCTCAAATACTCGACGTGTGGAGGATAGTTTGTACTAGTTTTCGGGGCCAGAAATTCACTGTAGTCACATAGATAAAGAGAATCATGTGCATATTCATGAGCGACCAGATCGAGTATCGAGGTCAAAGAGGGTAGCTCTACTCTGGTTATCTGCTCATTGTTGCCGAGGCCTCCCTCCCCCCCCCCTAAAAAAAATAGATGGGATGATGCGGACTGATAGTGAACTCTCCCATCACTATAATGAGGTAAGACGTTAGCTGTCTATGCTGAGAGAGGGGAGTTGAGAGTGCCTAGAAACCAGCGCGGGAAATCGGTTTCTTATTTGATGTGATTATTTGAAGATCAGTTAAGCGGTGGTTCCTCTTCGAACAGACAACAAGTTTGTGGGAATTTGCTTCTTATGAGAACTGTAATCAATGACGTTACTAACAGGTTCTCTTCCATGACGTATTCAAGTCAGTCAATCATTATGCATAATAAATGATACATTCTAAATTTCGTGTGATAACGACTGTGATGAGCTGTTGACCTCATCTCCAGTCGGTCTGGAAATTCAACTTTATTCATTGAGCAAGTGTGCCTTTTCGAAGGGCATCATTAGGTACTGTTTTACCTCAACACTTCAGGATCTTTCTTGTCGACTAGTCAAGATCATTCTCAGCACGTCCACAGTTCCTGAATTCTCTCAAATTGGAAAATGACAGCACGACGACTGAGGTTCTGACAATCCAGCACCTCGCTAGCTAGTACAGTCCCCTGATGCTCACATCATCGCCGTAGAATATTCCTTGATATATAATGATAATACTATAGTTTTTGAAGAATTCAGAGTTCACCAAATTTTTATATGAGAGATTCATCGTCACAATAACGATGCCTTCATACATTCCACAATCACCTTTCATCGTGTCCGTTATTCTACTCGCCACATTTGTCTACTTCATTTTACAATTCTGTGGCATTCTTATAAGATTTGGTTGGCCAATATGCGATCTGGGTGAAGAAATGGCAGAGCTTGATTGTGTTTGAACCCGTCGTTTCAGCCATTCAAGAATGAGAAGAGTTCTCGTGGGACCATGAACATCGAATTTTTGAATTGGAATTTCATTGCGAGTACAAAGCCATGCAGGTTCGGCCGATAGTCAGTTAATTTAATGGAGAAACCAAAAACCCAATCTACTGATTGGAAAGTCAATACCTAGTAAGGACTTCACAACCTTGCGAATACCCAATAACTCATCAATAATCCTAGATCCAAATCAAAATGTTCTCTTTGCTCAACTAGAACGAGACCACAATTTCTTAATCTATGGCCCCTAAACATCAAGAGAGATCAACGTCTACTTACGAAGACGACATTGGTGTGGGCATGGGATAGGCTCTTAACCCCCCCCCCCCCCCCCCCCCCCCCCAAGAAACCAGAGTGGTCATTTTTTAAGGAGATCGCATACATATCCATCAGATTGTATTTCTGAAAAAGTGTGAGTTCCAGCAGATTGTTTTGTGATTGAAGTTGACTTGACGTTCAATGGCCACGAATTTGGAGTCTAGCTTATGTCATCGATTACTTAAGCTTCAGACATTTCCCAGACCAATGCAGAGATATAATCAACACCTGTATTGCTTGATTTTTCTGCATCATCCTTGAGAGAATCCAGGGAGTCTTCGAGTTCATGTCGAAAGATGGCCGTTTGTGTTATATCTGCAAATCAAGCTTTCGCGAAATGTGTTGTGCCAGCAGAAATCTTTAGTGACTCCGTGGGCATGTTCAAAATGATTACTCTTCGGCTACAAAGATCGAATCAGACCGCCATAGTAATCCCATCGTCGGCATAGATAGACGTATGGACGTTGATGAACTTTTATATCATTTCATTCGAAACAAAACCACGGACCTCGGTATGACAAGAAAAGACCCGCTTTCGAGCCGGCGATACGTACGTATCGGGAGTTTCACCAAACTGGGGCAAACCCGTTGCTCAACAAATTCGCAATTCTTCAACATGAGGATCCCCTGAGCAAGACTGCCGCGTTGGCAGTCTTGGTTGGACTGGTTCTGAAAAGTTTTTTCGCACATTTGCCCAGTCGGCGGATTCGCGGGATGATGTTAACTTTTAGTGAAAGATTTATCATCCAGCAAATTTCACCTTCTTCCATTTCTTTTCTTCGTTCAAATCTTTGTGATATATTAGAAATTTCAATCGCGATGGCAAGTGCAACAAAAATGGTGCAACCAAAACCCCTCTCTGCTTTCAATAGACTATCACCCTGCGTCTATCTATACTCACCTACCACTACTACCGCACCACCTGCATCTGATCCATCAACTATCCTTCTTTGCAGCTGGAACAATGCCGCTCCAAAGCATATCTCCTACTACACCAACTACTATACCAATCTCTTCCCTCTCTCCCGTATCGTCCTTTGCACTATGAAGACTTCTCAGTTTCTTCTCCAATCCGAAGCTCGACGACGAAAAGACGCCGCTCCTGCTGTTGATGCTTTATGTTCCGAATCATCAGATCAAGAGGCGAGGTTATTAGTCCATTGCATTAGCAATGGAGGTGCTAAACGATTTTACGGAATTGCCGGGTTATATCAATCTCTGAAAGGAAAACCGCTTCCTATATCCAGCATCGTATATGATTCTTGTCCATCCCTTCCGTGGTTTAAGCGAGATCTGCACGCGCTTCTCCATGTGCCTGGAGCCAAACTTCCTTGGTTGTTATATATACCCCTAGCAGTCGTTGCGATTATAGCTGCATCAATAGTGTACTTTATCGTACATTTTTGTCCACATTGGGTGTGGAGAGATTTGGTGAGGGGACCATTGGAGGGTTTGAATGATGAGAGGCTGGTAAGGAAGGAAGCTACTAGGGGGTATATCTATAGCGAGGAAGATGATGTCATTGAGTGGAAAGATGTCGAGGAGCATGGAGAAGTAGGTACTCTGAAAGGGTATAGGGTTGAGAGGATCAAGATGGTGGGAGGAAAGCATGCGCAAATGTTCAGAGGCGAAGGAGGTGAGGATGCTTACTGGGGATTTGTGAGGAAGCTGTGGGTGGATGGATCAACGGAGGTCTGAACGATACATGTATTTCGAGATGCTGTTAGAGCGCATCAAGTTCTGTCCGTACTTTTGTTGCAAGTGGATCGTAAAATCTACACTTCCTAGCAATATTTTGAGAGCATGGCGATTGTAGAATACTTGATCCCCGCAAATATTAAAGTGAAACATCGGGAAATTCTAGGATGCATTGGATTGCAACCTACTTCGTTTTCAAGGTGCTTTTTGGTCTTGAAGGCTGCTCAGTGCTCGAGAAATTTCACTCATGCTTCTGATATCTTAGCTCAAAGATCTCCTTACCAATTCTCGCGTAGCCCCTTTGGCTTCTGGGTCCAATCAAGAGTATCATTTCTCAAATTTACACGTGCACCCGGGTAAAAAGAGAGCTCGCCACTTAGACTCTAGATGGAAACTTCATGGGACAAACAGGATACATAGAATCACCGCCTACTAATATGCAAAACTGCTGCGAACACCTCCATCAGGGCAAAATTCATACTGTTTCTAATCCGCACGCTCTTAGCCCGCATCAAGATACCGGCATTGGTAATGAGGAATAGCGGTAACAAGGTCGGCTTTAATGGCTCTTAGCTGGCTTCCCCGCATGCTAACACGAGCCTCTTTAAGAAAAGTTCAGTCTAGACGATGACGGCTTGCGGCCGCATCTTCTACAGCCTTACAGTATATAAGATGACAGGATGCGGCCACAATGCGCAACCATTAATAATCTGCATGGCATAGGTAGAATACGGAATCACCGCATCTCATCCGATACTCAGCGTTTGTTTTGCATAACTAGCCGCTTGACCGCTAGACATATACGAAGTTCAAGTGGGATAGATCTTCACACTGGGAAGCCGGTGAGTGATCGGAAAAGAAGTATTTTATGTATGTAAGATTCAAAATCTCGTGTCTGTGTTGTTGTGCTGTCGTTGTATTGAGGGATTTATGCAATCGTTGCGTGTGCCTTGCTCGTACATGTAATTATTGTCCAGTCACGTGCGACTTGTGCCAGGTTTTCGCACTTGTGTCCGACGCGCTGGGAAAAGAGTACAGCCTCATCCATCCATCCACCCATCCACCACCCACGTTTGCAGAATAAGCATGTCAAGATGTTCTTCGTTTGGCAACCGTTTGGTTCGCGAGTTTGACTGAATCGGGTTGTGCCCAATATAACGAGTTCTCAGCAAACGATGGTTCTCGCCCTCACTCAACGTCGACTGAAAGCTCTTCCCTAGCATAGGAAGCGTCATCACGTATTTCGAAATATTCTAATTCTAATCATCATCACATCCGAGTGTTGCATTCATCCAGCCTTCACAAACTCTGCCTTGCAGAGATTTCCCCTCCACTATACCACGTTTTCCATGCCTTTTCCGTTTTTTTCTTTGCTCCGGCCACTGAGTTCATTATGAGCGACAGGGTCTGGATGACTTCGCCGCTTTCTAGCCATATTCTCAAGCCATCAAACCATTACCTAGGTAATAAATGCTCCTCCGATAACGTTACGATTGCATCGTGACGACAGACCAACATGTGGCTGAAAGATTTAGGATTTCCAAGGTTACCTACCTAGGTATCTCGTGAAGTGGCTGGATTGGAAAGTTCCGAATGTGGAATGATGCTATGGGAAATCTGACATCAGCATTTTGCACTTTGAGAAGCCAAGCTTCCCTGGGAAATTGTTTTGCAAGACATTGTTCAAATGATATCGGGTCTTTCGAAAATGATTACGCCTCAGCCTTATATTTGGGGGCCGCACAGCCACTCCACATTGTAGTGATTGAGAGGCTCGAAAGTTGGTCACACAGCAGGTTATGCTCTGACACTTTTCGTTTTGAGTCAAAGTTATTGAAAAAGCGTTATTGGATATGGTAAAGCTTTGGTTCCCGCAAGTTTACAGGAGGGGTAAAATCCTCTGAGCGAACCATTTATCCTTGGACAGCTGAGTGGCTCGTACTTTGGGAAGCTTTGTACGACAGGAGTTGTGTTTCTGTATGGGGAAGGAGACAATTGTTGGGTATTCATGATTTTCTGCATGGAGGGGCAGTGGAGCAATCGACAAGAGAATAGGCACTACAAGGCAAGTGAGACTTTTTTCCTTTACCATGTCCCTTGTCCCCAATTTTAGACGTTTCACTGAAGATGTGGCGAGAAGTTTCTATTCAAATGGACTTACATATGACACACGGACGGCTAAATCGCTTTGTCAAGCATGAATCAGATCGGATAAGATGCAAAATGAAGTAATCCAAACGAGGAGGCGTTTCTCTATCTCGGCCTTCACAATCCATAAAAAAGAATTGACGCCGAAGCCGCGAATCTCTTCTACAATATTCCGAAATCCTCTGTCGTGTTTTCATAGCCTTGTTAGTCTTGTTCTGAAGTTTCTATTCGGATCCAGATTGTGACAAAAGTATTATCGTCTTGCTACATGATGTTTCACAAGGCTGTGCGTAAATTCGATATTCTTGAGATGTGCTAGAGAAATTTTGCAATTTGCCTATGCCTGGTCTACTACGCGCGTGAGCTCTCTTGATGTAAGCAACTATACATATATTGTTAACCTCTCCCTTCTTATTGAACAATCCGAGAAGTGCATCATCCAATACTGTTTCTGCACATACATACATACGCGCTTCTGAAGCTGCAGGTCATACTTACTTGCATATTCAGCCATTCCAATCAATTTTCAAAGAAGGACCCGTTAAGCACATCAAGATCTGGTCGTTGTCAAATATAGTTAATCTCACATCTCATCTTTTACCAATTCACTGGGATACATCAAAGATTCTTCTTCGTCTACTATTTGATCTCAAAATCCCCAAACAAAAAAAAATCAAAATTCACAGTATAAATGTCCTACGATCGTCCTCGCTCTCGCGGATTCTTCGAGCGCGATCGTCACGGCCACGAACGCATCATTTTCCGCTCAAACTCAAACTCAAATTCTCATCGCCGCTCCACTTCTCAATCCCGCACCATGGTTCATGAATTGGCAAGCGATCTTGAAGATCGCAATGCCGAACTACAAGCTGTTGCAGAATCACTCAAAACAGAACTGGCAGTTGCAGAGAGCAGGAATTGGCAACTGATTTCTGATAATAGTGCTTTACGAGATATTGTGCAGGTACTTAAGGGAGATAAAGAAATTCTGAGAAGAGACAGTGAAGAGAAGAGTAGAGATATCGAATACCTTGAAGAAAGGCTTGCGAAATTGGAGGGGAAGAGGGAAAGAGCTGAGTACAGGGGTGAGAGAGCGGAGGAGAGAGTCAGATTGATGAGAAGGGGTTTGACTGGGAGAGGAATTCTGAGTGAAGGGGGGTTGAAAGAAAGACTTGAGGATAAAGTTGCCGAGATTGAGAGGTTGAGCGAGTTACTCCAAGTTATGGATGATAAGCTTACTGAGAGGAACCGGTGGTTGGCGGAGAAGGATAATAAGCTGGGACAGTTGAAGAGGTGGATTGTGAGCAAGGGATTTCGTGTTGAGGGGGTTTGAATAAGGTTTCTAGTTGCGATATTGGATTCTAGATGCCATGTCTATTTCACGATTTACGGATTCAGATTGAACATCCAAGAAGATGTTGATGTTTTGCATTTCAACGACAACGACAAGGAGGCAGATGCCCATGATTTTTTTCGGCGTCAATTTATACCAAGCATTGGGAATGACAGTACCAGAGAGGGCCACAGAAAGTTCTTGTGCGGCGAATACTATGTACGTACTACACGCCACACCCATACACCAATGCTCACAGACTAATAATCTTAGGGGAAAACCCAAAAAAAGAGAGGAGGATTTATTCACGATGCTTTCGAATACTTTAATATTTTGATACCTTGTAGCTGCTTAGATTTAGTCTGCTTGTTCTTTATTCCTCTTCAAAATGGACGTATTGAGTTTATTTCTTGCACTTGCACTTGCTCTTGTACACTGGTCTAATTCTTGGTCGCCAGCTTTTAGTTTACCTCTGTTGGTTTAATCCTTTCAATGATGGAGATGGAAAGATGATTGAACCTTCTCGAATGACATCGGCGCTTATTCATTGGTGCTTTTCTTTTAGACTTAAACCCTATACACAGCGGCTTTGTGTATCTGCAATTGAATGCAAAAATTGATGACTTCCCTTCTCGCTAATTGGCATATGCAAATGTACTCTCAACCCATTTCATGGTATAAGACATGTGAGTATCCGTGCCCCATCAAAAGAGTCGCCTCGAAAGGAAAGCGAAAAACAGGATGACCATTAGAGTTCAGGTGAGGGGTCAAGAGGGGTTGCACAGTTCTACCTCCGGGCTTCTACACATTGACGACATGGACAGACGGGTCAATTAGGGTTAATTTGGGACCCTGCTTGAAGTTGCTGGTTGTGTAATGTAACAGTTTGATATATGGGCTATGGATGTACAGAAAAGAATTTTGGAGAGATACAAACAAAAAGAAAGGAATAGATGTCGTGGGGTTAGCTTCTAATTTTTACGGAAACTTGTTCTGATTCACACGTCGACATTCCAGTCGCCGATTTTCCAGCGTCCATCTAGGAAATACAGTGAACCACACGCCGATTACAAGTAATAGCTTCAAAGCATGTCATTATTCCTCCGTCTAATTTTCATAATCGATGCATATTTGACGTCAAACTCGCGTCTCGGCAGTTTACTAGTTTCCTGTCTAGGTCTCTTAGCGTAGGTTACATTGCCATAGCCTATCGATTCGTGAAATCCAAAAAGACCATTGAGACTTTTGACACGTGCAGAATAGGCAGGACGGGGGTGCGAAAGGGGAAAAGGAGGGGGGAAAGAGTCATAAAAACTGTACGTGTTTTTATGTAGAGTCCCGTGGTATGGACGGATGGTGGGTTAATTGTTGGAAATGAGGAATTGGGGATGCAAAGATTGGTCGAGCAAGAGAAACAATGAAAAGTATACCGTGTGAGTAATCTCGAAAGTATTGGAGGGAGGGCTTTTGCATGTAATCTTACAAACAAAAAACAATGAATTGTTCAATCGAAATGTACCCCTTCATGCAGCCACCCCGCATCACCACTAGAGCTAACCACCTCACGCACCGACATATTGTCTAATTCGCATGCCACTTTTCAATTTCCTTCTTTGATATTTTGTGCCTACATAACTTTGTCGTCACTCTTATTCATATGGTTGTTCCGTCCTTCCTTCCAATAAGTAAGAAAAGGAAAGTTTCCACTCTTTGAGGCTCAAGCCTTCGTAACTTTGTATTCCAACTTCAAACCGTCCTACCCACAATACTAGCATCTGTAAGTACAACGTCGACCCAACGGACAATATGTTAATTCTCATCCTTGACACCCATTTTCTCAACACTCTAGATAAAATAATTCCGATCTTCGCCGAATTGGGCGTTTCTAACCTGATCCGTATACAGTACTCGAGGTACCCAATAAGATGTGCTCAAAAATCTACTCATTGATTAACAATCGAGGAATTTTATGTCAAGGAATAGGCACAGCCTAAATTTTATCCCTGGAAGAACCTATTAGCAGTCTGCCCTGGCGTTTTTGGACTAATTGCAAACGATTCTTGCGAATTCAGGATCCCGAAAGAAGGAAACGGTTTAGACAAGGCTAGAGAAACATCTAAACACTGCCTCTTTCCTGGGGTCAAATGGGTTGGTTGTGAGAACAAGGGCTTAATTTTCTCGATCGTTCGCTAACCAATCAGCGTGATTAGACGTGGAAAAAGCCACGAGGAGATAGCTGAGGAAAGGATGTTTGAGACTGAGTCATCATCATTTGAGAGTTTACGAAAGATCCGGACATGGAATTGGGATGTTTGGATTCTAGCTAAGGGTTGAGAATACAGTAAGTTTGGGGGCCCAAAAAGTAATTTCATTCCTCATCCCTTTCTTTACATTATCATTTCGAGACATCGGAAATGGCAAATGGGTCTTCTCCGAGTAGTAAGATGCTTAGAAGATGACAAAATGAGGAAGGAATGAAGAAAACATCATCTGGCGATTGGATTTACGCCAGAAATATGCACCACGGGATGATCAGCCAGGATCCACTTCGGTGAGATCATTAGGAAACCATCCCTTTTCCACCCCGGTTACGCCATGAGCCGCGAAGGAAAAGTGCGAAATGTCAAATGCCCCAGCAGGACTGAGGCTGTGATTGGAAGCTCGAATCGAGTCAAGGCAGAAAGGGTACATGATTGTTTCGAAACCCGGATGCTTTGTAGGCAGGTACTAGGCTAAGCACAAGAACGATAGATAATAGACACCGGTTTTCGAAGAAGAGTCATATGTTTATTGATCCTTCTTGTGTTCATTTTCATGGGGCAGGTTGGCTATGGTATTGTAATGATGATATGGCTATGTATCGGATGGCTTGGGAATTGGTGTAGAATAGGAGTATATATCTGATAAATATCCGGCCAGGAATGAGGAAGAAAAAAGAGGTGTTTCTTGTTCAGCCTTATATTTATTGATTCGATTCCCATCTCATCTACATCTGCATCTACATTTATCTTACCTGCAAAGAATAATTCTCGAATAGAATTGGTCTTATTTATCCATTCAATTCACATCAGCGACGAATAGATTACCTTCGACTGCATCAATACCCATACCCGCTATCCAATTGTTTTCCCGCTCTCATTTGGTTTATCAACCGCAATCTGATATCGTCGGGTCAGAAACACCACGTACGATTGGTACGAGTTGCTTCGGAGCAAACCTTTCAGGTTACACAAATAGTTACAGTGGTACATAAACGTACCTTTGTACACAAACACAGCATCCTCAGCATGTCTTCCAAGCCTGTCAAGAAAGTGCACTACACTTCTTCCACCAAAGGATCTTCAGTCCACGGCGGAACTCCCTCTTCACCACCCATTACATCTAAACCCACATCTACACCCCGTCGTCCCTCATTCTCTCACCAACGCCACCCCTCTGATTCTGGAGTCGGATCCTCTTCTTCCAATTCTGCTACTGCAGCAGTAAATTCGGCATCTTTCTATACCGACGCCGATCGCGCACAGCAAGGTCAAAATGTTCATGCCCTGAATGAAGTACTCAGTACACTCAAGGAACGCGTCAAATCTCTCGAATCGAAGAATGGCGATCTAGAAGAAAGATTGATAGAGAGCAATCGGGAGAAACGAGAGCTCCGTCGTGAAAGAGACGAATCTCTCCGCATAATTGAAGATTTGAAGAAAGAGAAATCCCGCGCCAAAGACGGACGAGAAGCAAAAGAGAGTGATGGAATTCGTGTTCGTGGATCCGATGTCAATGTTAAGATTACACCAGAGAAGAAGGAAAGAGGAGAAAGAATTCCAGTAACAGTGGAAAGAAATACACCACCCATGACACGCCGCGAAAAAGAACGCGATTCGGAAGCTAGGAGGAAAGAAGAAGAGAGACTGAGAGCACAACATCAGGCTAGAGAGCGAAGAACAAGCTATAGAGATGCCCCTCCTTCACCACTTTATCGCGACGATGAAAGGGATATTAATCCTATGAGTCCAAGCTCTCGATACAGAGACGAAGATCTTCCCTCCTCTCGCGAAAAACGCAGCTCGGGTACTTCACCAACGCCTAAAATGCAGAACCCATTCACGCCATTGAGCTCCATGGCAGCTAATGCAGTTACGGGACGAGCAAGAAGAGCAAGTGTTAGCTACGGGACTTCCCCGAGTGGATATACGAGTGCGCCACAAGGATATCCGGGGATGACGATGGGGAGTAGCTATGGAAGGAGGGAGAGAGATGAAGTACCTTATGTTAGGGGGGAGGTACCTGTTAATGTTGGCACTGGGGTTGCGGGAACGAGAGGATCAAGGTTGAGTGGTGGGAGTGTGGGGAGTGCAAACGATGATATGTATCCCAATGATGGGAAATATCATCCTTATCCTTTGAATCATTGATGGATGGTGGTTTTCTTTATCGGATTCTCTTTCTTGGTCTTTGCGATTTGGGCGATTGATTGTTTGATAGTTGGAAACGAAAAGTTCGGGTCAACGAACTGGACATGTATTTTCTTTTCTCTTTTGTACTTTACTTTTGGTCTGGTGTGCGACACGCGTATGGATTGGTTTGCGGTTTCTTATGGATGGATGAAAACAATACCCCTTATAAAATAAAGAGAAATGAAGGAAAGGAGGGAATAGGACGGAATGGTTTGGGATAGGACAAACGGTACATATAAGAATGGCACAAGCCTGGAAGGATAGGAATGGAAACGGTCGGATGGTTTGGGTGGATAATGAGTCTAGGTTAGAAAAACACACTAGATAGCTATTATTTTTATGCCAGATACTCGATGTTTAGATATTGGAATGAATACTTTGCGGGAAACTTTTGTGAATATTTGTCTCTGAACTGTGAAATTTCTGTGAGCTTAATTAGGCTCGTGACCGGATAGAAAAAGTGATTGCATTTCCCACTTGGGATACGGTTGCTGAGGATATTGCGTCCGAAGATTCTTCGAAATGAGACTGTTACAGATATCCCATCATCACGAAGATACAGACACGTACACCCGAGAAAGATGCGATTAGGCTGTAAACTGTGATCTATGATGTGTCTTTCTCGGCCGAATAGCCTATTCGCTACTCTTCCACAGGTCTCGTCGCACCAGTCATAAACCCAATCGCGGCCTCCAAAATGTTTCTCACACTCCCCAATTCTGATTCTGTTCTCGGAGTATATATCATCAGATATTCCGCAGGCATCTTTAATGTACCAGCCAAGGTCATTCTTTCACCCCAACCCTTCTCAATCACATCTTTGCAATCCTGAGGTGAGAGTACTGCGTGCATTGAATAATCCACATTCTTTCCTTCTGTATGGACATGTGCTATCTCTCGTTTCGTTTTCCGTGCTGGGAGATGAGGTGTTGGGACTTTCTCTGCGATTAAGAGGGCGTCGCCGTGTTTTTCGAGGGCAGATGTAGTCAAAATTACGTGGTCAGGATAGGTTTTGGCTAGGTCGATAATGGTTTGGTCGATCAGTTTGTGCATATCACATTCACCGAATTGATTGATCTGTCTGTGGGGCACTACCTATCATGGCTTGTCAGTAGTTCGTGCAGGTTTGGAGAGTTAACCTCAAGGTACCCATTTGCCCTTCTCAGGTCTGGGACCTTCTCGGGATGGTAATGGTTGTTTCAGAAAGCTCCGTTGGCCAAGTGCTCCGCATTTTGCGATCTCAGTGGAATCATCGTAGCATCCAATATCGAAAGGTTTGCTTTTGAAGTGCCGTAGGAAGTATTGAACAAGTAGGTAGCCGAATATATTGCTAGGCAGGGCATTTTCTTTGAACTCTAACCAGCCATGATAATCTGCGCGAGATGATTTGAACATCACGAGAGCATATGACAGTTGGTCGACCTCCAGAAAGATGTCGTAGGAGTCATCTTAAGAGCGGATGGATTTTGAGATTGATGATCGGTGGGTTAGCTGGCTTGTGCTTACAGCTTGATGCCCCTGTAATGCAGGCCTCCATTGGGACGTAAAAAGTGGTATCACTCATACGAAATTAGAGATTGAAAGCATTGATATTTCGATATTACATAATGATAGCAATATGATCACATATACAGATTGATTAAATTGTACGATGAACCGAAAGCTTCCGAAACAATCTGCAATCGAAGCCTTGGTTCTTTGATTTAATATCGAATGTTGAAAAAAAAGGCATAGTTTAGATGAACCCTATGTTGCGTTCGCCTGAAGCAACAATAGAACGATGCCCGGATTTGTAATTCCAGAAACCAGAACGAGTGCCAGCAAGCCATTCTTTGATATTGTGATGGTTTAAGTACTCTGATTAGCCGGTTTTGTAGCCCTTATGAGTAGAAACGGAGGATGATCCCTTGCTCGAGCCAAGTCTGGATATTCCTTTATCTGCTCTGGTGTTGGTCCCCATTCATCAATTACAGACAGCATGAAGCCAGCACCAAGAAGGATCGTGATATATGTAGCAATCGAACGGTGTTATTTGACTACTCCTTTCGGAAACTAGTCTGTCGTTTGAGGGCCCTCAAACAAATAGCCATCTAGTGGCCAGACGTCTCGACCTTCCGCATCTTTGATCCAGTCAGGGTTTCGTAGGGCAGTCCAAATAGGATACTCCACAGAAAAAATAAAAGCTCCTCCAGGCTTCAGTGATTTATAGACTTGCTCGACAAGGGATGGAAGATTCTCAATGTAATGAAGAGCCAGTGAGCTGTAAGCAACATGAAACCCATTTGGAGATATCTGTAATGTCTCCAGATCGGCTTTGCGATAACTGATAGAAGCATCTTCTGGGTACTCTCGTGCTCGAGCTAACATATTCTCAGATACGTCTGTACCCTGAACAAATTTTGCCCCATTATCTCGCGCCAATCTACACATCCAGCCAAAACCGCATCCAAGATCTAGGAAGTTCGATCCCTCAAGGCGTGGTAACCAAGAATGTAGCACTTCAAAATCAGGATCCTTTTCCAATCCATGGACAGAGCGTGGAAGCTGAGCATATGCTTCGAAAAAGTCTTCTTGATCGTAGATATTTTGTGCCATGATGTGATTCTGTGATCAAAAGTCCAGGTAATATGGATTGTTTTGATATTCTTCTTCCCAACGGTAGGTGTATGATCACCTGTAGAAACCCAAAAGTCACGCAATATGCAACTTACCTGGCAAATGGGCGATTGAGAAGAAAAGTCACATCTTCCCGCAGTCTCCATAGATACTTGAGATACGGTACTTTATCGTTCTCCAATGTGATGCAAAATTTGCAAATGTGAGCCTTCTTCTAGAAGGGCCAGAGCCTCCATTTGATTCCATCATGACGGATTGTCAAATCCAACATTGATGTAGATTGTTGATTGGGAACAAGGTGATTGATTTATCATAAATGTTTAAAAGTTTCCGCTGGGCAGCGGGGTTGCGGAGGATACGCTAGATGGCGGGGTTCCGCATAGAAACCGACATCGGAGCGGATCTTCCCATTGATCGAAAACATTGTTTCAATTGAAGTTATTCGCATCTAATCACGATACAACCAGAGCATCATGACTGACCATACCCCTTCTCAAAGATATCTGTCGACCAGAGGTGGCGACTACGGATTATCATTCGAAGAAGTCGTGCTGAAAGGTCTCGCTGCTGATGGAGGATTATTCATTCCTGAACAAATTCCATCAGTACCTGAGAACTGGGAGTCAAAATGGAAGAACTTGTCATTCTCTGAACTCGCATTCGAAATCCTTTCCCTCTACATCTCTCCTTCCGAAATCCCACCTGCAGACTTGAAAGATATCATCAATCGAAGTTACTCTACATTTCGCGCTCCGGAAACCACACCTCTCGTTCCTCTCAGCGAAAAGCATAATCTATACCTTTTAGAATTATTCCATGGTCCTACGTTTGCATTCAAAGATGTTGCATTGCAATTACTTGGGAATCTCTTCGAATACTTCCTCGTTAGACGGAACAAAGGCAAGGAGGGGAAAGATAGACACCATCTTACAGTTGTTGGGGCTACAAGTGGTGATACTGGATCTGCGGCTATCTACGGTCTGCGAGGCAAGAAGGATGTCTCAGTCTTCATTCTACACCCAAAGGGAAGGGTCAGTCCTGTACAAGAGGCTCAAATGACGACAGTCTTGGATGCCAACGTGCACAACTTGGCTGTTGAAGGCACTTTTGATGATTGCCAGGTGAGTCATACATCTACATAAATTTGACATGTCTAATAGTTCTCAGGATACTGTCAAAGCTCTATTCGCGGATCCGCAGATCAACGAGACGATGAACCTTGGAGCTGTCAATTCTATCAATTGGGCGAGAATTTTGGCACAAACCACATACTACTTCCATGCATACTTCTCTCTTCAAAAGTCGTCTGGATATAAGTCCGAAAATAAGGTCCGCTTTGTGGTGCCTACTGGCAACTTTGGTGACATTCTGGCTGGATATTTCGCAAAGCGTATGGGTCTACCAGCTGAAAAGCTTGTGATTGCGACAAACGAGAATGATATCTTATACCGCTTCTGGAAGACAGGACACTACGAGAAGAAGGCGGTTCATGGTGTCGAAGCTGAAGGTGGACTTGTTGAAGATGGAGTCAAAGCACACGAGGATGGTGTCAAGGAGACTCTCAGCCCAGCTATGGACATTCTTGTCTCAAGTAATTTCGAGCGACTACTGTGGTTTTTGGCCTACGAGTATGCCTCTGGCGCTGGTATGGATGATGAGTGGAATAAAAAGCAGGCCGGCCAGGAAGTCGAGGTTTGGCTTAAACAATTGAAAACAAATGGTGGATTCAATGTCCAAGACGAAATCCTAAAGGCTGCGAACAGAGATTTCGAGAGCGAAAGAGTCAGCGACAAGCAAACTATCGACACAATTAAGGACTTTTATACTCGTGGTTCTTACGTTTTGGACCCACATTCAGCCATTGGTGTAGCTGCTTCATTACGATCTGTCTCCCGCTCACCAAATGCATATCACATTGCTCTCTCAACAGCACACCCAGCCAAATTTGCAAACGCTGTTGATCTTGCATTGAAGGATGAAAAGAGCTTCAGCTTTGATACAGTACTCCCTAAAGAATTTGTTGGGTTAGAAGAAAAAGAGAAACGAGTCAGAGTTGTACCCAGTACTTCTTGGGAAGATGTTCGGGCAATTGTCGTCGAGGAGGTCGAGGCAGAATTAAAAGGAATTTCATGATATTCGTGTTGCTGTAGTATAATAGTGTAAATCACCGTCAATAACTATTCGCGACTTCTATCCCGGTCAAATTGCGAAATCTGCAGTCAGAGCCCTGTGTCATGCAGCAGTGCCTCACTCTGATGATTGGCTTGCTAATTGGGTTGTGTGAGGCTGATCTCTTTTCGATGCTGAGTGTAGCACACCACTTAAATATACGTTTATCGCGGCTCACTCTTTTGCTCCATTATATACTAATCTTTTAATTTTCCATCGTTTATCTTCTCAGAGAAGTCTTAATATTGTACACTATGGCGGATCCCGTCGGTTTCACAGCAAGCGTCATTGGTATCGCAACACTAGCGGTACAACTCGGGGATGCCCTGAGGAAAGCAGCTGAATTCTGGGAAGCCGTTCAGGATGCTCCTTCAGACATTCGCCGCTTGTCTAAACAGCTTCGACTTGTGGCTAGCGTTTTTCATACGATTCGACTTGAATACGAAACTAGTAGCATACCTACAAATTTTGAAAGCATGGTCAAGGACGCTCTGGAATTAGCAAAGGACAATATTGATCAACTCTCAGAGTTGATCTCAAAGCTATCACGAAATCTATCCATTGCGAATGGGAGTCTCGGTAGGCAATGGAGAAAAGTCCAGATGGTCTTGAAAGCGAGCAAGATGGAAAGGTTTAGGGATAATCTTGGGAGCGTTAAGACCACTATGGCCTCACTTCAGGGCAGCAGACAACAGTAATATGAGGCCCTGCCTATAAATTGATCGGTTGATTGACCAGCTGGGTATAGGGCATCTTTGATTCAAGTCAACAGCAGGCTCGATGTCCTAACCACGAATATTAGCTCTGTAGCTACAACAAACTCGACGCACCAAATTGCACTTTCAACATCACAAGAAATGACACAGAGTCAACTATTTTCCTCAGGTGGATGGAGAAGTTCTGCTGGTAGCGTTTCTAAGTCTTTTAATCAATATAAGACGAATTTCTTACTAGGCACTGTCAATTTTCGAACTATTTCTACCACTCACCGAATATAACGATGACGATGGGATAGATGATGCCGACACCTCGACAACTACTAAGACTTTCTTGGTTGAACTTTTAATGGGATTTACGACATGTCGGAAAGGGTTCAGATTCATGGCAACAAGTAATTTTGACCGGTATGCACTTGACGTTGTTCGGCGCCGATCAGATGATTCGGAGATTTTTAAACTTTGTAGAAATGGTAATTTTCAAGCTGTTCGGAGGTTACTAGATCGCGGAGAAGCATCTATTCATGATGTGGACGAGGGAGGAAGGTCTCTTTTACATGTAAGTATCCCAACACAGGAAAATCCATAAAATGGCATTGCTAATTGTTTCACAGATAACCGTTTCGTGTGACAACTGGCAGCTTTCCACAATGCTTCTTGATGTTGGGGCTGATTTATACTGGGAGGATGATGATGGCCAGTAATTTATTCTTCTCTTAATCAGATCACAAGCAAACCCGCTCATATATTAATATAGTCTTCCTGTGTCGATGGCAAAAGCATTGACTTCTTTTGCTACTTTATTTGAAGCTGGATTTGAGTTATGGCCGCTCTATTTATCGGGCTCAGGTACGCCTCTTTACTCTATCTTGAATATTTCCGTATGGGGTTATATATTCCAGCACAAACCAGCCCAATCAATCGGAGGTAAGTTTGCCTCATTTATGGAATGGAGCTTTTATCAAACAGAAGATGCCGAAGTTCTCGACTTTTTGGTTGCCAGGTTTGCGGAAGAGTTATTCCAACTCGAGACTCCTGATCCATATTACAACAGGGGGCTTGCGAAACATATGATATTTGCTGTTGTAGACAAATGGCTCGAATCCTTATTCCGTCTTTGGTTCTATGGAAAAGAGAACAGTACATTATTCCTATTCGAATACAAGCTGTCCCTTATCTTGAGGCAATTACTAATGCCCTCATCTTCACGCGAATCAAACGAAGAGCTCCTCCCGCGTATTATCAGTGGCACATACATAGATGGGGTTGTGAATATCATAAAAGCATGCCTTTGGAGCGTGGGAATCACCAATGCTCTCTTTCGAATATGGTCGAAACCATTCTTTGAATTAGGAATTGATCTCTTTCCTCATCATCCACGTACCGAGAGTGATGGTCAAACGAACAGTGACAGGGGTGGTAGCGACGGAAAGAACATTGCAAAGAATTATTTCAAAGGCCACATCATTCATTGCTGTAAGGACATAAATTATTCGATTTTTCATGAGCATCAGCAAGACAATCTTTCGCTTGAAATAGATGTTACAACTTTACCGGAGTACTCGCATCTTGATCCCCTATTCCTATGCGAAGCTGGTCGAAAACGCCGCGATAGTAAGGGTGCAGGCCGATGCCTCTCCCAAGTCGATGAAGCTTTCATCGAAAGCGGAAAGTTCTCCATGGATATGCCTGGACAATGGGAAGAGCCACTGGTTCCAAATGCGGCAATGGAGCTCACTCTATATTCGCCATTTTACGGACGTCATCAGATTTTTTACAGCATGATTCATGAATCAGGATACGGCTATTATACTATCACCGAGCAAGACATCCAACAACTCGAGGAGGATTTGGAAAATGGTACTTTGCATCATGCAGGCTTAAGCGAGGATTTACCTAAAACATCCGGGGAAGAGTGATGTGAGAAAAGTACCGACTTAACATGAAATCTTCACAGTGCCCTCAATCAACAAAGAATCAGAATGAAAATTCGGAATCCCAGATCAAGTTTTTTATCCAAATAATCACACGTCGAGCTTGACATGTTACAGAATCGATTCCTACCAGAGGCCGAGGGATTCATCTCTGACAACATGGGACGATGAATTTTACATACAAGTTTAGATGAGCCTCCGACTCTTCTACAGGGTGCCATTAAAGCTTGACCGAACTATACGTAAGAAATCGTCTCAAGGGTTATCAACGGATTTGTTTAGGGAGAGCGGGCGGGGTTGTTCGCAGTTTCGAGATCCATCTCTACCCTTGATTGGGTACTCAGGCGGTGTTATTCGGGATATTGCTTCTTATTTGTCTAGGATTTGATGATCTCTTCAAGCTTCATGATGTCATCATCTCTCTATTCTCTAGGTTGTATTTAACCACTATCATCTATGATCCCTTTTCAGCTCTATATAAACTTTATTGTCCAAATAAGATTGAATACGACTTCCATGACCAAGTGCACATTCGACTTTTTTTTTCACTGCCCAAATTCTAATTCCACAATTGACATAACTATTCATCTATTTATATTTATCTAATGTTTAACAAAGTATTTCAATCCACCCATATATCGCCCCAAAAGTTGAAAACCTGCTGTGCACTTTCGCAAATCCCATCTGATCATGCATCACAAATCTAAGCATCTCTCCAATATCCAATCCCCAACTTTTCAATCTCCAATTCACAACCTCCCCAAAACCCCCATCCACATCCACACCATCAACCCCTTCTCCAACCAATTCTTCTATTTCCATCACATCCACAAAACCCACCTCATCCTCTCAATCCACCCCATCCTCTCAACCCACCCACCCATCCATCCAACCCCCACACCCAACACCCCTATACAAAACCGAACAAATCCTTAATTTCCCACACAGAGCGCAAAGAGTCTAAAATACACCTAACAATAGAATCATATTCAATAATATCAATATCTCACAACCACACCCCAGTTTCCCATCCATCCAATCTATTCATACCTCTTGGGCATCAACCAAGTCTCTTGATGCAATTCCAGATGTGAATAGATTCCTCACCCATGAAGGAAGAAGCTTGAGAATCTTAGATATCCAGCACCATGCCATTTCGCATGAAAATGTGATATATAAATGAGTTTTGATATTAGAAGTAAGATATTGGATGGAAATTGCACTTACAATTGCTGAAATTAACCACGACATGAGGACAATAGATGTATGAGCCATCGTCCGTTGTGAGATGGCCTTTTCGGAACCCAAGTAGCGTAACCACTCTTCGTGGGTAACACTAGCGATCGAAGGTAGATTGTGAAAGAAAATCTTGATGCTTATAAAAAAAGATCTTCAATTTCAGGTTTGAGAAACATGATACGGTAACCAATACTCAAGCTACCGATACGTTGAGCCAAGTAGTAAGCGTAAGACTAAAAATTGTGAGAGATTTACAGAATCAACGATAACATCTTCGACTTCGAAGTTCACGATTCTGAGCCCGAGAGCAACTTGCAATGAGACTCAATTAGCAATGAGCAACTCAATCCTAACTATCTCATCTCACTGATACTATTCCCAAATCATCCTGAGCATTTAATTCGAGCGTATTCTTCTGCTAAGATTCGGAACATAGAGTATATACTGAGCAATGAAAGTCATTCGATGGAAAGTCCAACATTGCCAGAAGTGGATCGAGTGCTGACAGCCTCGCAATATCTGGTTGCCATTCCCAAGGAAGTAAGTACATCACAAATCGATTCAAAGACGTTGGTTGAACATTTCATTTCGAAGTCATGAGAGTGAGGAATGAAGAAAGACTGAAGTTACCTACCTAGGTATCTACTCAAAGCAGAACAGACCATTCACCAAGTAGCAGGGATATAAGATTAGGTAATAAGAAACACAATAATGAATCTACCAATCAAGCCATACAAAACCACACAGCCATACATAGGTATGGGCAGCCTCATATGGATATCCCAAGTCCAGACTCACAGCAAAACTATTCCGTCCCCCTCCCAAAAAATTCATCCCAACCCAAAAACTTCCCAGAACCCATATATAACCCGCCCCCCCACTCTGCTACAGATTTTTCCAGTCTAGTCCCAAACTAGCCATGTTTGCACCATTTGCACTCGCTTCGCACTTGCATTTCCACGCACAGACCACACTCCATCTCTATAAAGTCTTCTCCTCCCCAGACCCTCAGGGAAAAAAGTATCGACAATACTTCAAAGAATCATTTCTTTAGTAAACGTCCTTCTTCTGTGTTCTCTACAAGAGCCACAGACTCCAACTGGGACGATGAGTCGATCCTCGATACCCTAGAGTGAAACCGTTTTTGCTTTCGTTCTTTTCGCAAGGAAGGCGTTTGAGTGGCTGGTGACAGTCGCTTGATCGTATAGAAAGTGGTGATGATCTCGTCCCTCTTTTGGTTCTCTTAGGAGACTGGATTAGGGTGGGTGTTGATGGACGTCTGACCAGTTTTTGAAATCTTTTTTTTTTTCATTGCAGATTTGGCCTTGTGCTGGGTTGTGAAGAAGAATTGGTAGTGGTTGGGTACCAGTGTGGGATGTGGTTCGATATTGAAGCTATTCGCAATTTGTGCGACAGAGCCTTCCAACGACGGTGAGCTGTTGATCTGCCACTTTCAAGCACGAAGATATTGAGGTCAGTCGGAAACAAGGACTCTGGATATCTAGTACTCAATCCCTCCTTTGGTGTCATCCCTTCGAGGTATTACTTCAGTCCGATATCACATACGCTATATCTGTAACGACAGCTTAATCACGGCTCTAAGAGATGAAGTCACCAATCCCGGTCAATGCAAAATACCGGTAGCAACCAGATCGATACACTACTTCCGATAGTCTAGAGCGCTAGAAAATTTTCATGTTAACTCTAGCATTGATATATCCTTGCATGAAGGACGGTTGCAACGATGATGGTCATTGATGACTCTATTCTCAATTGGATTCATTCTTTTGCCATTCATTTCTTCTATTCCTACAAGTCTTCGGCAAGTTATGCGTGGTATATATACGTCTCAAACTTTTACAAACATTCGCTCCATCGTCGCAGCTCTTCCCACAGAGCATTGACACCCATCTACCCATTTCGAATAGAGTTCACAACGATTTCCCATCACATCAACATTCATCCACCCTCAACTATACACTCGCTTGCCTAGTCTTTTGTTCCTCGCTCCTCCCTCCAACACTCCCTTCCTCCAAGCTTCCATTTCTCGCCCTCCTTGTTTCTCTTCCCTTGTCACTCCACGGAAAATGCCACACTGGCACCGTGAAAAAGCTCTTCGAATCATCTGCCAGTCCAGCTAGCGTTACATACCACGCTGCAAACGCTGCTAGGAGTCCAAACATTCCGCCTGCTTTTTGGAATGCCACATTCGGACCCGCTTCTCCCGGGTACAAGTAGGCGAGACCCAGCATTAGGAAGGTGAGAACGACCATGAAGAAGAGGAAAGAGAAGACAACGGTGGAGCGAAGAGTCAGAATCCAGAGGATGAATGTGAATATGAACCAGCCCTGGAGAGGCGTTAGTTGGTGGACTCAGGTGCTGAAGGTGGTATGAGTAAGAAGAGAGGAAATACCATGAGGAAAAATCCAAATGCATAGTAAAAATGTACTGGATTTTCATAGGAGGCTTGAATTCCAAATCCACCTGGTGTCAAGACAATCGCGAGAGATATCCAAAATCCCCCATAAGAACTCAATGCCGTGGCACCAAATGTATTCCCGACCGCCATTTCCCTGTATCATCCCTCATCAGCGAAAGTTTCAGATACTCTACCCAATGTTCCTCCTCAATACATCGAATTGGCATAAATCAACAGATAAAAAAAGAAACATACCACATCCCCGCCAATAACTGAACCAACCCACCATACCCAAAAGCTAACGCAACCACAATATTCGGCTCCGAAACATCTCTCGTATGCCAATTTATCAAGCTCAATACAAATGTCGTCAATGCAAAAGCAGCAAGTCCTAAAGGTGCAGGATTCGCTATGTTCTTCTTAGGAGGTCGATACAATCCCGGCTGGAGAGCACCAGCAAAGGGGGCAAAGTATATGGAGTTGGAGGAGTTGGTATGGGCGTGGGCTAAGGGGCTGCCGGTATAGAGGGCGGGATTGGGAGTACGGTCACGGTGTGATGATGTTGCCATTTTTGGTAGAAAGTTCGGGTAGAGGGTATGAAAGGGAGCAGAGAAAGAAAGCAAAGGAAGAGGGGTTGATATACTTATTTGATGCTATATTACTTACATGATGATGATCTACGCCAATATCTCTGAATGCAAGATAACTATCAACTCCGGAGTATTCTTTCCATCCAAGAGGAATCTTATTCGTGACAATATCGCGGAACTTTATCTCTTTCCGCTGTGGTGCAATGCAGAGAAGCATTCCTTGGATCCGAGCGCTCTTCTCCGCACCCCACGTTTCCACATCCATACAAACGCATGTGCCGAATATGCATGGCCTAGATCGACGTCAAAGATCGACATCTGCGACCCCTCACCGGGTGCTTGGGTATGGGGTATATTATCTATTGCGGAAGATGTGGTTGACGTACGCGACGCACAGTAGTTTGGAGTGAGTTTTTGATGGCACAATGTTATGATCATGATTCGCGTCTGCACGTGGAGGGCGCGATTTAATACTTAAAGATAGGGATCTCGTGGGATATGAAACGAGATGTTCATAATAGCTACCTGATTTATAAAGCGGTTTGCCCATTAATTTTTTTGTATGAGATGATTTATCCTAGGGAGAAATCGATGTTCATATGAGGGATGGCAGTAAAGGTTGGGAGTGTGGGGAGGAACTCAAAGATGCCGTCATGATCTGTTGGCGCTAGTGCTCTAGCTCCAATTTTTGAGTCAGGTGCACGTGAGTGCGGGTTGACTCTTCCATCTGTCCTTTCCAATCGTGTTTCCGGAGTTAAGTGGTTCACACTCATGGTACACTGTGATGAGAGAGTTTGATGGAGTGAGATGAAAATGAAGAGCTATCTGATCTGTGTCTGCTTGCTTCACTCTCGCCGTTTGGAACATGTGACGAGATGAGAGCCCGGGGAAATGCATGAGCTGTCGAGACCTTAACCTTGATGGTAATATTTCAATAAAAGATGATATGAAGAGGTCAAGATGGGTAAGTAAAGGAGTAGCAAATGGTCACCAAGCACGATTGAAGAAACGAACGAGATCCAAAAGTTCAAGGCATCTCCGACGTGCCAAAATTCATGGGCCAGTGTCAAATCAATTGTCGTGCTTTATATGAAGACTGGACTGAGTATTTTTGATACTTGACGTCTTACCAATCTATGCAAAATATCTAAATGTTCGTCTGGTTTACCAATATTGGGATTGAAAGGTACCTGCGCCAACAATCCGAGGCGTTGAATGCCTGAAACTGCGGACTCAAAGGGGTGAACGCTCATTCGAGAAACTTCGCGCCAACGAGTACCAGTCATTATTATTACGTGGAATTCCTCTTCATTGTAGCTACAATTGCATATTCTTGTCTACCGCTTACTAGATCTTCACAGATCCTCGAAAGCAGAAGCACTTTCCTCAGAACTCAATCCTTTCACCCCTCCTTCAATTTCTTCCCTGTCACATGTATGAAATATCCTTCAATTCGCAATTTAAGGTCTCTTGCAGAGTTTCTCATTGCTACTGTTTCATTCTCCTCCTTTCTGAGGACCTGATTTGCTAGCTCTATCTCTAAACCATACGATCGTCGGTTCTGCGATATCAAGCTTCTCTCTTTTCATGGAATTTTTGGCCTCGGGGGTATTCGCTGAAGGATCTGCTGCAGTGGCATCGTCCTTCATCTCAAAGACATATACTTCGAGTGTTTTTATCGTCTTGAGTTTTCGGAGCTCTCCTTCGAGCAGGGATGTTATGTACTGTTGGTGAATACTCCCGGCCGAGTCCAAAGAACCTAAGCCATTTAGTAAGGGCTGGTCTGGATACGGGTCTTTCTGCACTTCAATCACCAGCCTCTCCAAACCAGTACAGAACCTATTGATGATTGGAACATACAATCCAAGGGTATCGACCAA
This sequence comes from Botryotinia globosa, assembly GCA_014898425.1. NCBI lineage: Eukaryota > Fungi > Ascomycota > Leotiomycetes > Helotiales > Sclerotiniaceae > Botryotinia > Botryotinia globosa. Next base: position 316,427 of record RCSZ01000011.1, read on the forward strand.
ATCCTTGGGGCATATCAATTTCGGAGAATGCATCAAGTTGTTACCGTCACAGTTGTGTAAGACCACTGTTCCACTAAATTGTAAAGTCTTTAACAATCTGGCCTTGTCTTTTCCAATCGCCTGAAGGAAGCGGAAAAAGTGGTCGTGGTAGCTGTAAGCAAACCGACAGTCCTCGAGCATTGGTGTCCCGGACCTTTCGACCAAGTGAATAGCGTCATTAACGGCAAAGAAATCGGGCTCGAAACTTTCAAATGGCTCTGTCTCGTGAAATCGTTTGAACACTAACGAAACTTCATGCAACGGGCGCTGTGTGATCATCTCGAACTCGGGTGTATTCCAGCTGCGTGTATTCTCGTTATCGATCCAGGAAATGGGACTGCCAGTTTCACTCCAATCCATGGTTGTAAAATGGAACACATTTTCCTTATACAATAGCTTGGTTGCATTGTCTCTGAAGCTTTTGCACACTCGTAATAAAGTTGCGTCTATCCTGGGGCGATATACCTTTCGAAGCTCGAAGTATTTCCCCTCTTGATCTTTGCAAGGGTGTGTGATAATAGCATCAAAGCTGAGTTCTGATTTGAGACTCTGCTCACCATCTAGAGAATAGGTCTTATGAGACTTAAAAACCTGTGCCCAATCAGATGTTGTGACGTCCGGCGTGATTGTATGATCCTCGATTGTGAAAACGGAGCGGGAGATCATATCAATAATTTCTGTCAAGGAAAATTAGTAGTTAATGACGCAATAGCAATCGACAATGAATATCTGGATTGATGATACCATTAGAGACTTTGGAGTGAGGATGCTCTTGAATTTTGTTTTTGGCTCACTAAAGTCTCATCGAATGACTACGTCCATAACAAATCGTGCAATAAAGCCATGCGATTTTGAAAGGAGGAAAAGAACCATGAATTCGTTTTAATTTATAAGAGTCGAGAGAGAACTCCATGCTATATGCACCCATTGTAGAATGATCAACTCACCTTGAGGAAATTTCAACAAGTGTCGGTCATGATCCTGAGGCAATGCCCATTCGTTTTCACTTTGATGTGTGACCAACTTCTGGAGTCCCTTCTTCTTTGGTCGATCAATCATGGCTAATGTCGGAGTATTCTTAGCAACATGATATGTTCTCCGTTGGGGGTCTGTCTTCCTTTCATATCTAGGAATCGTAGCTGTAAAGTATTGAATATCTGCAATTGACCAAATAAGTATGTTGCACCCTCAAACAATCACAGATGTTCTTTAAACTTGGATTGGAAAGTCAACATACCAGAGCCGCAGACATAACGAAAACCATCCTTCCAAAAGTAACGACCTTCAATCCAATGCTTCTTCGCATACTTTTCCAGGGCTCTTGATGCGAGCTTTTCCTCAGGAAACTCTTTGCGTGCGGTATCAAGATCGTCTTGAGTCATTGGCGGGAGATTGTTAATATGCTCGCGCGGAACACGGGGAGGAAATCGTTGTGGCATCTTTATTCTGGCAATGTGCAGTTTTGCGAGAGAACAAAGAAGATATTGAAGAGGAATGCAAAAAGAGAGAAGAAATCTCTATCATTTTATGGTATCAATCCATCCGAACATTCTTGTTTGTGTGATTGATTTTTGGTTTGATCCTGCAAGAAACTGAATCCAAGTTTGTTACTTCCATTCGATTTGAGGCATGAGAATGAGGCATGAGAATGAGGCACGTGCCAAACTTCAATTCCCGTTCTGACCAGACCTTTCATATTCAATTTCACTCTGCTTCACTTAATCCATGCATCTCGTCTAGTGAAGCCAGATCTTACCAAAAATTACAAGTCGAAATACGTGCTGACTTTGGGCAATGAAAACACGGGAAATGATCCATAATTGCCTAGTCACAACACAGTACCATTCCCTACCGGTCAACCTATGGATAACGCCGTGGAAACAAGAGATATCAAGGTCAAAGATTTGACAAGAAGCCCCTGATCTGTATCTTCTCAAGACTTACTTTTAAATTGTTAGTTAGAGCTTGTTGATAGTATAAGTCAATGGCGGCTCTCTAGTTGAGAAAAGAGTCAGTGGGCACAAGATTATCATTGTAGCAGTGGATTTGTTATGTTCGTCACAATTTTGGAAGTATAAGCACCTGGAATTTGAGTCTGGTGTAAACCTTCAATCATAGGAAGACATATTTTCCATAAACTCAGCAGCTTTTATTCATCAACATAATGCTAAGTCTCCCCAAATGCCAATTTTTTAGTGGTCCAGCCTCATCACATGTCCCTTGGGAGTTGTGGGGCATTACTCTTGCTCCAAACATCAGACAGAAGTTTCGACAGAGCTGCTGGCATTCTCATCACCAAAAGTCAAAGCCTGCATCCTGCTCTGCAGTTTCGCCTTTCCAAGCATCTCGAGTCCCCGCTGGCGAGCTCTCTCAGAGAACCATGTCTCTGTGTCTTTGGCACATTCTAACTCTGTCTGGCCATCCAAGGAGACCTGGAGATGTTGAACCGTATCCAACTCTCTGATCTGGTTGTCCAGCAAACCTTGCAGGCGTGTATAAAACTCGCGTTCTCGTTCGTCCTCGTCATGTGATACGCGGCCTCCCCTGAAGGTATTGCTCGTTTGGTAGTCCCTGCTCACAATAATCACCAACTTTTGCACGTTTGTGCAAAACTTGTTAATGAGAGTAATGTAAAGAAGCATACTTTCGATCAAGTCGTCTTCGCACTCCTTGATACATTTGGTGCAGCTAGAATCCGGAGAGCAATAATGTTGCTTGACGGGTCCGCTAAAATGTAGAGTCTTGATCATGGCGGCCTTGCTTGGCCCAATGGCACGAAGGAATCGTACAAAGGGATCATGATACATGTCAAAGTACAGATCTACCACTGGTATTCTGTTTTCGATGATGTTGATAGCGTCAACGGCCATTTCTTGTCGTTCCTTTCTGGCTTCTTGGCAGTCTCTTCCTTGGCAAAAAGATCTATTCGACCCAGTACTTGGATATAAGCTGTCTTCAAACAAGGTATCTGGAGCCCCCAATTTACCGGTCTTCGTTGTCAGGAACTTGAATTCGTTTCCTGCATATAAGATTTCATTTCCCTGGTCACAGATGCTCTTGCAGACCCGCAGAATGGTTGCGTCGATCATAGGGCGGCAAACTCTGCGAAGAACAAAGTATTTTCCCTGTGCATCATACCGTTGTTCGTGGATTACTGTGCTGATCCTGAGAGATTCAAAGTGAGGCGTATTCGGATATTTATAATCCCATTCAATTCCTTCCAAGTTGTAAGATTGGTGGAATTTGGGGTCATCACACTTGGGCAGCCTGTTTGAGGTGGAGACATCGGGGAGAACGATAAATTCTTGGGCATTCAATATGGACCCAAAAATAGCATCCACAATTTCTGTGTCCAAATGATTAGTATTCAAATTGCAATCGGCATCTTAGAGCTATCTTACCTTGGGGGAAATTTAAAAGATGACGAGGATGATCACGAGGTAAGTTCCATTGCATTTCGCTCTTGTGCGCGATTAGCTTTGAAAGCCTCTGTGGCTTGGGTGTATCAATTTGTGACAGCGTTGGAGGACCACCCAGTGGAACCAAGTACTTCTTGTAATTGTACGGACAGCGAACTTCTTTGGTTCTGGGTTCCCAGATTTGATTATAGATGATGTCTGAAATGATCAAAGTAAGCAAGAAGTCTTTAAAAATACTAGGTTGTTCGGATGGTTTTAACATACCATCACCGCAAGTGTAGCGGCAGTTGTCTTTCCAGAACCATTTATTGTTACTTGATCCGAGCCAATGAGCGTGGGCAAACTTTTCTAGAGCCCTAGATGGTAGGTTCTCTTCTGGAAACTCGCGGCGTGCCTCCACTAGATCCTCTGGAGTATAAGGTCCAAACGGAATTGTGCGGCCATGAAGTTTTGGTGCCGGCATTTTGATGTAGTTAAGGGGTTATTGAGATGTTGAAGTATAGTTTTGAGGAGGGTATCTAAATGTTGAAGTTGAATTTGGAGTTGAAATTGATGTTGGAGTTGAAATTGATGTTGGAGTTGCAGTTGATGTTGATATTGAAGTTGATGTTTAATGAAACTTTGTAGGAATGGATCTTGGAGGGAAGGGAGCTTAAAAGGCCATGAGAAAGAGTTCGACTCGCCTGTTTTGACACTAGTCTATACAGCAGATGTTAAGCCACGCATTAGCGCATCAATATTCAATATTCAGACGAATCATCCGAGCGTATACACTTAACATGTCGTATGGCATAATAAAATGGAAATTTATACGAATATTTGTATTCACTCTGCTCAATTCTTGCTTGCGCATTCATCACCCGCAATAACAGAGACTACCTACATTACTCCGTGCCATCTTGGTTCAAAATTTTCGATCTGATTCAAGAAGAGTTCGGGAAATTCATGTTTTTGAATGATGAGAAGTGAATACTAGAGTGATGTATGTAGGACATTTATAGAATCTGGAAGAGTTGTTCATTAGCAAACGGGAATATACCTAATTGAAGCAAACTTTTTAAAGTCACCTGTTGTTAAACTTGAGATTGGTCGTTGGCTGTTGGTGAAATCACTGTTTAGGTAAACTCTACAAGGTTGTTGAATCACGATTGAAGAGTCAAATAATATTAGGTCATTTATGATTTATGATAATGTATCAGTTGAGTCCATTAATTACTAGCTAAAAACCCCAGAGATACATAGGTCAAGAGACCGAACCAAACTCCTAGCACCCTCACCCAATGAAATTAAAGCATGCTTGCTTGACTTGAATCTCTCAATCGTTTACCCATATAGTATCTGTTGAGCATTCTCGAATGGTTTTAAGCGTTTGATGCCCAACCTTTTGCCCTATCTTCAAACCATTTGCACGTTTCTACTGCAAGAGAAAACTTCATTGGCTCATAAAGATAATTCTGCTCTGTCGGTTTCGCTTCATTCCGGGTACAAAGAACCAAAGTTTTGACGGTTTGTAACTTTCTAATATGATTTTTGAGGAACGGAGTAAGATTGTCCTGGAAGCTAGACCATCTCAACCATTCTTTATCTTTGTAACGACGATGAACATCCGGAGCAATGTTTAAGACGAGCTTTTCTAAATGCGGACAAAGCTCGTGGATAAACTGTAGATAGATGAGGAAGTTCAACATAAAGCCCTCGCCACAAGTCCTGTGATGCTCATTTGCTGGATTGCAGCGATGAGTCTTCATGTTGCCAGAAAACTGGAGACTTTTGATAAGTTTCGCATTTTCCGGACCGATATTGTAAAGGAATCGAACGAAGGGATCCTGGTAAGCCCAACCTGCTAGATCTTTGTCGCTAACAGATTGTTTTAATTGAGAGACTACGTCTTTAACTTCGACCAACCATTCGTTATATGGCTGTAGTACTCCGACGGTCTCTATGTGTCTATCTGGTTTGAGAACGGTCGAGCTTGACCGAGGTCCATCCTGATTGTACATCATATATTTTCTTGTGTTCCTATGGGTTGAAATGTCAAACGTAAAAGTGTTATGTCTGTACAACATCTCCGTGCCATAACCGTGGAAAGCTTTACATACTCTCAGGCAGCTTGCATCAACCATTGGACGTAAGATGTTTTGCATCTGAATGTAAGGCCCGGATTCATCGCTCAATTCTAGTTTCTTGATGGATTGCGGTCCTGGCTCGAAAAAGGTATCTCCAAACATCCCGATGGATGGGTGATATTTTTCTGCAAAGGCATACACACGGTAGCCATTACGGGGTAGATCTTGGCGAACAGGTCCAGGGTAAGGAGGACGAGCGATTTGGTAATGGGCTTCTTGGTAGTTGCTATTTTTGTTACTAGTCATCGCTCTAGGGGCTATGGAGCCCACGTCCTCGCCGACAATGAGATTATAACCGATAATCTTGTCTAAAATCTCTTCAAGTTGAACAAAAGTTAGCCTTCGTCTTCATGGGAAATTATAAAAGTTGAATGATGGGAAACTTACCCTGTGGAAAGTTGAGCAAGTGTCTAGGGTGAGATCTCGGTAGATTCCAACCTCCCTCACTCGGATGAATTCCGATTGCTTCCCGAGCTGCAAGTGTATCCTGAGTTAAGCGGTCCACATCCTTTAGTGGCACCGGACTGTCCCAATAATCGACATAAGTCTGAGTCTCAGTCGATGATCTCCAGCGCGAAAGATTTTTCCAAAGTCGAGGTTGGGCTTTGTAATGGTAATATTCAATGTCTGCAATGATTGTCAAGTTAGTATTTAATGAATTATTAAATTTATTCAGTGTTATACATACCTCTGTGAATGATATGTCGTATTCCATCTTTCACGAACCATTGGCTATGGATCCAGCGAGCAAGGACTCGTTTCTGAAGGGCCTCCTCAGGAGTAAGATCTGGGAATTCGGTGGATGCGCGGAGCTGCTCTTTCTGAGAATTGTGCTTCTCGATATAAGATTTTTTTTCTTTCGCAGACATCTTTGGTCTGAAAGGAAGATTTAAATGGGTAGATATTGAATCTAATAAGTTCATTTTAGATTTTTTGTGTAAGATAAAGTCTTGATGAATGAAGTTCTATGAAGGAAGTCCCTGATCAAAGAAGTTCTCGATGAAAGATGAGAAGAATAGCAGGAGAACTTTTTTCAGGAGGAAATTTGTTTCCCTTATAGCTACTTACCAGATACTTTCTGGTGATATCAACAGCCGTAGTAAATGAGCGTAACAAAGATTTAGTATCGCAGCTAAGACCGTATCATAGATCCATTTGATGAGTGACAGAATGCTAACGATATATCAGTAACGCCGACTTTTACGGTCAAATTACAACTCTGAGCTGACATTTCGATTTATATACATTTCTTACCAGGCTATACATCGCGTTTTACACCGTGAACCATAATGTGATTAATAATTTAACGTTGATCGTGAATCGCAAAATAGCACTACCCAGTTATACGGCTGGACGACCAAGTCTAAACATGCGCTTCATGTTACCCTTATTGAGACTCATGAATTTTGGTGCGTTTTCTGATGTCTCACTGCTTTTTGCTTGCTTCGCCGACCGCGGTGAACGGTGATGATTTAGACGCGGTCAATTGATCATACTTATGGCAGTTTATGACAGTGGTCTCGCAATCAGTATTATTTGCAGGTATTTTTCGCTCTGAATCGTCCTTGAATCTGTTAACAGCTGGGCCGAACTGTACCATGATAGTTGTATGTAATCTTGCGATATGGAACCGTTTCCCAAAGAGAAACTCAATCCCCCTTACTAGCAACCCCGCACTCGCTTAAGGAATATTAGCCTAGATTTTGGTTTCTGCACCATCATTGCCCCCTATGTTATTCAGATGGCGAGCTTCATCTGATTTAACAAATGCGGTTATTTAAAAATTGCTCAAAATTATAAACTAAGAATTCATATTTAAAAGCTGTGAATGCTGAAAAAGCTGCGAGCTTTTATTGAAAAACATTATCAGTACCCGTGTGTCAATGTCTTGATTTTCGATACCAAATCACATTTGTAAAATATCGAAGGCATTCGTTGGTAAAGAGCTTTCAGTAGCACTGAAGCAATATTGATTCAACCTTACACTCTCATAACACGCTATTCGTCACCATTTCCTGAATCACTTGCACCAAATAACAGTAAGCCTTACTGAATCTTTTATTAAGTGTGTTTGTAAGAACACCTACATAACCAGATGGGGAAAATGGAATCTTGACACCGTTCCTCGAAGGCATAAAATGCTGAAACATAAATCCTGCGAGTCTCTGATCTTCAGCTGCTCTTCTCGCTGTTCTACACGCAAACCACTGCATTGTCTCTGTTGCAAGGGCAAATTTCATGGGAACGTACTTCTCAGGCTCACTCCTGCCAACAGCATGTAATATTAAACTCTTGACAGTCTTCAGTTCCCTGATGTGCTCTCCCAAGAGTGGAAATAAGTCCACTTCGAAACTCCCAGCTTGATTCTCATCTGGATGAATGTTCAAGGTGATTTTTTGTATGTTTGGACAAAATTGGTTGATAAACTTGACGTAAATTTGTAGGCTAATTCGTATATCATCTGGCTGTGGAGAGGCATTATGACCTCTAATTGAAGGGTTTGCACTGGTTGTCTGATCATCCCAGTAAATTGAAACGTTTTCAAACCTACCGCATTTTTCAAGCCCATAGTTTGAAGAAATCGAAGAAATGGGTCGTAGTACAGCCAACTCATCCGGTCTACCGTGGAAGGATCCTGAATTTGGGAAATTTCTCTGCCAATTTCATGATTCCAATCACCGAGAGAAAGGAAATTTGGATTAGGCTTCTTGAATTTCGCATCCTGGTATCGTTTTCTGGGTTTGTTTCATCTACCATGCACCCACTGTCAACGCCCAAAGATTGAATGTTGGATTGATATGTAGTGAAAGTAAAACTGCTGTCTCGGTAAAGTAGGGCTGAACAAAGATTGTTAAAATCTTTACAGACACGTAAGCAACTTGCGTCGATGAAGCGATCGTCCACTAGATGATTCATTTTCAACAACTCCTGACTGCCTGTCTCGGGCTTGCAAAAACTATGGGCTTTTACTCGGACCTGAGGTGAATACTGCGAGTGATATCAGGGATCAGATTGGCATATAGGACCAATATTTTCGGAATAATGAACACAATCGTCTGGTTCCCGATAGATAAGCGGTCTGCCGAGGTTACAAGTAGTTGTGTCTGGGACCAAAGAACCTTGTTCTTCTCCTACAACAAGAATGAAACTAAGGATTTGTTGATAATCTCTATCAGCAACACAAACGTCAGCCGCGAACAACCACATATGAAAATAAATCTTGCATGTACATTATCGCCAAGGTAGATTTCAAGTGCTTCTACATAGATTTTGGAAATTTCAGGATATGCTGAGGGTACGATGTGGGATGATTCCAAAAATCTCCAGGGTCCAGACCAAGCAACCGACGAGAATGCAACAGCAAGTTGGAAGTTCTATCGACTTCATTGAGCCGCGGTGCTTTACAATAATCCGAGTTGAAAAAGAAACTTACTAACTTGCCACGGAGCTGTCTTTTATCATAATAGAGTTTTAAATCTAGGGTTGTCAGCACAGAGGGTTGTCCGAGGTAGAAATCTACATACTGGTGTCAAAAATTGACCGACTACCAGTCTTCTGGAACTCTATATCTCTGATTGAGTTTCGATAGTGTATTTCGCAAAAGCATCCTCGAAACTTTCATCCGGGTATTCTCTTTGAGCTGCTCTCTTGATCTCATCGATATTTGTCAAGTTTGTTGGTTCTTCATCAGATTCAGACCTAGGACATGGTGCCACTATTGCCGAAAAGAAGCTTATATATACTCGACATTGAGAAAGGGTGCATCTTGGTAGTTGATAATGTATGCAGAAGTAGAACTGTCTTTGTGATTTTCGCAGACATTCAATCTTATATCTTGAAGATCTGCTCACCTGTTTTTAATGCCGTACTCAGCAACACATCCACTGCTCCTTTCTGGGGGGTTCATATCATGGTATGTAGGTCCTTCTGATTGAATTTCTTGATACTTCATAATCCTTAATATGATACAATCATGAACGTATGATATACATTTAACATTGCGAAAAGCTAGTGGTTATGTTGTGATATGAGTCAATATAAGCACGTGAACACGCGCTAGCGAACGAATGTATTGCATATACCTAGCTCTAAACCTAGAGTAGAGCAACAATATCAACAAACGCATCAGACCTATAATGAAGATGCTACAATCGCCACCGAGGCGATACCAACGAGGCGATACCAACGAGGCGATACCAACAAGGCGATACCAACGAGCACCAACACATTAAATCCAAAATCTAACAAGAAAATAACAGAAGGATTAATATCCACAGCATTCAACTCATTATTCCCTACTCACCAATAAAATTTCTTTAGTGATTATCAATCTGACCAAACGACATGGAAAGTCTCAAAGAATGCAGAGACCATTGAAGACATGAAAGGAAATTTCAGATGATCAAAATCACTCTAGAGAGTCATGATCATGATCATAAATATGAGGCCACCAGGTGGGCACAGTAAATTCCTCAAAATAACTTTATTGCTCAGTCTTTGATCAGGAGATGAACGATTCGTCTGTGCATTCATCAACACATGGCTTTCAAGAATGAGAGGGCGAAAACATAGTAGTTCGGATGGGAGGACGCTTTGCAATGATTTCAATTGAGCTCACAAGTCTACAAGGAGTTATCTGCTTCACGAGAAGTCATTCTTATCAGATATTTCTTTATTGCAAGCAAATAGCTTTCCAGCTTGAATTGTAAAAGTCTTATTCCGAGTAGCCAATTCTGTATTTGTTACACTGTTCAGTCTAAATAATTGTTCCTTGATAGCCTGAAATGATCTCGAGAGAAATTAATGAGATCCCTTGCATGCGAAGTAACAAATCTGCTTACATTGGTCGTTGATCAAGTGCTGCCTTTGACACTCTTTTCTCGCCTTGAAGGTGACTGGCTAAGATGGTACGAACAGGATCCTGAGTCCATCCACACAAATTTCCTCCAGTTTCAATCACCACTCCATTAGTCAACCCACTTCGCTCCGACGCACTTTAATTAGGATACATGACAGCGAAAGATTCCTGGGGTAGTAGCATCCAGTTTAAAAGAGACCGATATGGAGCACCATAAGCTTCCAGTATTTCCCGAAGTTTTCATATTTGCCCTTCTCTAACTTTGAACCTGATGCCAACTCGATACAGAAATCTTTAATCCTTTTCCCTTCTTCGACGTCGTCCATATGCCAGACTTAGTCACCGTGCTTCAACCCCTCAAGTGTGATTTTTTGCATACTTCGCCGGAGTATGTACAGCTGTACCAGCCATGATCTTGGTATTGTAAGTGTTGACAGCCGGGCGTGCTCGTTGACTTCGTCTTTTGACAGTTCCAGGCTCCCTGTCTGGTCTAGCAGGTGAACTGACTGGATCTTCCATCGCTTCTTGAGGCTGTTTGGGTGACGATTTTGGTTGTCGAGCCGTGTTCTCTGAAGCATCGCCATCACTTTGATCCTCCTCTCTGGAAGATACAGCTCTTCTAGCTAAAGCCATGTCATTATATGTTTTGACTTGTCTGCGCACTCGCTGACTTCGTCTATCTGTACTCTCAGGCGTTTCATCTATTGGAATATGCGCAGGTATACTCATTGCCTTCCGCTTTCTGATGGTTGTCTTTTCTTTCACCTCTGTCTCCTCCGACTCCCTGACTCCCATCGGTAGAAGTCTGAACATCTTTTTCTGAACACATTCCGAGACTGGACTATCTCCCCAACCAATATCATTGGCAAAATGCAATTGCTCATCAGTTGGTTTACAATCTAAATCACACTTTTGGACTGATGGCTCAATCCAAGTTCCATGACGAAGACGCTTTTTCGCGTTGACTGTCGCAGCCTTTTTGCCTAGAACAGCTCTTTTAGAAGTCATCCCATTGATTGGACTAGATTCTCCATCGTTTGAAGAAGTGACATGGCTCTGCGCTGTGTGTTCTGAGATCTCATTGATGTCTTGCGACTTCGAAGGTTCGATAAGTCGCACCATCGTGCTGTAATTTGGATTTGATAGATGTTTCAGCCAAACCTGAATTTCCGTAGTGGAAAAGGTTTAAGGTGCGCTGTAAATTTAATTAGATATATGGATTAAATATGCATCCAACGTGGAGTTCTTGTAATTTTGGATTCAACTTACCAGGAGCCAAAATAAATAGAGGTCGATAACCTTCTGTTATCATGTATGGTGATTAAATCTCTATCCATTTCCTGCTGGCTTCACCTGATACAAATACACGATTCAACGCGATAGTTCAATCTGGTAACCTGGTTGTATCTTTCGAGTTTCAATTAGTCGGAAGTGCTTAGCAAATAACTTGGCAATGGTGTTGTCGCGAAGAATTGTTTATCTTGGAATAATGCGAGAGTGACTTCGACCTTGCAAAGGAAGCCACTTTCTGATATGAAAAAACTTTGATCTCGGGAGCCTTCCATTTTAAGTCAAACTACATGTGACATTAACTAGCGAGATAAATAAGCTTTGGTATTTTATTTGTGCTTCTTGCTCGGGATTCACATGTATTATTCTTTTTGTGAAATTCCAACAAACTGCTCACAATTATTTTCTCCTTTTTCACATTTATTTAGAAGTCATAGCGAGAAAAGACTGAAAAAATTATTCAAGACATTTTGATACATGGGAATGAGACATGTATGTAACAGAATAAAGAAGAGCATGCCATAACACACAGTTCCAAAGATTGTGACATTGTGACCACAAAGTAAAATATTGTCTAATTTTTCATCACAGAGTTTCTCTCTTAAACATTGTAGTGAAGGCTCATCCTATAGGAAGCCCAATACTACTCACGACAATGTGGTATTGAATTTAATCTACTTCGTATCCCCTAGGGTTAAGAACAAAACCCTCAGAAGTCCACTGATCTGCCACTGAACCACTCTTTTACTTTCCACAATACTTATACACAAGGAATACTTATTGAATTCCTAACATGCCAACCAGAGATTTGAGTGACATGATTTTGTTAGACCAGAGTATCCATGCTGAAATTCTACAAGGCAAATCCAAGACATTCATGACTCTTCTTCTCCTATGGTATGACGTCTCCAAAGTCGCAGTAACTTCTGCCTCTCAATCTCCTCATGTTCCCACTTATGGGCTCTCTCTTTAAACCACAGAGTAACCTTCCTTTCCAGTTCTAAAACTCTTCCACGATGAAGTTCAGGGAAAGTGTGAATTATCTTTACCGTTCCAGGCTCAATGATAGTGTAGTTCGGTTCAGCTTCTTTCCATTGATAGATTTCAAGAAGACGAACCGTCTTCAGTGTTTTCAACAGCTCAGTGAGAGCTTCAAATTTGTTACTCGCCCTTGATTGTGAGAGATAAATTGGAAAGTATACTTTATCTTCTCCAATGCCAATCACCATCTCTTGGAGACTGGTGCAGAACTTGTTGATTAACGGAATGTATAAGCAAAGACTCTCATACAAGCCATCTTCGCAATCCAGTCCTCGTTCAAGACCTCCACATTTATGTGTCACAATTCTTCCGCGAAAATGTAACTTTTTGATCATAGCAGCTTTGGCAGGACCAATGGCGCGTAAGAATCGGATGAAGTGATCGTGGTAGAGATAATCTTCAAGATCATATATTGAAAACTTCTTTTGAATAGCCCGAAATGCCTTTGAAAAGAAACGACTAGGGTTAGAGCCATAGGTCGTCGATCTTCGAGTAAATGGTTTCAGTGTCACATTGCCCTTGTGCACTTTCCCAAAGGCCAGATACCCTGGACATCCAGCACTGTGAACCTGTGTCATGGAGAACTGAAACACATTCTTCTCATACAACATCCTTGTCCCTTGAACTGAAATGGTCTTACAAACACGAAGTATTGTTGCATCTATCGTTGGCCGGTAGACTTTATGAAGCATGAAGTATGCGCCCTTCGAATCATGATGCTTCTTGGTGATGATAGTGCTCAATGGAACTGGATGGTCGAAATCTTCGCTGTTGGAAAAATCTGGTGGTTCATATCTCTTGCCGTCCAATGTGTAGGAACGTGACATTTTATATGCACTTCTTTTGTTGCTTAAAGTGACGTCAGGTGTAATGGTATGATCTTCGATGACCAAGGTGAAGACCAGGATGAGATCGAGGATTTCTGCAAGCCAAACGATTAGTCTTCAAAGATTCTATGTTTTGAATGATAACATACCTTGAGGAAAGTTTAGTAGGTGATATGGATGGCTTCGAGGCAGATGCCATTGTCTTTCACTCATATGTGTGACTAAACCTAAGTTTGGTTTCATTCTATCAACGTAAGATAGCGATGTGTTTCTCATGGTTGAGACATAATAGCAATCATAATTATGCCATTCTTCCTTGTACTGAGGGACTTTTTTGTCATAGTAGTCAATGTCTAAAGCAATTTCAGTAAGTGTGGTTATTAATATTAAACCCTAGACAAGGTTGTAACATACCTGGGCCATAAACATATCTCTCGCCATTTTTCCAGAAGAATTCATCTTCATGAATTATACCCAATCTCCCTTGAGCCATTTGTTCATTAGCTCTTGATGCCAGTTCGTTCTGGACATCTCGTTCAGTGACAGATTTCATCCTGAAAAATAGTTCAGAAAAAGTCAGAGGTCTCCTCGACATTTTGCTTCTTAGAATATGCAGAGTGTTGATATGTAGTAGACCAGGAATGATGAGATATCGATTTTATATTCTTTTGGATATGTATTGAAGTTCGGATTATGCACCTGATTTGAATTCGAGAAAAAGAAGATAGATGGATAGATAGAAGGATGATATAATGGTGTGAGATGGAGGAATGTGCAGGAGAAAGGGAGAAAGGGAGATACAGAGAGAAGCCATGCATCTCACTAGCTTCCCTAATTTAATATTAGTAGATCATCTTACTGGTAGCATAGATCATACAGTACCTGCAACCGAGTATTCCAAGAACCTCACCAATCAAAGAGCAAGAAAGTAGAATATTCTGACAAATTCTAGACTTTTGAATCCCTACTATTATTCACTCACCTTGACTATCATGTCTGTATTCAATTTTCAAAACTAAAGCAACCTGGAACACTTTAGATGAGCCATGACAACCTGCTAAGAACGATTTTAGTTATATATAGAAAATGTGGACAATAAAGCACTCTGAGATTTTCCCATCGTGACGATTAGACCAAGAATGGCAATAGAGGATTCAACATAAAGGAGGGAGGACGAAATACCAATACCAAAGAATAACATACTAAATATCTACTATTTTCTATCTATCAGTAGTTAATATCTACTTAACACCATCCTTATATACAGTCCCTGCATCTCTCCACCAACTATCACAAAAAAAGAAAACAAAGAGGTCTCTAGTCTCAATATATGCACAACAATATAGAAACCAGCTTCTCATAAATCTATACGTGCTTCTCTTTGTGCTATGCACTTCTTAATCATGCATTCCTCTACCCATACAATTCCTCATATGCAAACCAAGTGTGTTCATTTCCGAGCTAATTATTTACAATACCGGATTTCATGGTGTGGGTATGGATTGTTATTCATATATTCATATATTCATGGAGATCTAGGTCTACGTTTATGAGTCCATTCTTAGAAAATGATTCTTAAGACTATAATCATAACCACATTAACATCCACATCCACAATCACACACTCAAATTCACAATAAAAGACCATCCCACGAAACAAATCCGGTTAAAAGCAAGTAAGCAAGCAACTATCGATTTCAAATCTCTCAAGTGACTACCTATGTACTTGATAACTAAAGCGAGTAAAATGCACAAGCGAAGTGAAGTGCATGACTAAATTAAAAAGTCAAACACCCACTCACCCAGACTTCTTCACAAATTTTGACTATCTAGCCAACCTCATCAATCATATCCATTTATCCACTTATCCATCCATACATCCATTTATTAATTCCTCCACTTCATTCATTCCTTCGTAATCGTAGTGGTATCATATCATAGCACTCATTAAAAACTCCTAGCTGTGACTGTCTTATCCTCTGACGTTCCATTCATTCAATCATGACAAGCAACCCTTTAGGGAAAATGAAAACTATCCATCTCTCCATCCAGTCATGGAGGTTATGCTATGCAATCCTGATTATATCCATCCTTTCTTGTTGTCGAATCACCTAGTATATGTAAACGCAGTCACACCAGATAGTAGACACTAGAATTTAAACATCACCCTCAGCATCCGTACCAGCAAATTCTTCCTCCCATTCGAATTTTGGCAGAACCATTGATTGACGGTGACTTCTTCTTCGTTGAGTTTCTATCAATCATGAACAAACCATTAGTAAATATTCTATAACGATGAATGCATAAAAAACATCCCCAAAAACGAGACAAGAGAAGCTAAAAAGAAAACACATACCAGCCTCCGCAACTCTCTCTCGCGCAAGAGCCATAGCGTCATTCCCCACATATCCACCTACACCTCTATACTCGGATTGCATGGTGACCGGTCTCTCGCTTCCTGCACCTCCTTCACCTTCACGTGTATGATCCATACTCATACCCATTCTGTCTGCAGCAGCAGTACCCGCGCCAGTTCCAGCAGCAAACGCACTACTACCACCTCCACCTCCACCTCCACTCGCGCTCCTCAAGAAACCCTGCATTCCCAATCCCATCCCCTTAAAACTCACACTTGCTCTCCTCAAGAAACTTCCCCGTCTAGAACCCATTCCCATTCCCATTCCCTCACTGCTATTTCCAGAATACCTATCTCTCGCAGTACCTCTCTTATTAATTCTCATACCCATACCCATTCCCGCATCGCCAAGTCCTCCATGTATAGCTGGATCTTGGTTTGTATTTCCGAAACCCATGACGCCGATGCCTCCAAGGCTAGCGAAATTGAAGCCGTTAATTGGAGCGGTCCAAGAGCGACGGAAACCCCGACGCTTGGAGCTGAGAGAGGTGGAGGCAATGTAAGTTGGAGAGACGGTAGGTGGGGTGCCGGTTGCGATAGTTGTGGATTCGACGGGATGGGAGAGGAGGGGATTTTCGTGGAGGCTGGGGGAGAAGTGTTAGTTTTGAAAGTTTCAAGGGATGGATTATGGTGTGAAAAGTAGCTTCGACAGCTCCAAGAATGGTAGAAAAACTTGAAACCCAAAAAGGATGATGATAAAAAAACTCACAGATCTTGCTTCTCTCTTTCTCTTCTCTCTTTCTCCAATCTTTCCTTTCTCTCTTCTTCACTCTCACCAACTTCCTCTTCATTTCCACTTTCATCTTCACTCTCTTCAGCTTTCTCATCACCATCTTGTCCTCGTCCTCGTCCCTCAAATTGATCTTTCCAATCAATGCATTCTTGTCGATTGACAATACACGCACCAGTGCCAATATCTTCAATGGGTCGCCCATAAGGCACAACTTCCAAACCTGAATCACCAACCACAATCGTCATGGGGACCGGTTTTCTCGGAATAGTAAAAGCGCGTTCTCTTCCTTGCATGTGCACACCAGAAGCGCCAAGTCCAGCAGCATTCAATCTTGGAGTATTGACACCCGAGCCCGAGCCTAATCCCGAACTAGGAATTGCAACAGCACCATGATCCACACCTCGATAGTTGTGAACGCGAGATCCCGAGGCTGTGACGATGGGAGTCTGCACGTTGATACTTCCGGGATGCTCGCTTCGCTCATGCGTAATCGTAGCATTTCCTCCTGCACGAGCTACACCACTACTACCACTACCACCGGAACCAATCACAGAACCGGGAATAGCACCAAACATACCCAATCCATCGACCGGACTAATTTCCTCACTCTGATTTGTGCTTCCTTTAGCACTTCCTTCTGCACTATCATCTCCACCACTATTGACAATCGCAGCAGTACCACCAGCAACACCACTAACAACATCATCAAACCTCCTCACCTCGACTGCCCTCAAATTCGGTGTCGGTGGCAAATTCTCGCTCGGATTCGTGTAAGTCGAGCTTGTCGTGACCAGCGGATTATAACTATTTCCACTCTTGCTTGTGCTTGTCTCCTTGCTATTTGCACTTCTCTGGGTATGTTTGCTAGAAGTTTTTGTAAGGGCTGTGGTTGGGGGTGGTGGGATGGTTGTGTTTGAAGTTATTTTGTCGATTGTGGTAGTGTGAGTGGCGTGACTTGTATCAACCGTTGCAGCTGAACTTGCGTTTGGATTTTGATTTTCAACTCCACTTGGGATACCAACTTGTTCATGATCAGTAAGTCCCAGTTCCATACCGAGACCTAAGCCAAGACCAGTAGGTTGAGGTTGATCTGCAGTAGCAGTAGGAGGACCAGGCGCTGGTCTTACAGCTGGGAACAAGCGTCTTGGTTGAGCATGCTGAACTTGCTGAGCTTGTTGAAAACTTTGACGAACAGTCAAACCACGCTCACGATGGCGTTTCGGACTATTAGAAAGATTATTCGCCGCGCTTTCCCAGACATTTTCGGCTACGCCAGCGGCGGATTTGAAGAAAGAGGAGAGATGGTGGGACATTTTGATTTTGATGTTTATGAGGTTGAGATGAAAGAGGTGAGTATTGATTAGAAGTATTGGTTAGAAGTCGATTGATTTGATTGACTGATTGATTGATTGACTGATAGTTCGAACTTGAAGAATATTTGTTTGATGGTTGTTCAAGATGGTGATTCAACTCGACTTGACTCGACTTGACGCGACTGAAAGCTGATGCTGATTGATAGATGTTATTGAAGCTTACTCAAAGCCCAGTCGCAGTTTTTCTCTCACTCTCCCAATTCAACAAACGTAAATCTGATCAACTGAGGAGTTAATTATCAAATAAACCAGACTACTTTCATCTGCGTCTTCAAACTGTCCTTTCGTCCAGCCCTTGATTTGCCTGGCAATCTCTCAATCTCTCAATCGTCAAGCTTCTTCAGCTCCTCGAACAAATCAATCCAATCCACAGATCCTTCAACTGTACAAGCTGCACAAAAGAATACTCAAAGTTTCTTTCATACAATACACCCAACTCAAGAGGTGATTTGTTGTTCGCCGCTCGATGTTCGTTTCTCGCCCAAATCGAAAGAAGTGAGTAAAGTGAGTACAAAGAAATAAAAGAGTTGAATATTATCAAGAAGTCAAGAAGTGAAGAAGTCAAGTCGAACACCAGTCGAATGCAGTCGTCAAATAAAATAAAATCAACAATGCATACAAACCTTTTCAAATCTTCAGTTCACCTTTCACAGTTCACCGTTCCAGATCCTCGGTTCTTAAAAAAAAACACAAAAACATCAAAGTAAAGACAAATTTGAATAAAAAATTAAAAAATTTAGTAAAGTGAGTTTGTCAAATAATCGGATAAAGTCGAATTCATTCAAATTTGAAGTTGATTCAAATCAAGTGAATCTAATCCACTCCTATCCAATCCGATCCAATCCGATCCAATCCAATCCAATCCAATACTCGAGATAAGTTAACTATACACCTAGTAAATAAACACTCTTTGATTTTTGAACCTGTAAACATTTAAATGTTAATCTTTGATCTCATAATCCAGCAGTTCTCAGTTCACAGATTTT
This sequence comes from Botryotinia globosa, assembly GCA_014898425.1. NCBI lineage: Eukaryota > Fungi > Ascomycota > Leotiomycetes > Helotiales > Sclerotiniaceae > Botryotinia > Botryotinia globosa. The sequence continues at coordinate 335,535 of RCSZ01000011.1, forward strand.
AGAAAACAAGAAAATCCAAAGATCAAATATGAAGAAGTTATTCTGTGGTCAAATCTCATCAAATCAAATCTCATCAATTTCATACTGTATTGAATAATGATACTTGAGTCCCATTCAGTACATACATACATACATACATACATACATACATACATACATACATACATACGTACGTACATACATACATACATACCCATAAACAGATATAAACCAACAAACACTTCACAAACCCATAAACTAACAAATCAATAACTCAACAAACCAACCCAAATCACCCCATAAATCAATCAATCCCCCATAGCATCCTCAAAAAGTCCTCTCAACTGTTCCCTCTCCTCCCCCACCTCCTCCGCCAAATTCGGCGCCAGCATCAGGACTCTCTTCTGGGGCAAAGTGCCCTCAATCAACCCATCAATATGTTCCCTCTTAAATCCCAAATCCTTCAACCCCCTCGGCTGATCGCCCAACTCCTCGAGAAACTTCTCCAACGCTTCTGCCAAGACCGCACCCGCGCTTTCCTTCTTCACATTCGAGATATCAACACCGAAACATTCGGCGGCTTGGAGGTGGCGTTCTGGGTTCGAGGCTCCGGTGAAGCGGAAGACGGCGGGGGCAGAAACGGCAACGGAGACGCCGTGGGGAATGATGGGGGTTTTGGTTACATAGCCTGGGTGCGTGTAGCCGGGATTTTGTCCGGATATTGGGTACGACATTCCTGGGTGTGTTAGTGTATGGTTTGGAAGATGAATAGTATGCTGCTAGTTGATGTGGTGTGGGTAATTGCTGATATAACTTAATAGTCATATAGGGGTTTCAACAGTCCAGATTGCAGTCAGAGCCGAAGTCCTTCGAACTTGAAGTTTTGACAATATTTCCACCATCTCATCAAGTCTATTCTTCCAAATAAACTCAATAATCAGGATCCAACATTCAAAGCTGTTCCTCTCTAGACTACAATCTGTATCATCCCAGCCACCAAACCACCAAACCACCCAACATCTCCTAGCAAACCCAACCAAGTAAACGCAAAAGCAGCAAAAAAACTCAACATACCATGACACAAATGCACCCCCGCATTACCAAACCCCACACCCGCCAAAGTAGCCGCCAAAAGCATCTGACTCTGCGCCTCATAGTCCTCCGGATCTTTCGTCGCCCGTGGTAGATACTTCGCCGTGCTCTTCAACGCCTGCAGAGAAAAAATATCGCTAATCGGATTGGCACCCTGGTAGGCCGGTCTCATGATAGGATTAAGAGGTCGGGGCGTCCTCTCATAATAGGGGATTGCCGTCCAACTTTCCAAACTGTGACAGAGAACGTCTAATCCTGAGCTAGCGTGGACTGCAGATGGCATGGTGCGTGTATTGAGAGGATCACATATACCGAGGAGAGGTTTGAGATTTCTATGCGCGACACCTGTTTTGGCTTTGTGAGAGACGAGATCGAAGATGGCGGTACCCGTTGTTTCGGAGCCGGTTCCGGCGGTGGTGGGAACGGCTATGAGAGGCAAGAGAGTTTTATCAATAGGTCTACCTTTACCAAGTGGTGCGTTAACGAAATCCATAAAATCCGCATCTGGATAACAGGTATACAGATTCATGAGTTTGGCAGTGTCGATAACTGAGCCACCACCAACTGCTAGAAAAGCATCTGGTTGATAATTCTTGGAGAATTGGATTGCTTCTTTGATACTATTCATCTGTTAGAAAAGGTATTCATTTGGAATACAAAAATTCGCTGGCATTCCATCGCGTTTATGAGATTAACACGATTACTTCACTTGAAGTCGTGCATTTTCTCTTACTCTTCGACCACACCAACTTAAGAGTGCAAAGAAAGACCAATGGTTGAAAAAAACTCCCCTCCCTCTCCCCAAAAGAAAACCCCAAAAACCTACCTCGTATCCTTCGGCTCGACTCTCGTCCCCTCATAAACCTCAAACTCCACTCCCTCCCTCCCAAGACCTTCCCTAACCTGCTTCATCGCCTCTAGCCCCTGCACCACCTTATCCGTCACCACGAGCACCCTCTTACTCCCCAAATTCTTGAAATCCATACCCACCTCCCTCGTCACCCCCGGTCCAAATCGTATCGACGAAGCCGCCATCTCAAATGCATATTCTTTTTCGCGGGTAGGATCCATAGGCGTAGCATAGTTACGCTGGAGATTCCGCTTGGTTTGCGAGAGAAGAGAGGAGCTAGGGTGGTGGTGATGGTGCGAGGGGTTGTTGTGGCAGGGACAGGAGGGCGGGTGCGTGTATTGAATTGTGCGGAGGAGATTCATAGCTCGAGCGGCTTTCTAGAGAGAGGATGTTAGCCCTGCTTTTTTTTGTTTTTTTGTTTGTAGATGGAATGAAATTCAAATGAGAATTCCCCCTTCAACCGTTCACTTCCTTCGATAATCATGGGGGCAAGCCCCCAAACCCCCAGACCTCGCTGCGCTCGAAATTTTTCATCTCCTATATCTACCATACACTAGCATCTCCCATACAAACACTCTTACCCCATACAATCACACAAGCCTCTCACCTCTCCCCTCTCAACCATCCATTCTCACCTCTCCCCTCTCAACCTCACATCTCCATCACTCAACACAAAACCAGATACAAATCACCTCATTTCTCCTCTCACCTCCTCTCACCCCTCCACCCCCTTCATCCAAATCAAAACCACCCCAAAACCCAAAAACCAAAAAAACCACTAACCGTAGGAGCAACCCGTATGGCCGACATCTTTGCAATCTCCGTCTTTCTCTCTTCTGTCTCTTCCTCTCTCTGTCTCTCTTCCTTACTATTCTTCGTGTTATCTTTTACTATCCTTCAAGTTCCTATATGTCCTTTCTTCTCGTCCCTTCCTCTCGTTCTTATCTTCCGTGCTATCCTCTGTGCTATCTTCCGTGCTATCTCTTTCTCCTATTCCTATTCCTCTTTCTGCTATCCTCTTTCTGCTATCTTCCCTCTGGTTCCTTCGTTCGTTCCTTCGTTCGTTCGATTAATTCCCCTAATCCCCTATTCTTTCTTTCTTTCCCTCCCTCTGACCCTCCCTCTGATTCGTTCTTTCCTTCGTTTATCCGTTTGTCCGTTTATCCGTTCGTCTGCTCGTGTACTCTCCTCCTCTCTTCCCAAACTCTTACTCCAGCACCCTAGCCTCTCTCTCAAATCCCCTCTCAAATCCCCTCTCAAATCCCCTCTCAAATCCCCTCTCAAATCCCCTCTCAAATCCCCTCTCAAATCCCCTCTCAAATCCCCTCTCAAATCCCCTCTCTCAAATCCTCTCTCAGAACAAATCAATCCAGCACACACAACCAGCACAACCAGCACAACCAGCACGCACAATAGAGTAAAATAGTAAAAAGTAAAGTAAAGTAATATAATATACACAATAGAGAGCATTCAAACACGTATCCATACATATATATACATACATACATACACCAACACCAACACCAAACCATAAATGACGTCTCGATTCACATCGCATCCCACCAAAAGGCGGGGAAAGCTTCCCCACCCCATGTCCGCCGAGCCGAACCGACCGAGCGACCTCGGATATCCATATGTTACAGTGATGAATGATCTAACTCGATATAGTAAGTACCCTTTTAGAAGATTGTTTAGATCAAAGCAATCAATCAATCAGATAAACATTCATTAATAAAGCATTGAAAACACATTTGATCATTGAAATTAGCACCACTTAAGATAAGAGTAGAGTAGAGTGTCTTTTTTCATAATTTAGATAGATATCGTATGTAGGGAGGTAGTTAATTGATATATGTATTCCTCATTGGCCCTACACACTCCATATCCATTGCCACCCTCCCATACCTATCCATTAACTCTTAAGAACACCAAGGTATCAAATCCAACCATGCGCACTAAACTACCCATCCATCCATTCAATTTATAACCCATCCTCCCCTTGTTCCCAAAGCACCTCTGGGGATAGATAAATAAATACAAGACGAAATGCGCCAAAAAAAAAAAAAAAAAAAAAAAAAAGAGAAATTCAGACGGCCTCATTTGACATCCTGTCAAGGATCAATCCGATAAAAAACAATCGTGATGAAAGGATTCAATCAACCTTCAACTCCATCCGATGATTATAAAAATAAAAATAAAATCAACGCGCACTTCGCTATGTATCTCCAAGCTATACAACATATCTTATAATCGTATCGTAAATGACGTATAATGCATCAATTGTTCGAAACGTAACTTCTTGAAGAATCCGGTCTCCATGTTCGCTTCGTGTGTTGAAGTAAATTACCTACCCCACCGACTACCTCTTCGACTACTTGAGCCAGAATCTCCTCCTCTACTTGCTTCGTATCCTCTAGCTTCATCGATGCTTCTTCGATCTCGTCCAATCTCACTCATGTCGAAGAGCAATGGCTCATCATCTGGTTCATACTGTCCCCTGCTAAAACTGTGTCTGCCACCACTAGCTCGTTCACTACCACTTCCACTTCCCCTGTCTACAAGGAGGCTAGAGAAAGAACCGGTTTGTGGTGGAGTGACTCCACGGCCGCCAGTTTTACCAATACGTGGTCGATATGGTGAGCTTGCAGAACCTGGACCACTAAATCGAGAAACTTGAGGAACGTCTGGATCATGAGCTTCCAAAGATGATGAAGTTTGACGAGACATGGCAGTCGCACCTTCGGAGATTCGAGGAGCAGGTTGAAGTTGAGATGAAGATTGTCCAGTTGGTGATTCTACCTCCTCAGAGGCTTGTCCAATGTTCAAAAGGGCACTCAGACTTGGTGGCTCCCGATCATCGGCTCCTAAGCTTATACTTCTATGCACCCCAAATGGAAGATCACCCAATTCATCATCGATCGCCAAGGATCTATGTTGCTGAGCAACAGAACTTGATCTTCGAGCGTGGGGGTAGTATGGTCTAGGTGAGGTAGGAATATCGATAGCATTTGTTCCAGCATCAGTTGGATGATCACTATCTTCCACATCATCTAGTCTTGCTTCTGATGTCCTACTTCGTCGACTTGGCCTTCGTGGTTGATCGTACTCAGCTATTGAATTTGCACTTAATCGTGAAGGGATGGCGGGAGTGTGAGGAGTGTGTGGGGAGATGGGTTTACCAGGGGATGATCCTGCTGAAATTGAGGTAGCAGCAACCATAGGAGGTACGCTAGATAACTGTCGACTCGAAGAACTTGATGATCTTTGTAGCATTGTTGATGAAGCCATAGAATCTGTCAAAGCATTGTGTGAATCGCGCATTGATTGAAATCTGGATAATTGTGCAGTGGCTCTCTTTCTTGATGCTTCTCCAGAAGGTTCGAAACTCTGCAAGGTTTTCTTACTTTCCAAAAGTTTCAAGAAATCCGATATATTGTCATCATCAGTTTGTAAAGATCCCGAACTACCACCTGTTCCAGCTTCTGCAAGAATACCAGAACCTGGTTGCACAGAAGATGAGAGACTTTGTTTACCACTGCTACCCTGATCATCTTCCACTGTTTTACTAGCGCCTCCATAAGATGATCTGCCACGACGATGACTAAAACTACTGCTGTATCGAATCGGAGCAGGTTTCGGCGAGCTTGAGACAGATGTGGGAACCATAGTATCTGCGGCCATTGGGCCCCCTCTCAACGTAGCTGGCATTCCAGCTATGAGAGATGAACGATTTCTGGCTTGTGCAAGGGCACTAATTCCAGATGGCCTTGGCAAGGACCCTGGAGATGCAGGTAAGGTTTCACCGGCATAAGTGGCACGGCTGGGAGAGGAAGACAGGGAACCAGCTTTGAATGGCTGAAACGATAACGATGGTTTTCTCGCCATCGCGATGCCTTCCAATGACTTTATCGAACCTTTCGATCCGAGTAATGGACGTGATTGTGGTAAAGATCCCATGGGCGGGGAGCTCGTATCTGATCCTATGGGCCTCTGAGCTCTCAAGGCGGATATTGGGCTCGAGCCTCTTGGGGGAGCATTTCCGTGGAATGTTGATAAACTTCCATATGTTTGCACTGGACCAGAATCATCGGTAAGTTGTTTGTGTGCTGGGAGTGAGCCAATTTCAGGCTGCTTTGTTGACCTTCGACGACTCAAATCACCTCTTGCTGCCAATGAAGGAGTGAAAAAGTGTTCGTCTGCACCCATGAATCGAGAGCTGAGAAGAGATTCAGAATCATCAACACGAAAGTTACAATCATTTCGATATGTTACTTCGGCGAAAATTGGACCGGCAGGAGTTTCAGTGGTTCCAAGATTATGCGTCGAGGTGACTGGACCACTGTGGTCGAATATAGGTTGCTTAAGGCCATCGATTCGACGTGGTTGAGCATTACCGGTTGTGATACGACAATTAACAATCAATGAATTTGTTGGCGCTCCACTCTTTCCTATGTTCTTTTTGAATTTCTGGGCCGGCAATAATTTGGATGCTGAATACAATGCGCGAAAGAACACAACACACTGTTTGTAGAGAAGGGGTAAAGTAGGAGCAAAATTATTAGGTTGCTCTCCGGGCATATCTCCGAGCTCAATTCTCCAACGTTCTAGTATGACTTCGCTACGTTCATCATCGGAACTACTAGAATCACTTAGAGCATCCAAAGCATCCCATCGCTTTCCCAAATCATCTACGATAACCAATCTCTGACTTTTCGTCAAGTGGGAAGTATCGATGTATGTTTCTATTATAAGTGGTGGTGGTCGATTCTGGAAGCCACCGCACGTTCGCCATGTGTTGAGCTCATCTCGATATGCATCGGTATCATCGGTTTCGATTTGAAACTATTGGAGGGAGAAAGGTTAGTTGATGACCACAGCACCGGCAACGAATGATGGAAAGGACATACCCATTTGCTCACTTTCACGGTTCCATCTCTGTTGAGGACTACAGGAAGTCCTACTCGCGATCCTAGTAAGATGATTGCAGCTTTCGTGTGGAAATTCTGGAGAAGTCAGGTTAGCTTCGTTTCGAATGGAGGTCAAGCATGTGTGATGATTGAGCATCACTAACTGATATGATTTGATCCATTCTCTTGACCGCTTCTCGACTTGGGCCAGTAGCAACCATGGATCCACCATCTCCACCTGCATCGTCTGCTTCTTGATAGTGTGGCATATCTGATAGTGTTCTCGAATGGGCAGATCGACCGTCTTCTCTAGGGTTGTTTGTTCGAGTTGGATTTGTTTGTGGTGACGAGGCTGGTGAGGCCGTCCTAGGTGAGGGACGAGGATGTTGGTGCATTATATGATAATTGCTGACGTAGATGTTGAATCGTAGCACGCTGTCGGTTCAGCAGCAAATGCAAGATGTGCTGGTATTTGCAGAAAGATAATGCTCCTACTCAAGTCTCAGACATCAACAATCGTGATTCTAGATGGTAAATAAAGCGGTTCCTAGATACCACATAACTTGGGCATCCATCGTAGTATGATCTAGTACAATTCTCGAGGGTTCTAGAGCTTTGAAATCTCTAGATATAGTACAGGACCAAGAATATGGAGGTCCGTATTGGATATCCTCCCAGGCAGTGAAGTGGGAAAGAAGGTGGTTGTTGGGTTTTTTGGGTTGGGGGGGGGGGGGGGGAGAGATGGTTGAAGTGGGTACTGAATTTCACGCAACAGACATGATTGCGAATAACAAGGCTTTCAGTAAGGCGTAAGATGGAATGATGAATCGAGTGAATCGGATGGATAAAATTGGAGGATATTAAAAGGACTTTGCAGTATGGATTGATGAAATGAAAGTGATTGCGCTCAAGTAAGTTGACGTTGGAATGGAAGAAAATAGATTGAAGAAAGAAGAAATTGAGAAAGTGGTAGTAAAAGTAAAGTTGAGGGTAGAAGTGATTGATAGTGAGTGGTACAAGGAGGTTGAAGCTCAGGCGGCGATTAAGAGAGAGGAACCTTAAGAGAGCGATGGAGACTGGGGCTGGGGCTGGGGCTGGGGCTGGGGCTGGGGCTGGGAGCAAGAGAGTCATGCAGGTTTATGAGGGAGGGTTTAGGAGGGTTTATGAGGGTTTATGAGGGTTTGTGAGGGTTTATGAGGGTTTATGAGGGTGGGTACTATGACTGAAGTGTAATTGATTGACTTGATAATAGTGACCCCGTACATACAGGACTAGTCGTTTTGATGATAGAATTGAGCCTTGTGATTTGAAGGTATGGGAGAGATCAAACGAAGGAGGAGGGAGGTATGATAAGGAGCAGGAGTAGGAGTAGTAGTAGTAGGAGTAGTAGTAGTAGGAGTAGGAGTAGGAGTAGTAGTAGTAGTAGTATAGCTAGTAGGAGTAGGATAAGATGGAATTCATAAAGTTTATGAATCTTTGATTTCAAAGTTTGAGTGAGGATGGATTGAAGAGGCGAGGTAAAACATTACCAAGACAATTGGGAGAGGATCAAAAGAAAACATGAAGATATACGATATTTCATTTATGTTAATACGTCGATGGAATTATGTACTTGATTGGTATGGGTAGTATGAGTATAATAGTATGAATACCTAGTAGTATGTATTGTATGAATACCGAGTACTATGACGACCTACCTCCCCTACCAAGTAAAGATCTCGAGCGTGGAAGTGAAGGCTGTTTTCTTTTAGAATACTCTAGAGGTCTGTGTCAAGTGAAGTTCAATTCGGTGCTCTTGAACTTGTGCTTGTGCTTGTGCTTGTGCGTGCGCATATGTATGTAGGTGTGTATCTATCTATGTATATAAGTACGTGTAAGAGAAGCATTCTATATCTAATATCTAGTATTTATTTACTATCTATCTATATATATATCCATCTCTCCATACTATCTAGATATATATAATATATAATATACTCCATACAATATACAATATATAATATACCTATATATCAATAAAATAGATATATAATTCCCATTCCCATATAACATACTGACAGGAACCATCAAGCAATTGACTAATTGCACTTATCAAACCCCCAGAAGGAACCTACCGTGCGACCTAGTAATTTCATGCTGCATTCAGTTTATCATTCATTCATTCATTCATTCATTCATTCATTCATTGACTCTTCATCCTTTCTCCGATAACGATAACGATGAATCAACTAACCGATAAGAAGAAGAATACCAATCAGAATCCCTAGTAAGGTCTTGCACAACCATTTCCACAACCACAACATCATAGCCTTCCTGGACTTGAACTAATCCATTCTACGATACCATTCTACGATACCATGATTGACTATCTATCTGCCTACCGCCTCCCTACTAGTATTCCAATCAAAGCTCAGATTACATGTATCCAAGTACATCTTATAAGCCGATATCGTACTAGGTATCAACATATACACATACATATATACACACACACACACACACACACACTCTTCCCAACGTCTACCTACATAAAAATCTGCAATCATTGCATACACCACCATGTAACACCCAGGATAGATGAATCAAACCAAAGTACCAAAAACGAGTCAAAAGGGGGACCTCCCCATCCAACCCTCTCCCATTTCCCGACCGAGTCACCGGCTCTATCATTGATTCCATCCGATTGAATGATCAAAGTATAAAAAAATACATCGATGAGTACCTATATGGGGGTCAGTTCCGGGGGTCAGTTGATCCAACAAACATTCTTTCTTTCTTAGTACGTCCCGGTAAGCTCATCGATCATCGAGACCAATCATATCATATATCCGAGGGATAGATATCCTACATCTCTCTCTCTTTCCAAACTGCAGTGTGCCGTCGAGATGAGATGCTAGGTTGACGCGATAGGTATCATGTAGATACCTATCTATCTACTCATCCATCGTGTACAAGCACTACTCCCTAGGTAGTTTATTTGATATGCGTACGTGTTATGGTGTATGTGTATATGAACGTGAATATAAATTAAACCGATGCATTAATTAAGCACCGAAACAAAATGAGTCAAGCTTTATCCTCTATACCACTGAGAACGGGCTCCAAAAGTGGTCCGTGCACGGTGCAAGAATATCAATAATTTTATATATAATATTGAAAATAAGGAAATCAACAAATATGCTATACACAATAATTCTATCAATATAATTTCAAATAATATAGAATTTGATTTTATTGATAAAGAGATATTACATCTAGATATTGTTTTTGTTTTGAAAGTAGGAATTTATTTCGAATTTATGGAATATGTTGATTTCAATCGAAAACTTATTTTATTAGCTAATTTTCAATATTATAATGTGCTTATTCTATTTTATCTTTATTTTCTTATTAAAATGATAGAATCGATTATAGAATAAACGAATTTATATATACGAGTACCGAAAAACAAAGAATTATTGAATTCGCAGGCATTTTTATAGTATTCAATTACAATAAATAAAATTTATTTATATATAAGTATATGTATATATATATCGATTTATATTAAATATATAATTATAATCTATTGGAAGTATAAAAGTAATGAAAATAAATATGATTTTGTATGTTTTATATTACAAACTAGATTTGAAGAGATTTATATAAGATATTGTATATCACTTTTTGGAATAAAGAATATTTTCGAAAGAGTAAAATTTCAATCTTTCAATTTATATTTTATATACTAATATACTTTGTTTTAGATCAATCTATTATCAAATCATATTCAAAATATTAATCTTTCAATATAAAGATTTTAGAATCGAATTTCAATTAATGAATATATTATACAGTATAACAACCAATTAAAATATATTATATTTATTAGAAATAAATCTATATCTATAGGATTTAAGGTGTGGGTAGTTATAGATTGAGGTTTTTTTATAATATAGGCTTGATATAAGATAGAAAAAGCAAATAGTTCTGTGAGTATAGTTATATCCCTTCTTTTGAAATTAATAAATAAATAAAAATGTATAAATAAAATATAAACAATAGTTTTATATTTAGTATAAAAGTTATCTAAAACTTTATATCATCTTTATCTCAATAATCTTTTCATTTCAATCAACTTTTTAGAATATATATATTATTCAGGGTATACTGTAACAAAGATATATTAATCAAATTCTAAAATTTATAAAAATCTGATTATAAAGAAAAAAAACAATAATAAAAAAAACAGTATATTATAAAGAATAATCATTTTTATAATATCTCCTTCGAATTTAATATATCATATAACATAAAAAAACAATATATTAGTTTTGACTCAATTTATAATATATAATAGGAAAACTTTTATCCATAGGATACAAAAACAATCGAAATCTATCTTTTCAAAAACTAAAACAATTAGAGTTGTATTCAAAGATAATATAAAGAATTAGCTATTCTGATTCTTTTTAATAATTATAATTATAATATAAATATTATCAATATAAAAGATCAACTATATTCATCTATATCAAAATATTAACAAATATATTATAAAAATTATCAAGCTATAGAACAATAGCTTTTAATCATTATTTTAATCAATTGTTATTTAATATATAAAGAAATAATGTCGAAAGATAATAATACAAATTCCCCGAATCATATTGATTTTCGAAAATCAATCTTTTAAAGATTAATCAACAAATTTGAATCTAAAATCAAACAAGCTTATTTAAATCGAAATTGTGAAAATTGAATTTATAATTCTATACTATCTCCTCATTATCATTATATAAAGATATTGAAAAAAAGAGATTATTGTTATTATAGAAAAGGATTTTATAACAGAAATAGAATCGTTTTAAAAGAAAAATCTATTAATTTTAAATAGAAAGGAATAAAACGATAAAATATATAAAGATATCAAGAATACAATATCCATTTATATAATAATAATAAATGTTTCAATAATTATTATAAAATATAGTTCAAATGTTATGAGAATTCTCATAATCCTAATGATCTGATTGGTTGATAAGATCCCTGTTAAACGAGGGAGCTCATTCTCAGTGGTATAGGGGATACTACATAGATACCGGTTCGTGCCAGGAGAAGAGGCAGGTAAATACTGGGTAACCGTGGACCTAACAACACGATACACCTACCGCCACAATATATCAACACAGCCACCGATTTGATTGGCAGTCGAGTATGACTCGGGAGTACTTCTTAAATAGATAGATACCTACCTAGGTAGCTGGAGATAGATAGTATGGCGTCTGTTGTAAGAATCCAGAAAATCAATATCAAAATCAATATGATAATCGATCATCCATTTCCTCAAACCCTCTCACATAAACTCTTCCTTTCGCATTACTTTCTTCATCATCTTCACATACCTATCTATGTACGAGTAAGTTAGGACGGGCAGGTGAGAAAAGATACAGCCTCGCCATTCACTCAAGAAATCGATAGATAGGACCTCGATTCCCCGGTATCTATCTATCTATCTATCCTATCTACTAGTAATTAGTTTTCGACTTCTCCGCTTCGACGATGGCTCGCTCTCTCTCTATCCTCTTCTACATATAGCAAACGCAATGAATTAGTAACAAACATCTAAAATGCAATGATCGAATTGTGATGTGATCACGTGATCCATCTCATGGTGTTTTATTGCATCTCGTTTTTGAATTATAATCTATATCTACTCTCCCTACAATCTCCAAGAAACCCTCAAGTACCAAGTACCTCCCTCTCTTCCGAGTTCCACAACCAGTGTGTAGATAAGTAAACAAGTCCTCTGATATCCAGAACTACATATATAGATATCAATTCCTATCACTCTCATATCTAACCATCAAGGTAAACACCATCAAGGTAATCATCTACCTCCTCGAAGCATACTACAGAAGGTATGCCAGATAATAAACATGAGGTATAATATAATATATAACATTCCATCATCAAGATGCATAGCATAGCATCGGTAAGCTTCAATGTAGAAATCGAATTTACCTGAGCATTTCTGATAAGATGGTATGGTGGAATTGATGGATAGAGGACTGATGAGGGATTACTGGATATTGAGTATTAATTATCGTAATCTTATATAAGTCAACCACCCTACTTTCGGGCCACCCCTGTTTCGAGCCATTCTTTTACACCAAAAATCACTTTTTTAATCTATTAATATCTCTATCAATATTGAATATAATTCAATAAAAATTTAAATCTATATAATTCAAGTCATTCCAAATCTATTTTGAATTTTTTAGATTTTTAGGATTTTTCTGGATCGATTTCTAAAGCTTCGAAATATCGATTTTTAATTACATACAAATTACATATAAATCTAAAATTTTATAAAATCTATAATAACTTTTAAAGGAAAATAATTAAAAATAAGTTATAAATTTTTATTATAAATTTATAAGATATTTAACTTGAAAGATTTTGAAAAAATAAAAAATTCCTTAAAAATAAATATTTAAAAGGATACCCTCAAAATTACAGGGATTATTTATATTACTCTTAATTCACTATATATTATATCTCTATATTTATTCATTTTTTTGAATTTTTTTTGAATTTCTATATAGATTCAGATTTGAATTTTTCAAAAAAATATATAATTTTCTTTTAATAATCATTATTAAAAAATCATTAAAGATTTTATAGAATTTTAAATTTGTATATGATTTATATATAAATTGAAAATCGATATTTTGAAATCTTAGAAATCGATCCACAAAAATCCTAAAATTCTAAAAATTCTAATATAAGCTTAAAATAGCTTATATTATATAAATATAAATTTTTATTAAATCATATTCAATATTAATAGAGATATTGATAGGCCAAAAAAGTGATTTTGGGTGTAAAAGGGTGGCCCGAAACAGGGGTGGCCCGAAAGTAGGGTAGTCGACTTATAGTATTAGGGCACTTCTACTTGGTCGGCCGGATTTTATTCTGATTTTAATCACAATTATATATTATTCAATTTTCATTATTAAATCAATTATTCAATATTTTATTTTAAATATTTTGATTTTTATATATATAATAGAATTCTGTAAAAATTGTTTAATTAAATTGTTTAATTAAATTGTTTGATATTTAAGATATTGTTTTTTTAATTATAATATAGATTTCAATTCTATTTTTTTAAATTGAGTTTTCAATTTATAAATGATTTATTATTTCATATATTTCAAATTATTTATAGATTTTTTTAAATATCTTCTAATTAATTTCTATCTGTTATAATATCTAAAAAAAAATTAAAAGATATATGTTTAGATATTATCAAATATGCTTTATAGAATTGAAATTGAAATTATAAGGAGATTAAAGATCAATTAAAAGACTATCTTTTTTAAAAAATTAAATTATTATTTTAAAAAGTTAATATATATAAATTGATATTCTTTATTTAATCCTGTGGAATAACAAATTATTATTTTTGTTAAAAATTTCGCAATAAAAGTTAATATTATATCCAAACTTCTTATTCTCGAAATGTTTATTTGTAATATATAATCTGTTTTTCTAATATTATGAAAATCTTTTTATATTATAATTTTATTTATTTATATATATATTATAGATTTGGATTATATTTCGTTTTTATATCTAATTTAATATATAAAAAATCTAGTTTTGATTTTTTCCTTTTTCTCTGTTTTATAAAGTATTTATTTAATTAGAAAACTAGCTTCTTTTTTTACTATTTATTCTTTATAATTTAAATCTCAAACTAGTTTTTAAATAGTAAGTTTTTATATGTTCAAATTTCTTTTTAGGTTTCTAATTAATTATTTTATAAGTCTTTAAAATCCTTTTATGTCGGAATGTACGATTACATACTTAAGCGAATATCAAGGCTGCGTAATAGGGAGTACACTGGGAAGAATCTAATAGTTTTAATAAGAGATTATATAAAAAGATATATTGAATTCTACTTAAAACTAATCCTATACTTTAGTCTATCCAAAATATACCTAGCTATTTATATTATTTTCCCAAAACTCTAATATTATAATTCTATCTATATTCCTTTTCATAATATTATTAATTATAAACCTATTATAAATCAAACTAATAACCCTGAGATTAAATTCTATTAATACTAAGTTTCTAAGACTTGCTAAGGGATCGACCCTTAATACCCTCAAGGTTATCCGACTGACTACTCGAATCGTGTCCTGCGCTGACAACGAATCACATGATTCTTCTCATTATATTAGAATAAGAAGAATTGTATCTTATTCTAAATAATCTCAATTCATATTATTTATTTTATATAAACTATACAATATATTGTAAAAGAGTAGAAGGTGGTAGGGCTATAGAGTAGTCCTTTATATATATTGTAGGAAAGTTATTATAGTGTATCGCTTTAGATAAAGGAGAGGAGGGGGAGGCTCTATATAGCGTTTTACAAAACATATTAGAAATTTGATGAATAAAAATTGACTACTCTTTTTAAGCTATAAGGAAAAGGGCTATTAATATTAGTTATAGAAGTAGATCATATGATTAGCACAAAGATTCGCTCACAATATAATGATTTGAGTCGATTACCCCCCCCCCCCCTTAAATGAATTTAACCCTAATTGATATTTATTTTCTTTTTAAAAGTATTTATAAATTAAACTAATTTTTGAGGTTTTATATAAAAGTATTTATACGAATATGAAAAGAATAGTTTTTAACTACTTGATAAGATATTCTTTGAAAAAAACGAATAAAAATATATTAGATTAAGGTTTATATATAATTTATATATAAAAAATAGAATACTATATCCTTTATACTATCTTTTTTAACTATTATACTAAAAAGGAATCTTTAATTATAATTAGATTTTTTTAAGATTGAATAAATTAATTGATTTATAAATTAAACTATTTTATTTATAGAATTCGATAAATCAATGACTCAATTTTTATCTATTATACCTTACTCAAAGTCTAATATACTTTTTTTAATTCGAAACCCTTCTTTTTTATATAAAAAGAATTGTTTTACTGTCTTTCTTTTTTAGAATCTTTTATTAAATCCTCCTTCTTTATTTCATAATATAAAACGCTTTTTTTATATAACTATTAAATTAGAAGAAATCTGTTTACTATTTCTAAAAAACTTAATCTCTTTGATTTAAAAGAATAAAGGAAAAAAGATTATAAAATTAAAAAGTTTATTATAATATAATTTAGTTATTTAATAAAATTGCTTCAAAATATTATATAAATTCAATCTTTATTTATATTTTTTAAAAAACATATTGTTTTTTCGATATTTTAGAAACTTCGAAATTGTTATTTCCTTATTAAGAAGTAATTGTATTAAATTGACTTAATAAGAGGGTTTATTGGGTTCAATAGTATTATAATTCATGTCTATCCTCTTTGTATGAAGGGGGTATTACTAAGCTATATATACATTCTATTTCATATATTATCTTAATATTCAGACCCTCTTTATTAATAAAATATATTTCATTAAATTCTAAATATCTAATATCTTGATCATTTTTATAATGATATTGTGGTTTATTAATAATTAATTTTTTTTCAATTAATTAGAATTAATTAAAAATTGAAAGTGATATTTATTTTTTCAAGAGTTTGAAAGTATTTAGTTGTATTTTTAATAATAAATTAAATCTATTAAATAAAAGTATTTCAATACTATATCTCATTTTTTCAATTATTATTTATTAAAAAACTAATTAAAATATTTGAAAAAGTTTAATTAATATTATTATTTAAATCTGTATCAAATTGATTGAAGTTATGATTATTATATAATTCAATTGGAAAGACTTTTTTTTTAAATTAGTTAAATTGTTTTCAATTATTTCAAAGTATTTTCATTAATAATAAAAATAATATCAATCGAATTATTTTATTGAATTGAATATACTAATAGCTCTCTCAATAATATTAATAATATTAGAATGATATTGGGATTATATTATTAATAGTAATTGAATTACTTTTCAATTTGAATCTCAAAATGCTTTAAATTTAAGATATATAGTTTCGAAATAAATAGATTTTCAGATTTAGAAATACCCAACCTCTTCGAAATCAATAAATCTAATCTTTTAAAAAAGATTGAAATATATAATAAAAACCAAATTGATTAAAAAATCTTTAGAATATTTTTATTTTTTAGAAATAATAATAATAATAGATTTCAAAACGAATGGATATTTAATTTAATGAAATATTGGTTTTCAAAAAATATTTTTTCAATATATATATAATTGAATAAAATATTATAATAAAAAAATATATTAAAATAATAAAAAAATCTATTTATATATATTCAATTTGTATTAAAGTAATACAATTATTAAATGATTTATAATCTTTAATTGAAAAGTCAAAAAATAACAAATTATTAGTTTTCATATCAAAACCGAAACCAAATTGTTTTAAATTCTATAATAATAATCCTTTGTAAAACCTCTGCCTCGAAATCAGGGCCAAAAATTATATAATCACTATGGGTCTAAGGATGAGATAATTCATATATACACTTTGTATGTAAGTAGGGGAGAACGTAACATGTTCTCAGTCACGTATTCTAATAAATTGTCTATATTTCAAATTTTATAAAGAAATAAAAGAATAACTTGCTTCTATTCATTGTTATATAATAATTAATCTCCTACTTTTCAATTCACTTTTTTAAATTCGAATTAAATACGAATACCCTATTCGATTGAATTGATTCAATCTTTCTTTCTTCGATTACTTTACTAATAAATAAAGCTTTTTCTTATTTATATATATATACAACTTTTAATTCGAATCATTTTTTTCTTTCGTACTTTTTTTTAGTTTGATTGGAGACTAAAGGAAATAAAAAGGAAAAGAAGGAATATCTTTAATTAGTCTTAGGTTATAAAAGATTTAATTAATATAGTTAATTATATTGTATGTTCTAAATTTTTATTAAAAATGGATATTATATTGATATCAGAATATATAATTATATACTTAAGCAAATCATATAGTTCTTCTTATTATATAAAGTGAGAAGAATCATATCTTATTCTAGATGATTTCAATTTATATTATTCATTTTATATAGGCTATATAGTACTATATATAGTGATTAAGAGTCGACGATATCTCTCCTCAAGTGAATCCAACATTTTAATAATATTCTTCTCATAATCTAATCTATAAATATTAGTTGTTTTCTAATATATTGATTTAAATTATAATTTTATATAGTATAGTAGAATTCGTTTGTTTTAATTTATATAGAATCTCTTTTTAATCTTTTTAGATAGAGTTTTATTATTATTATATATTTAATCTATTGTAATAGTATAAGTAATAATCGATTGTTCAATTCTAAGGATATTCGCAATTTTTGAATGATTATTGCTTGTTTTTACTTTTCCTGTTATTTTTCTATAATTACAGCGACTGTAAATAGATAATAACCGACTACCTAAATTATATTAAAACTCATCCTTAAAAAGAATTAATTTTAATTCATTTGAATATAAATAATAGTATTTATTAAAATAATCTTTTTGAATTTCAATTAAGAATTTCAAAAAGAAAATTAATCGTTTCTAAGATTTTTATTAATTGGATTATACAGCTTTGAAATACACGTGTTGAAATAAAACAATTTAAATACTTCAGAATTTATTAATAAAATAAGCGAAATCTAAAGAACTTTTAAAAAATATTATTACATTATTGAAAATCTAATTATATAATTGATTTTAGCATTTGAAAAATTGAAAATATAACTTATTAACACTATGAAAATATTATCTTGTAAAAGTTTGAATTGAAAAATAATATTATAAATATTAATAAATCATTATAAAAAATATAGTAAATTACTATTTTTTGATATGATTTAGACAATCGATTATTTTCTATCTTCTAGTTATCAAGGTACGGGTAAAGACTTATATTGTACCATAAGGATTCTAAATACTATAAAAGATTGAAATTTTATTATAGGAAGTAGAGTACACTAAAGATATATTAAAAGTTTGTGCTTGAAATACAAAAACAATATAATTGGTATTGTAATAGTACCCCCCCTTTAAAACTTATTTATTCTAAACAAACTAAAATACAAAATAATTTTGTTATTTTTTAATAAAGTTATAAGGAATCGATTCAATATTGATTAAATAAAAACCTAAAACCTTTTGAAATAATGTTAAAACAATCTAATTTCTATTATAGGGTTAAAGCGAATTATTTTTAAAATAATAATCAATTGATAGATTTTTTTCAATCTGTTTAATCCTTGTTTAAAAGTTATTATTAATATAATAGTATCTAAAATAGCGGGTTTTTTGAATCCAATCTATATAAATAGATTTGATTTGTTTGGGTATATTAGGTGAAATATAATAATCATTTTTTTCTAACTTTGGAAATCCTTAGTTGATTGTTATAATAATGGGTGGTGTTTTTATTTAATATAATAATAGAAATTGTATTTATTATAATAATCAAGGATTTTCTTGAATTCTTATTGTTTGGTTTCCTTGTATGTTTTATTATTTCTTTTGAAAACTTGGCCTTGATTTTTATATAATTTAGTAATATTGATAATATCTTAATCTAGTAATTCTGGCGAATGGTGGAGTGGTTGAAATAATAAATTATGGAATATCGGAAAAATCTTAAAATTAGCTAGAAATTGCAATAAACAAATCCGTTTATAAACTTTAAGAACTTTATAAAAACTATTCTATTTATTGTTATTCTTTTTCATTAAATAATTAATTTTTATATTCTTTGTATTAATTTATATTTTGTTATCTTTTTTATAAAGAAAAACATCAATTCAAATTCTATTAGTATAATCTTTATATTTTTGAATTAATTGGGCTGTAAGTGTTTTAAGTTTAATTAAAATGAAATCAAATCTATTTGTAATCTTGTTGGTTTTGAAAAATTCTTGTTTTTTTTGATATGATAAATTCGGTGGGATTAATATAAATAGTTTAACTTTGAAGTATAAATAATAATTATAATTGATGAAAAATGGGGATATATTAATGGTTTTTGATATAGTATTATTTAATATAAATTTTATAAATAGAAGTTAATCAAACCAATTGTTTTGATAAAAGTTTATGAAAATATAAAGGTATTATTCTATTATAATATTAATCTTTTTTGTTTAGTTATTAAATTCAAAATAGAATAAGAAAGATTGTTTTAAAGTAATTAATAAGTGTTTGGATAGGTGCTTTTAGAATTTAAAAACGAATTGGAAATTTTTATTGGATATAATATTATTGAGAGTGTTATGTAGGCAATATATCTTTTTAACAAATCGATTTGTAAGTTTTTTTGTGGATAGTTTTATTATTGGTATAAAATATTGTATTTTGGTTAGACGATAAACAATTGTAATAATATATTGATATTTCTTTCCATAGTGTTTATTGATTAATAATGGTGTGATATAATTAATAAAAATATCTAATCAAAAACAAAATAATATTAACAAAAATTTAAGGAATCTAGATATAATAAAACGGAAAGCTTTGGTGTGAAAATAAAATTAATAAGTTTATACAAATGTTTCGATTTCTCTAGATATATTAAACTATTAATATGTATAAAAGATAAGGTTGATAGTTTTGATATAATCTAGATATCCAGCTAATTTGGTTGAATATATGCGGTATATAATCTATATACAAAGTTTAACAAAAAAAGAAATAAAGAGGTGGTTGTAATAGAAAATCTTATTATTAACTAATCTATAATCTTATAAAACTATTCAAAGATTCTTTCGAATATCTAATAGTTAATAATGAATAAAGAGGTTTCGAAATATTATATATATAATTATAACTAATTCGGATAATCTATATACTTTATTGATAAGATTATTAATCAATTTATTAATATCAAAAATAATTATATTTATCGAAATTATAATCAAATTTAAATCATTATTTATTTATCGAATAATATCCTTGAATATAACAATATCGAATATTCGTTTTAAAAAAATTGTTTATAAACAATTCTTAATTCGATTATTATTAGAATCAATATATACTAAACAATCTTCAATTTTACAATTCAAAATATCAGGGTAAACAATTTTGTAATTGGATTGATATATAATATAAAAATTGAATCTTAATAAGAATTCAGTTTATTTAGTTTATTATTGATTCAATATCTTTATTAATATAAAGTATTCGAAATTCTTATAATTAATAATGATTTCAAATAATTTCTAAATATTATATAATTCCAATCTTTATTTCTTTAATAATTTTATAATTGTTAAAAATTCTTTATTATAAATCTCATAATTATATTCAACAATATTATATTTTAATAAAAAGTATATTATTAAATATAGATCTTTTTTATTATTATATTACAAAAGAATACTATTTGCAATTCAATTAGAAGTATTGATCTCGATTATTATATAATAATAGTAATCAAATATAATAAGAATCGGGGTAAAAGAAAAAGTATTTTTTAGTATTATAAAAGTATTTTTTTATTCAAAATTTCAATTCTATATTTTCTTTTTTTTCAAAAAACAATTAAAGGATTTCATAATCTTGAAAAAATTATAAATGAAATATTAATAAAAATTAGCAAATCTAAGGAAATATTGGAAATCTTTGAGTTTAATTAATAATTTCTAATTGAGTATAATATCAACTTTCTTTAGATTTATTTTTATATCTCCTAAAATAATAATTAAATCAAAATATTTAATTCTTTTCATTTCGAATTTGTATTTATTGATATCGATTTATAATCTGATATTAATCAATTATTAAATAATCTTATAAATATATTTTTTATAATCTACAATATTTTTGAAATAAATTAAAATATTATTTAAGTATATTATACAAATCCTATTCAGGAAATTGAAAAGAATATGGTTGATATAATTCTAAAATGAAACCGGTGTATTATAGAATTTGAAGAATATTATTAATAATTTGAATAAATCAAAACAAATAATAAAAACAGTTTTTTATTTATAATCTTCTATAATTTATAATTTGTTAAAAACAGTAATAATATCAAATTTGATATAGATTTTAGTATAATATAAAATATTAAAGATTTCTTTAATTAATAATAAAGGGTATCGATTTTTGATAATAATATTATTTAGACTTTAATAATTTTGATAGATTCGAATATCTTCTTTTAATTTAATAATTAAAAAAAATAAAATAATCAATCGAAAACAAAATTTCCGAATAAATCTTTTATTTAGATTATTATTAAGCTATTTGCAAACAATTTAAAACTTAGCCAAAGATATTAAATAGCTTTTATTATATAATAATTTCTTATTTGATATAACCTTAATCTTATGATTTTATAAATATTGTAATGGAAGTTTATTAATAAGAGAAGATAGGAATTCTAAATATAAGTTATAAAATCAGAGAAATAGTTTATTTTGGATTTTTGATATAAAAAGGATAAATTAATCTATCTTTTCTATAAATTTATTAATATTATTATTTATTAAACCTCGATATAATTGAAT
This sequence comes from Botryotinia globosa, assembly GCA_014898425.1. NCBI lineage: Eukaryota > Fungi > Ascomycota > Leotiomycetes > Helotiales > Sclerotiniaceae > Botryotinia > Botryotinia globosa. Next base: position 357,909 of record RCSZ01000011.1, read on the forward strand.
AGAATTCTTGGTTATTATATAATGTAAATCACAAACCTTATCTAATTCGTTTTAGGATATTTTTGTAATATAAATATTGTTGTTTTTATAGAATTGTATAAAACTATTAGTTGTAAAGAATTTTATATTTTGTATTTTGGGATGGATATTTCATATAATATTGAACAGTTTGTTTAAAAGATTTGATAATGATAACAATAATAAAAATAAAATATTCTAATTCTATAATAATCTCTTATATTTTCTGAAATTAATAATAAATCGAATTAAAGCTAATTTTAAGAATAAATAATTGAAAATCATTTTAATTTGAATATCTACTTTATTATCGATATAATAAATATAATAAAGGTTTTTGTTTTTATTATTTTCAAAATTAATAATATCAAAGTTTTTTTGAATATCTAAAGCTTTAATAGGTTTGAGAATTACTGATTAATTTTGAAATAATAAAGATTTAACTTCGAAGTTTTTATTGATAATGTTTTTTATAAAAGTTAATCTCAAAACAAGCTTTTATAGAAATAATTTAGAATCGATTATAACTTTATTATTTTTTAGTAAAGTTATTTTACAATTATTAGATATATCAGGGATAGTAATTGTTATAATATTAATAGAATAATAATATTTTGAATAATATATAAATACAAATTTGAATATTATTATCAACCAATTAATAATAAAATTATAATATTGAAATCAAAGGAAATTAAAGATTAGTGGATCTATAATTGATAAAGTAATAATATAAAACAAATCGATTTTTCAATAATTATTGATTTATATATCCAGAAATATATATCGAAAAAGAATATTGAAAAGCTTTCTATCGATTAAAAATAAATAATAAATATAGAGAAAAAATTATATAGATATTTGGAATTTAGAAACAATTTTTTTATCGATAAAATTATAGTCTATAATTTCACTATCTATAAGACTAATAAATAAAATAGTTATATTAAATATAAAAAAGATTTTCATTGAAATTTTAAAAGATTTGCTATTTATTATTCTAAAATATAAAAGATTTTTAAATATAATTGATCTTTTAATTTACAAAGATAAATTTCCTATAAAAAACCTCGATTTGTGATTATAAACCGAAATTAATCTTTTAATATATCAAATTAGAGAATAAAACTTTCATTTTTTTTTGAATAAACGAATCCTTCAATATACCCTCTTAGATTAAACTTTTAAATAAAACTAAAAAGGATTGATAAAATATAATATAATAATATAATTAGGAAATAATTGATAAACAAAAAACAATTGATAAACAAGAATAGATTTTGATATAAGAAATTGATAATATTGTAATAAAATTTAGAATTTTAATATTAATTAATTATAAAGGAATAATTGATATAAGAATTATATTCTATATTAATATTGATATTATATTTTGTATTATTGATTTGTTTTTTATTATAATTGTTTTTAATATAATCTGATTTTTTATAATAAAAACAAAAACCAAAATCAAAATATTATTTTTGAATATAATAGGATAAAAAATACTGATTTTATCGAGCAATATTTAGTTATATAAAATCATTAGATAGCTTTGATATAGAAAGGATTGTAATTGAAGTTAGTTTTTTATTATAATACCTCAATTAATTACAATTGAAATTAGTATTCTAATTTTTTCATTAATTATCAAAATGAGTTTTCTCTTTTAGATTATTATAAATATCTTATTACTAGATTATTTATATATTAATATTAATAATAAAAGATTTATTAAAACAATTGATTAAAATATCAATTAATTTTTATAAAATCTTAAACTTGAAATCAGCAATTTATTATTCAATAATTTTCCTATATCTAATAACAAATTACTTAAATTCAATAATGAAATTATTAAATAAAGTTTTCCTCATTTTACATTTATTGTAATTTATAAAAACCTTTTGTAAAAGATTAAGGGTTTGATATTATTTGTTTAATTCGCTTTAAATACTTATTACAATATATTATTTAGGGGATTAAAAATCGAAATTATATAGATTATTTATAATTATATCGAAATATATTTGATTGTTTATATAAATCAAGCCAAAAAATAAATTGATAAGAAATATAATCCATTAGAATTTTGATTCGTTTTTGTAATTTGTAATTAAATAATAATTAACTATATTATAGAATATTATATATTAATTCTAATATTTTGTAATATCTTATTTATTATTATTAAATTTCTCAAAAAAAATGAAATGTTTTTGATAAAATAGGGCTTTTGGATTATTACAAATAATAATTTTTAATATCTCAATTATATCTTGTAATTTGATAATCTATAATTGAGTTTTGTTAGTTTAGATATATATTATAACAATTTATTTTTGTAATAAAATTATAATTGTTTCAATTAAAATAAATATAGTTTGAATAATTGTGAAATATATAGTATTCAAATTGTAGAATAGATTTATAAATAAAGAAATATTAGTTTTGATGAAATTGATGGTGTAATTTAAGAAAAGGAATTGTAGGGGTAGATTAGATATAGTTATTTGATTAATTATTTTTAGAATACTTTTGTGATTATAAAATGTTTTTATAGAGTTTTTAATAGTGGGTCAATATAGATATATTTTAATATAATCAAATAACTTTATTAAAAAATAATAAAGTTATTTATAATAAATTAATAATGGATTCGATTAATATAATCAGATTGTAATTTTGATAGAATTAGAATGATTGGGGTGGTTGGAATATAATTTGAATAAGTATTTTTAAAATGAAATTATAATAACTTCTAAATAGATGATACAAATTGTTAAGGTATAGGTAAAGATTTATATTATATTATAAGGATTCTAAGTATTATAAAAGGTTGAGGCCCTATTATAGAAAATAGGGTATACTAAGAGCACGCTAAGGGTTCGTGTTTAAAGCACGAAGGCAACATAGTTGGCGTTGTGACACTAGTATTATTTATAAATACAATAATATATAAGAAATATTATTATAATCAATTAATCTTAATAGAATATATTGTAATAATATAATTAATATAATAGATATATAATAATTGGGGAAATGTATTGAAAAGCGCGTTTCGATTAAGTAGAAGTATACGGCTGCAGTAGTATTGATATGGGAATTGTTTTTGTGGGAGTCGTGATTGTATTGTTTGGCTTGGTTTGGTTGGTTTGGTTCGTTTTGGGGCTTGGTAACCTTATTTCTGGAGCAGAGGACAGATAGAGAGATGGAGAGGGGGAGAGAGGGGGTTAGCAGAAATAGAAGCGAAGTAGACTAAGAGAGAGAGAGAGAGAGTGTGTGTGTGTGTGTTTTAACGGGATCAAGCGATCTTTCTTCGAGTTTCTTCCTTCCCTTTTTTATTCGGATTTCTCACTTATCTTTTCTCTCCATTCTTTACGTTATTTATGCATTATTTATTTATTCATCTTTTCTATCGGATCCTACTTCCTCGTCTCTTAGGGCAAGCGAGGCGAGGGGAGAGAGTTACAAGAATAGAGAGGGTAGTACCTATCTATCTACCATCAACCATCATACGATACGATACGATATCTTAAGTGTCTATATAGCTATAATATAATTTCTGATATATCAGATCTTCTGAAAGTATCAAAATATTACTTTATGACTTCTCAATTTTTAACTAGTATTGAACTCGAAGTTTTGAATGGTATAGTGTGTATTGTATTATATTATCATAGCTACTAGGGAGATAGGTAGTCGCCGGTAGGTAGGCTGAATCTTTGGCAAATAGGTATAGTTGTATCTGTGCATATGAGGTACTAGGTGCCGGGTACCTAGTAGGTAGGCCTACTAGGTGCCGGGTACCTAGTAGGTAGGCCGTCTTGTGTTAGTTAGTTAGTTGGTGAGGTGGCGAGATGAGTTGTTGGTCAAATAGCATCAAGTACTGGTACGAGTATATATCCGAGTAAGAATTCTCAATATGTTACGAGTGCTTGATTATCTTTGTTGGGGCTTGTACACTCGGGGAGATTGATATTGTGATATTGGTAGGAGAGGGAAGGGAAGGGGATAGTGAAACTTGTATTTTAGTATATTCAGAATCGTTGTTTTGCTTGTTCAAAAGGAGTGGAACACTATGGTATTTACTTATTATCAAAAGGAATTTTAAATTTTTCTTGAAAAGATTGCGGGTTTGGATTACTCGGTTATGTGTATATTTGGTACTATTTATTCAAGATCGAATCATTTGATTCGATTTATTTTTAAATGCGATAGGAATATAAAAGGAAACGATCATTCGAACTCTCAAATATAGACCAGCTATACCTACCTACCTGTGCATCTACTCCTCCTCCACTTTATCTCATCTCACCCTCTCACTTACCACTCACCCTCTCCAACACCTTCTCCCTCGCAATCTCCAGCTTCTCCGCCTCAACATGCGCATACCGACAATTAATCAGATGCAATTCCCTCCACGCCCCCTCTCCCATCGAAGCATCACAATACGGACACATCGCCTCCAATTCATCTCTTTCCTCCGCACCACCAGTAAATTCTGGCGCGAGGACTTCCCCTTCGAGTGTACGGAGAACGATATCGTTGAGCCAGGTGTTGAGGATGAAGGAATTGAGTGGATTGAGAGGAGCGGGGATGGAGTCGGAAGAGTTGAATGTGGATCGGGATGGAGAGGGGAGGTTAGAGAGGGGAGGGAGTGGATGCGGGAAAGAAAGAATTTGTAAAGGGGAGGGAGTGGCATCGAGCATTTGAAGATTCTGCATGGTTAACTTACTAGGGGGTAGAGGGATTGCGGGAGCTGCGGTGGATACAGCAGCTGCGGCTGGTATAAAAGCGAAAATCTCCTGGAGATCCTCTACGATATCCGCGACGCGGGTGGGGATATCGTGACTGCGAGAGTGCATGGTTGTGCTTCTTGATAATGCGGGACGAGTCTCGTTGAGTTTGTTGTTGGAATCGGGGTTGCTCTTCGTTTGCGCTCGTGCACGTGCTCGAGAATCGAGTTCGTTTGCGCATTCGGAGCAGATACGTCCGAAAGGGTAGTTGCAGGAAGTATTGAGACAGATGATTGGTTCGCCGAATCCGACACTGAGATCGAGGTCGAGGGATGTGGTGGACATCTTTTCGGTTGGGTGTAAATGTGGATGTAGAGTGGTTTGATTGAGGAAGTTGGTATATATATACATATATGTGGGTTATTGTTCTTGAATGTTGTTGGTAGTGAGTCTTAGACAAAGAAAGAGAAGAGTTCTTTGTTTGATGATTCGGATTTATGAGTTTCTTTGTGTGGTTTGGGTGAGGGATAGAGTAGACTGAGAAACCAAAGAGGATAATGGATAATAGACATTGTTCGTAACGTTTTTATTTTTTATTTTTCATGCCAGAGGGAGTTAGCTTTGAGGTGCTTGCTAGTTGGGCTTGGTTAGATTCATACTCCTATCATTCTCTCATCTTGATGGAGGAGAGAAGTATTATGATTCCTTTCCTGGGTATGTTGGGCTTTGGTAATGTGCATCATTTCATTCGGTATGAAATCAATACCAATATCAAGATCACGCCGATTCATCCATTCATCCATTCAACCAACTATCCTCATCCAAATCAGTACAACCATCTTCTCTTGATCCTCCATCTCTTAATCACCACTTCTCTATAAGAAAGTGAAGATGAGATGAAATGAAATGATATGAGTGATTATTTCTCCACTGGCATGTATAGATATAGTTGAGCTAAAGTATCAAAAAACCGAATTGTCAGATGGAATCCTCGATCTACATTATACATGTAAGAATACTATTCCTACCTACGCAAGCTTGTAATCGAATCACCACTCCACATCCCATCCCAAATCTCCTGATAGAATGTATACCATTTCTTTTTTTCCTATCCCCCATCCATTCTATCTCCTACACGCCCCACTCCTCCCCTCCCCCAAACAACCGAACCATCTGCCCCTCAATCCCCTTACCAAACCCTCCATTTTCATTCCTATCACTCTTTCTCCCTTCCGCCCGCACAGCACACATCCATTTTTTCTGCGCAGCAGTGGGGCAATATGCGCCATCTAGGGTGCTGGGAAGAACGGGCGGTTCTGTGAACGGGTTAGAGGAATTGAAGGATGAGGGTAGTCTTGTAGTTTCGGTTCTACTTGCGATTACATTTCCATTTCCATTTTCGGCTCTATATCCACCTCGGGTTCGTGTTCTACTTGTAGGAGACCGATTGAATCTTTGATCGGATGTGAAAGTACCAATCCGTGGGAGATTACGAAGAGCTGGGAGAGGTGGCGAAGTGGAAACGGAATCGGGTGGTGTGCTGAGGGGGGATTCTGAGGATGTATTGTTTGGAGATTGGGGATTGTTTTGCGTTATTATTTGGGTTCTATTTTCAGTTCCGATTCCATCAGGGGTTTCATTTCTACTTGTGTTTCTGTTTTCATCTCTGTATCCATTTCCACTTACTTCCTCCGTCCTTCTGCTGTTTGGATGAGTATCAGAATATGATAGTCGAGGAAATTTGCTAGCTCGAGTTGAGATTTCATGTTCAGTCTCATCTTGATCTTGATCTAAATCACGATGGGTACCTCGATGATAATCCTGATCTCTAGACACAAGGCCCGCCTGGAAATTCGAGAAAGGATTCTGTGGAGTAGGAAACGGAAATGGAAAATTATTATAGAAATTTTGATCCCGATCCCGATTTTGAGTTTCCGAGTGGACTTGTGTTGGAAATTGAGGTTGATGCATATCTCGGCGGGAAGCCTGGTGTAGATTTTGATCTTCGGATGCAATTGTTGTTTGGGACTGTGAGAAAGGAGAATCGTCAGTGGTAAAAGGATAGGGAAAATTATCATAGAATTCGTGATTCTGAACACGAATCTGCAGATCGGTGCATGGTGGTGGTTGAGCTTGATATTGGATTTGAAATTGACCTTGCCCTTGAAAATGCAATCGTTCTGGGGCTCGATTCTGGGCTCCAGGTTGTGCTTGGTCTTGATCTTCTTGTTCTTGCGTTTGAATTTGAGTTTGACCCTGACCTTGACCTTGATCCAGAAATAAATCTCTATCCATCGGAGTAAGCCTAGGCCGTGGCATGAGATGCGGAAGGGCTCTAGGTCTAAGTCTAGGTACAGGATTTCGAGGTCTTGAAAGCGAGGTACTTTGAGTTGGAGATCGTGAGCTCCCTGTTCGGGATCGGGCTCTAGAGCTGGCTCTAGATATGTCTTGATGAGGCTGATGTTGAGATGCGGATCCAGATGCAGCTCTAGGTTCGACATCTCGTGGTGTAGATCTGGGGATGAGATTGGGGAAGGTGGGTGAGAGGTTACTCGAGGATCCCGATGAGGTGTTCAGAGCTTGATTTGGCTCTTGTGATGGTTGTGGTTGAGGCGAAGGTGGAGGTAAACCGTTACCAGTTTTGCTACGTAGAACTCGTGGGATGGGTGGTGGGTAGCCTTTTCCTGATGGTGCCATTTTTGCGTTTCGTGGCAGATAGATGGACCAATGAGTAGGTTACTAGTCAAATGAGTGGGAAGTTGAATGATTAGTACTTGTCTATGCTACTGGTCAATAACATGGATGATGATTTGAAGTTTTGGAGGAAATATCGGCTAGAGAAATGTAGGATCGAGTTGAATTGAGAGTAGTGTCTTGTAGTTTGTAATGGAAATAAAGTGATTGAGTTCTTGAGTTCTTAGGTTCTCAAGTTCTCAATCTATGTAGTAAGTTCTTGAATGTTATAGATTATAGAACAGATGTCTTTATACGCTCATTTATCTATCTTGATCAAGCTAGCTAGTAGACCGTATGTGCATGTATATACTCGCTTAAGAGGTTTCTGCTGCATCAAACCTTGGCCAGTACAGCATTGAGTGTGTTGTAGAAATATGAAGACTCATGAGTGGAATAAAATAGATTGGGAAATGATATACAGCAGAGTAGGAGAGCCGTAAGGACGGTAGTAATATGCTTTCTTCTTTTAATTAGGAAGTTGAGAGTGCAGTCGAGAAAAGGATTCAAGGATTTGAGGGGCAACAACTAGGCCAAAGATACTGCCAAATCTGTCCAATTATTATAGAAACAATAGTACTGCTATAGTATTAACAAACAATAAATCGATTGTGAAGTAGAAAGGAAAGAAAGAAGAAAAGAAATTATTGATTCTTCTTTGATACTTGATAAACGAGTGATAGAAATTTAGTCCAGAGTATACTTGAATGAATGTTTAGAGAAATGATTTCTGGGAGACAGGAGAAACAGTGAGACGGCTTGGATTTTTTTTCTTAGTAAGATCGTGTTGCTTGAGAATAATAGTAGAATCAAACGATGGGCGAAGGATAAAGAGTGAGCTTTCCATTGTAAGTCCGACAGCTAATAGAGTCGTATGTGTAATGATGTAACATTGATGGCTGGAATAAATATATTTACTGTCTAGAACGTCTATTTATCGGAATATTTGGGGATGAGTAAGTGGCCGAGGATGGAAATGAGAGGCGCTATTGTGGTGTAGTGTGGTAAGTGTTTCTTGTCTGAAGATATAGAAGAGAGGCTGGATGGATGGATGGATGGATGACAATGAATTTGTGTATAATACATACATGTTGAGGTATGGAGGGAAATAGAAGAGGGGAAATGAAGAAAGGCGGGAGTTAAGTATTAGATTCAGAACAGGGATACGAGATGAGTTGAAAAGAGATGGAAAAAAAGTGAAGCATGGTGAGGTAAATCAACGATAACATATAAGACTCTAGTACCATAGTTGGTAGATAGATTTTAACAAGCTGACTAGTTAAGGATTTGAGAATTCAATCTCAGTCACTTAATTTCAATAAACAAATGAACTTCTATATACGTCGTCGAGATCCAGTATACATAGAATTAGTTGAAGTTGAAGTTGATGTGTGAATTCAAAGTTGGTTAATGATATACCTGCATATTATCACTGGAAGGGAATAATGGAGAGCTGATACGGATTCGAAATCTAGAGCCCTAGTAGATAGAAAACTTACATATACATTGTTCGTATTGTTTATATGACCTTTTTGGGTATAGAGAGAGCTAGTTTAATTAATGGCTTCTGATTTCATCGAGAATCGAGTATTAGATAACTAATAGAATTTTTTATATTTAGGGAGATGAAAAAGTTTCTCGAGATGAAACTGATAGATTGACAATTCTGTCGAGCTTTTCTCTTGATTACCAGTAGTAAATACAAGGAAAAAGTTCATAAACATGTCTCAAATGGTATGTATATATTATCTTTCCTTAAACCTCGAATCTAAAGACAAACCCTTTCCCAATTGTTTTATTTTATTTCAAAATAAAATAAAAAGATACATCCACCACATATAACAAAAAGAATTTCCGGTACGGGGAATTGAACCCCGGTCTCCCGCGACTTGATTGAAGCTTGAAAGCTTCGATTGAGAGGCGGAAATGCTAGCCACTACACCATGCCGGATGTTGTACTGTATTTGTTGAAGAGGCTAGCAAAAAGTGAAAATATATCAGAGATATTGAAGCGGAGAAAATTCTTTGCAGAGATTTTCCCCTAAGGTTAAGCGAGGGGATGGCTGTACCGATGTGGGGCGGGAGTTCAGGATAGGAGTAAGTGGGGAGTCGGGTATTAGGCTTGGTTGTGCGAACGATTAAGGTTGATTTTGACGTATTTTTCTATGGGTGTGGTGTGTTGAGAGATTTTGAGGTTGTCTTAAGACAATGGAAAAGAATAATATCGTAATCTAAATTGGAATGAATTAATCTGGTGCCTGGTGTGAAGGGGTCACTTTCAAGGTCTGCGGCTGGTCTGCGGCTGGTCTCCGCGGTACGATTCGAGTTTCATTGATTGTTGGGCTCATTATTCTGACCGATTTAACATGGCCGTCAAGTATTTTTGGGATTCAATAGACCCTCATAATTATGACCGGCGGTATATCTCGTCTCCTACGACCATGTTTCGTTCCATCTCCTCCAGAAGGTCTAATGCAAATTTACAATTCCTATATCGAAAATACTTTGAAGTATTGGATTTATAAATCAAAAGTATTCCAATAAATTAGAAAGAAGTATTCTAAATATAAATTTATATATATAAATAAAATTATTTAAATCCCTATTAAATAACACCTATTATTTATTTTTGTTTTGATATCAATTTCTTTTTATAAATCTATTATTATTTTATAAATTTTTTATAATTTTAATTCTTATAATTATTAAAACTAATATTAATATTTAAAAAATTTATTTATTTTAAGAAGAAACAATAAATTCTATCTATTATTATACAATATATAATATTTATTTTATAATTACTTTTTACTATTTAAAAATTGAGAAAATTATAGAATTTGCTTGGGAGTTTGTATTATTCTAAATCTATATATATCATTGAAGAAGATATATTCCAAGAATTGATCATGAGTTATCCATACGAGCTTCAAATCTTCGTCAAGTATTTTTGGGATTCAATAAACCCTCATAATTATAATCAACAATATATCTCATTTCCTACAACCATATTTCATTCCATCTTTTTCAAAAGGTTTAATACAAATTTATAATTTCTATATCGAAAATATTTTGAAGTATTGAATTTATAAATCAAAAATATTCTAATAAATTAAAAAAAAATATTTTAAATATAAATTCATATATACAAATAAAATTATTAAAACCCTTATTAAATAATATCTATTATCTACCCTCATTTTGATATCAATTATTTTTTATAAATCTATTATTATTTTATAATTTTTTTATAATTTCAATTCTCATAATTACTAAAACTAATATCAATATTAAAAAGTATAATTTATCTCAAAAAATAATAATAAATCCTATCTATTATTATACAATATATAATGTTTATTTTATAATTACTTTTTATTATTTAAAAATTAAGGAAATTATAAAATTTGCCTGGGAGTTTGTATTACTCAAAGTCTACATATATCATTAAAGAAGACATATTCCAAGAATTGATTATAAGTTATCCATACGGGCTTCAAATCTTCGATGTTGGAATGCTGTATTCCCTTTTCTATCTCCCAATTCGTGATTACATCTAAGGCCTGGAGAATTGCACCCGATTTTCAAATTCAAAGTGTATATAATTCATTCACTATGAAGGCTAGTTCAATAACTAAATCTAGCTACCTGGCTCTCATCTAAAGACTGGCCCCGAAGTAGACCAGAAGGGAGCTCATTAAACCAAAGTCGACCAAAATTAACCCTATGCACGTCATGACCGAACAATTGGCCCAAACTCTATTCCCTGACACTGCGATATCATAATCAACAGAACAAACGTCAATTCTACAGTGGAATGAGATGAAAAAGGGTTCTACAAACAAAATTCTATTTGATATCTGCACTAGTGTAGCAATCTCCAAAAGACCAATCTTCCGCCTGGCCCCTAGGAAATATACATGCGGATCAAACCTTCTTCAGCTATCCTCAACTTCACCTCTTACTCTGTTCCTATCAATGCTGCCCTATCATCCATTCTCCATTCCTATTTGGCTCTTATTACTCTCATCTTTCGCGTCTCTTCATGTTCGCATCCTTCAATTCTTTTTCTTGTGCTCTCAATCTTTTTTCTCGTTCTCTCGATTTCGTTGCCTCCCTCAACGCTTCTTCTTTCGCTCTCGATATCTCTTCATCCCTAAATGCTTCCTTCCTTCTCAATATTTTTGTTGCATCTTTCCCATGTGCCCCATCTCTTCCTTTTGTATTCGGATTTCCCAGTGCATTCTCTGATGGCGTATTCGATCTGGGTCTATGTGCCAGCTTTAATTGAACCCTATGTGCTGCTGCTGACTGACTATCAGATCCTCCTGATTGACTACCCTCTCTTCTCCATCGCTCCTCTCCGTTAGACGGTGGAATATCAGGAGGGAACGATTCATCAGGACGAATTCGGGAGCAAAGTGGTTTATCTATCTTCTTAATTTTCTCTTCGTCTAGTTTATTTCTCCCTTTAGGAATGCCCCGATTATTTTGGTTTCCTCTAGAGGGTATCGGACCGGAACCATATTCAACAAGTTTGTTTTTATCCATCTGTAGATTCGAATCGATCGATTGAATATCTAAAAAATCCGCGTAAAAATAAAAGTCGACACTCCAAATATAATCTAATACTAAATCTAAGAATAACATATCAAACCTGCAACTCACCACCACTTATATATAACTCCCCATCACACAAATTAAATTCTGCTGCCTCCAAGTACCCATATTAAATTCCAACTCGCGACCGACCTGAAATTCAATTATCAGTAATGAGGTCATGACACCTTATTTGACACCCTAGGCAACATTGTAAGTTTAGGTTTCTGAGTAGATATCAATAACTATTACTAATTATCTAAGATACCTACCTGCCTTCAGAAATAAGATTACTCCACACTTGAAGACTACTTAGCAATCTCCAGACAACTTTCCCACCAGATGAGAAAATCCACTTCCGAAACTTCGCGCTCTTCATTCATACACCTCGCTAATCTCAGTAACCTATCTTTACATATCCCCCAATAATCTATATTCAAGAGTCCTCTATGCACGAAGAAAATCGAGTGTGACTATTTAATAAAGCACCTGCAAGCAGAGATACTTTCAATTTTTATCATCTCATTTCTATCTGCTGCATTTCCTTTCCCACGTTCTTTCTCATCTCTAGTATTCATTCCTCTTGACCAACAAATCTAATCAACGCTGACAAAACCTCAGTCAAAAAATGCAACGCCCATAATTCCATCTCATCTCATATCATCCTATTAAGATATTTCCCATGTCCCCACAACCGTACTTCGAATCCCACTCCTTCATATCCCGAAAATCTCTCCGTAACCTCTCTTCCAAAACTTCCTTCCAGCATCTCCTTCCAACCACTCTCCTAAGCATCTTTCCTTAAATACTTCGCTCTCTCAATCATTATTCCACAATTCATATCCCAATTAGATATATTCTACTCTCATCTCATACTCCTTCGATTCTACAACAGGTTCCACATATAATCTACATTAAAAATCGAGATATAATCTAATCTACAAAAAGAAACCCGGAAAATGCGAGGAAAAGCTATAACATCTTCATAGAATCTAAGAAGTATGAGAGTAATCAAATCGATTTCAGGGGCACCAGGTATAAAAGTAATTTGTCAAGTATATAATCATTTTTTCTTTCTCTTCTATCGATCTTTGTGTGTGTGTTTTACTTTGTATTCTACTTTATCTTCCCCCGTTCATGCACTTTTCAATTCACCCCTCTTCTATCTTCCAAATTTCCAGCCTCTCATAGTTCATCAATTGTTCAATTGCTCAATCTCTCTAAAATCTCCTTTCCAAACCTTACTCCAGATATCTCTCTCCAAACCCTCTCTCCAAACCCTCTCTCCAAACCCTCTCTCCAAACCCTCTCTTCAAACCCTCTCTCCAAACCCTCTCCCCAATCAATTATCTTTCCACTCTACCTTTCCACCCTACCATTCTCACCTACTCTATCTCCTCCCTACCCCATCTTCCTCTTCTCCTCTTATTTATTCTCATAACCTCCTGACCTTCCATTCCTTCATACACCTCCTCATTCACCTCCTCCTCCTTCTTATATTCTGACTATCTCTTCTCACACACACATACACACAGAATTCACACATCACTCCATCTATCAAGTTAATCACCCTTTTCATTTCAATCATTTCAATCATTTCAATCATTTCAATCATTTCAATCATTTCAATCATTTCAATCATTTCAATCATTTCAATCATTTCAATCATTTCAATCATTCCATCCAATCCATCCATTTTACAATATTCTCTAATATTCCTTAACCTGCCATGCCATGCCATGCTATGCTACATAATCTAACTACGCACACTAATCACATTCGATCAATAAATCAATCATTCAATAATTCGCTATTACTTCAAAGGACCCAAACCAATTCAACGCCAAAAAGGGTATCATACCTCTCTTTCCTTCCCTCCCTTCCCTCCCCTCTCTACATATCCCACATCGCATAACCCATCCCTTCCCGTGCCCCTCCCACTCCATTTTAATACGCCAAGCAATGCAAATATCTTCCGTTGTTATCCCATCGTTATCATTCTCATCCCTATCTCACCCCCCTTCAACTATCCCTCTCCCTCATCACCCTCATCTACCTCCCCAATCTTCATCCCTAGCCCTGCCCCTGACCATTCTCCTTCCCCCTCATCTCCCTAGCCTTCTGCTCCGCAATCCTAACCCTCTCCTGCAACCTCAACTTTTCCAACTGCAACGTCGGATCCACATCGATAGTATTCCCCACCGACATCTGCATATGCATCCCATTAGACGCTCCACTGGTAGTTGGTGGGACCCCTCCTCCTGGCCGCGAACTTCCACTTCCATTCCCACTTCCATTCCCCTGTGCACCATTCGTACTCGTTCCTGCCGCCGTCCTCTGTTTCCCAGCCGGAACCAAATCCTTAACCCATTTCTGCGCCTCCTCACAACCTTCCATAACATATTTCAATGCTAGCGTTGCTCTCTCCTTCAAATACTCATTATGTCCATCATAAACACAACAATTCAATAACGGCATGATTCCATCCTGGTTAAGCAATTGCTTTTGCACAATGGGATTTCCCGGTCCTTGTCTGCGCGGATTATTAGGTGCCACGAGTGAAGTGAGAATGATGAGTATTTGAATTTTAATACCCGACCAAGGGAATTTATGTGGGGTATCATGAAGAGGAGGAAGAGATTGTCCTTGACCCGGGAATTGCGGAGCATTTTGTGATGTGGGGCTTTCATATGGACGTTCTGTTGCTTGAATGCCACCTCCTTGTTGAGGGACAGGTGCTTGTCTCCGATTTGGTAATGGTTGTTCCGAAAGATTCTTCTTAGCAACACCTAAATCAAGAGCTCTAAGAAGAGCAATAAGTTCATAGACTGCTTCCCATTCAATAAGAAGTGGTCGCATCTCTGGTATTTCGGCAATAACAGATATGAAATCGAGATATTGCGAGAGTCCATCTTTGGCACGTTCCATATCCCACAAATCGACCGGGAAATCGTTAGGATCGCTATTTTTGGTGCGAATCTGAGCTTGCGCGTGAATAAGGGCGATACAATCAGGTACGACTCGTGTACGGAAGTATGTAAAGAGGAAATGTATGAGTTTAGCATCTCTGTTGTAATCTCTTAGATCATCGTAGATAGGACTATCCTTTCGAGCGCGGAACATATAGTTGATAAGACGTAAAAGGACAGTTTGTGCCGGCGATACAATATCCTTCATAATCCTCAACGAACTCCAAGCATAAGGCAATAAAGCATTATGGTGGAAAGACTCGATAATTTGAGCAGTAATTTGGAAAATGAAATGTTGATCAGTTTGTTCCCAAACAGCAATGAAAACCAGCATTTCTCGCAAAAGATTTTTGCCACAATCCAAAGCCAAAAACATTTTGCATCGTGTCTTCTGAAGATTCTCACCAGCTGGTGTGAGTCCTGAGCCCATTGAATCGACAATGCAAGCTTTGACAGTCATGTGAAGAGCTTCGATTTGTTTCGTGTCGAGAATGTTAGGAATCTCAGTCAAAAGACCTCTCAAAGGTCCTTCCGCATAAGACTCATCATCATCCTCCTCATCCTCTTCTTCGCCATCATCTTCACCATCATGGCCATCCATCGACCGGGTATCACCATCAATCTCATCATGTAGAGGTGGTTCATCCAACTGTTCATCTTGATCATAAGCATCCTGATCTTGGAAAGCTCGTTGAGGAAGAAACCTTTCCATAGCAGTTTCTTTACAAGCCTCCGCACGCTTTATCGCATCTTCCACAGTAACCATTTTCACAACCCATCCTTCATAATTCTGATCCCTTTGGCGCTTCCACCAAATATCGATTTCGTGTGATACGCGGGCGTAGATTCGATCTTGCTCATATTTATCCGTCAATTCAGGTTTCCAGACCGGTGTCGTTTCTTCCGGATCATCTTCCTTATCCGCATCAGTCACAGTAAATTCGTCAATTTGTGGCAGCGGTCCAGGTGTGCAATCCATGTCAGCTTCCGCAGCGTATTTCTCCAGAAGTTCCTTGGCCGTCTCATCCTGATCGGCCGAATGTCTAGTCAACCAATTCCTGACCTCATGATAAACCTTCTCCACATTCAAATCATCCGGAGGTAGTTCATGAACTGGATCATTATGCAAATCATTATCGAAAAGCATATCGAACCAAAATGACATCTTGAACCGATCATTACCCATGGTCCAGTTATGCGTATGCTGTAAACAAGTGACCAGAAGTTTTTTATCTGCAAAAGAAGTCAGTATCATCCAAAAACTGAATCCTCACTCGGAATAAACCAATCCCAGCTCATAAAAGAAAAACTCACAAAGTTCCGTCACTTCATTCAACCTCCCCCTACTATTATCATCCACATTCTCCCCATCATACCCCTTACTCGTCACATTCACACACAAAATAATCAACTTATGGACCTGCTTATCCAAACCCACCGCCCTACAAATCTCCTGCGCCGTCTCCTTAACCGCCAACATATTGCGACTCACCACGAGCAAATTATTCAAATACCCCAAGTCCTCCGTCAGCACTTCAAAATTCTTCAAAATGAGCGCCACACTCTCCGAGACGTCCGGTCCGGCAGGAACCCCCTGTTCCGAATACGATTCGCGCAGCGACCGCGAGACGAGGATGGGGACGGCCAGGTAAAAAATCCGCTGCAGACGCATCCAGATATCGACATTCTTCGCGAGCGCCTCGCGCACCTCGCCGCGGGAAAGCGACATATCGAGCGTACTCCGAATCATCTTACCCAACCCCTCCATCGTTTTCCTTCCCAAGCCCGCTCCACCACCGGGTCCCCATCGCATTTCCAACATGGTCAGAGTGGCGAGAAACCCTCTCTCTTCCAAACCATATGTATTTGTGCGCTCAGAAACCTTCTTGTTGATTTCGAAATGGCTTCGGCCGCCCATGATTTCGCTCATCATGTTTGTCGGTACGAAAGCTTCGCGGTTCGTGCGCATCGTTTTCGAGGATTCGTCCCACCAGGTGCCCAATCGCGTTTTACATTTGCTGCATGTTGTATTGTCGTCGCGGATATCGGGAAGAGGATGCCCACATTCTGCGCAGTACATGTTTGGTTGTGAATTGGGTGTGGAGGAGGTACGTTTAAAGTTGAGGCGGAAATGATGAAAAGTGCGGCGGTACAAAATAAATTTTGGTTTGTACGACGTAAGTTGAGGGGTAGGTAATATTGGCGTGGATCAGAATGCCGCTTTAGTGTTTGATTGATTAACAATTGAATTTCGTTTTATAGACTTACAAAATTTTTATAACAAATTACTTTTGAATGAGCTTTCATAATCAATATTTTAAATATTCTTAGTTTAACTAATTATATAATTATATCTACCTAGGTAGTTAAACAAAGTCACTAATATCTACTAGGCACCTAGGCAAGTATTCTATAGAGTGTATTATCTAGCTACATAAAAACAGCCAACAAAAATACTATCAAAGCTAACCGATATAATCTCTCAAACTGCCCCTCCTTTCTAATGCCGCAATTGCAACTTCCCCATCGACACTTTCTCTCTTCCCTCTCCCTCATATCTGAACAAGCTCAATGTCATCAGACTTACCACAGTTTCTAGATTGAGGGCTCTCCTCCTTATGTCCACTCACTTTCCCAAAGCTCCTTTCCGAATGGCTAGCTCCACTTGGTTCACTTGGTTCACTAACATGCTCATCTTTCATACCCGATGAGCCATTCAAATTGTGCTTCGGCTTTCCCTTCCAATTCTTCGGAACCCTAGCCAACCAGTATATGAACAAAGTCACAGCGACATTGAAAACCACATAAGCCCACATGATACAAAAGTTGCGCCACCTGTTTGTATAGCTCATATCAGTAGCAGCAAGGAACTCATTCGAATCTTTCAGGGGACAATAAACGCATCTACTCTTCGCAGAAGGATTGGTGAGATAGCCTCCGACGTTCTGTATATAGCTAGCCATATAAGAGCCACAGGTACTCCCAGTTACCGGTTCGAAATGAAGAGATTCGAACTGGGAACATGTGACGGGGACGTTGCCAAGGCCAATAGAGAGCATCCCATCAACGAGGTAAGTGAACGGAGAAAGAAGCCTCAAGATACTCCATATCTGAGGTATTGCTACAGGCGCTGAAATTATGCTTGAAGATATCAATTAGCTATAACCATATTCAAAAAGTAAATTGTCATATGGTACTTACCCACAAAACATCAATGATAAGAAGAATGCAGCATTAGACAAATTGCCAGCCATCACTGTAAGCTCAAGACCAACTTGTATCATGTATCCGAATGTACTTGCATATATCAGGTATACCCAGATCAGCAGTAGCATCACTCCATTCCTCTCAAGTATTGATTTCGTTAAGATTGCATTGCGATACATTCCCACAGGATAGTACCAACACAGAAATATAATCATTGCCGAAAGTGTGTTCCATGGTAACTCAACAAGCATGTTGCTAATGATGAAAGCTGGCCACGTGTACGTCTTCGCGGGTCGCTCCCGCGCTTCAAACAAAGCTCGTTGCACTAAAACATTTGGGAGAATCTGCGCAACGAAGCTCGATGCTAACGTTCTGCATGAAAATCAGTGAAAGTTCAACTCGCACCCACTTAGGAGACTTACAGAAGCATAAACACGCTGAAAGTCCGATTCTGAAGATCCTGCAAAGAAGAATTTGCATCTCCAAAGGACGAGAACCCAATAAATAGAGCCTGGCACCCATGATTAGCTTCGAATAGTGAAGAGGGTAATGGAGAGGACGAAGCGAACATAGAAGAGGGACAATCCGATCTTCGAATAGATATAAGAAGGTATCCGCCAGTAGTATGAGTTTGTTCTTCTGAAGCATTGCCAGACTTGTACTAGAAATGTCGTAGCATATTCTTTCCGGTGGGGTGGTTTCTTGGTTCCTGTCAGGAAAAAGCTGGATCTTGCAACCAATGCCTTTCTCATATGATCCAACTTTCTATGAACAAGGACTAATTCATGACTAGTTCTCCAGACTTCGGGCCAATCGATTAGATTCGTTGAATCAGGAGTACACCCGGCAGTCCTTTTCCATGTTAACCATTCCATCATTGCTCGAGGTATTGATGAACCAAACTTACTGCATGATCCATTCAACAATATTTTCACCCGGGGAACAAGGATCTGCTCCATTGAACTCGAAATACTTCTTAACAGTTTCGCAATTCTCACCAAGCCTACCAAAATATATTGGTCGACCTCCAGGGCCAAGTAAAAGAACACTATCAAAGCGTTGAAATACTGCTGTGGACGGTTGATGAATTGCGCATAGAATAGCTTGACCGTGAGCTGTCATCTTTTTCAAAAGCTCAAATATTTCCCATGATGTACTACTATCAAGCCCAGTGATAGGTTCATCTAAGAAGAGAAGAAGCTTCGGCTTAGCGACAAGCTCGATGCCTATCGTCAGTTTCTTTCTCTGTTCAACGTTCAACCCTGCAATGTCATTAGTCTTGACGAAAGAACTGAACCGGGTCTTACGAGCCTTCACCAGGAAGTCCTATAACAGCATCGGCATATACATCCATCTCCAACAGCTTAATCATCTCTTCCACATAGGCAAGTTTCTCTTTCTTGGTCGTCTTGCTCGATTGACGCATGATCGCACTGAACTGTAATGCTTCGCGCACCGTCGTTGTTGAAAGGTGAAAATCCTGCTGTTGAACATATCCCACTTTGCGTTGAAACGCTATATCTTTTACGCAGCCATCAACAAATGTTTCACCAGAAACTACACCAACATTACTTCTAGACGCCAGAACATCTAACAATGAAGTTTTCCCTGCCCCTGTTGGACCCTGGATGTAATCCTCATCAGCATTGGCATCAGGTTTGCTCCATCGGACGTACCATAAGTGCGGTCAAAGTCCCTGGTTTTACCCAACCATCAACATGATCTAGGATCCGACGTTTACCGTCTCCAGTTTTGATGTCCAGACAGATGCCTTTCCATTGAAAAGTTGACGTTTGTCTTTGAATCTTGGTTATTGGATCTCCATTTCCACCATATCTATGAGTATCTGCTCCTGAGTAAATCTCAAGATGTCTTTGCCTTTTGGGCAGAGGTTTGTGTCCCCGTTGAAATAAAAGCATCTCTCCATTCATTTTCTCCGTCGACATATGTGTAATAATGAATAGGTATGCGGCCATATAAGATGCCATGAAGGCAAATAGAATGCTCATATTTCTAAGCACATTAGCTGCCTAGTATCTTGACGCAATCTCCACCTGCCTTGTCATCAAGTATCAAAATATTACGGGATTTTCACGTACCGCCATAAGTGGTTAGGTTGGAACCCAAACCTGAGTTCAAGATATATAGTTCCCAATACATCTTCAAACCCAGAGATAGCCCCAACAACAGCGCATACTCGGTTATGAGGGCTTGTGCTAATGTAAGATGGCCCATTCGGCACGATATTTCCACATGGAAAGACCCGACCTGAGAATTCGTTAATTATCAAACTTTCATAGGCGTATACAACCGGGTCAACGTATGTGATCCATCTTAACCATGGGACCATTTTCATCTGAGGTACCACAAATCCTGCATACATCATAAAAGCCAAGATAACGACTACTGTCGAGAAGATGGCTTGAGCGTGCGATCGACAAGAAGCTCCAATAGCTCTGAAAACCATGGAAAGTGTCAAACTTAGAACAAATGAGAAGGCAATGAAAGTAAAAAATGCTACGGATGTTCTCCTTAAACTTGTCATGAAGTATAGAATGGCGTTAAACAGAACATTACTGCAAAGTCTGACTGGTATGCTGCATAGTATTGAAGCAAATGCTTCGGCGAATGGATGAACGAATGCATATCTCGCTTGTTTCTCCACCACCAGGCGCTCGTTAGACAATTGAAGGATCTAAAGTGATGTCAGTGATGCAAAGAAATATCCGAAAGTTCGTGTCACTACCTCAAGTGATTCTGTAAAAGCATGTACTAATATTGTGATAAATAGTAACATACTTCTATTGTTCATACTGCTAGTATCATCAGGCATATCGTAGAAGATGATACCCATGATCAGAGCCATGAGAGTATTGATTACCAGAACAAAAATTGTGTGGTTCATCTCACTTCGTAACCTCTGGAGACCTCTAACAATACACAAAACAACTTGTTGTCTTGGACTGAGCTTGTATGCTGATTGGGCTCTCCTAGATTCAATTAGTGAGTGAAAGATCAAGACTTGGATGGAAATCGAAGACGAACAGATATTTAGCCTGTTGAGATCTCCTTGCAGCTGCAAAATCCAACGCATGAGTCCCATCAAACGGAAATTCATTTTCATAAGCTTCAAGTTCCTGCATAAGTCTTGCGTAAAAACGACTTGTTTTCCACACCATAACGAATTCTTCGGGAGTTCGTGGCACTCGGAATTCGAAACCCGGTCTTTACTATTATTAGTGTCAAAATTCACAAGGACAGGTTGATATTTTTACTGTATTATTCTTTCATCTGGACTTGTGAGGGATGTCAAGAAGTCCGCTGTTGATTGATGTGGAGGACAAATGAATCCCATATCGATGAAAAAAGACTTTGCTTCATGGCATGGACCGAAGTATATCTGTCGTCCCTCATATAGAACCTAGGGCGCCAATCAGTAATGCTTCACAGGAAAGATGTGAAAGATAACATACTGTAACCTTATCAAATAGCTATACGCAGAGTTAGCAGTATTCTCTCGAGATTTGCAACCAAATCTTACCTCATAGACCATTTCAGGTACTTGATATAAAGCAACGCATGCCGTCGTTCTTCCAAGGGTAGTAGAAAGTCGAATCATCTTACAAAACTCGAATGCATGAGCATTATCAAAGCCTCTGGTACAGTTATCCCAACACTGTAGAGTACATCCGCTCAAGGCTGCTTCTGCGATGCTCACTCTCTTCCTTTCAGCTTCACTGATACCTCTCACAGCATCATTTCCAACAAGTACATTCTCCACGTGACTAAGTCCTAATGTTTTCATCATCACATCCCTCATATGCTCTGCGTATATTTTTCGAGTTACTCCAGGAAAAGTAAAATCGCACGGTGCTCGAGCTTTAGCCGCAAAAAGCAGCGTCTGACCAACCGTCAAGTTTGGAAAATGATTATGTGACTCGGCCAAATATATTGTTTCGCCTCGGAACCGTGTGTGCATCTCGCTCACAGAGACTCCTTGGTAATTGATATCCGAGTCCGGCTCGACAAAGAGCTCATGAGTGTTCCCAGATATCGTTTTCAAGAACGAAGAAACTCCACTCCCTGGCCGACCAAGAACCAATAGCATCTCAGCATGCTCAACCAAACCATCAAATCCTTTCAATATCTGAACTTTCTGTTTTCCAGATCCAACCAACCAGCGAGCAAAAGCGCCAAGTTCAAACACAATATTTGCAACATTCTTCTGATAATCAGTTGGTTTCCTAAAAGCATACACGGTCAGATTTTCAAAAGAAAACCCCGCACTTCTCCGAGGATATCGTCTCGGATCCTGTCCCATAAAGGCAACCAAATTGGCGATCCATTCTTCCGGATTGAAATTGCTGCTACCAGGATTCAATGGAGAATTAGGAAGAAGATTCAAGAACGGGTTTTTGAATTGATCTGATGTTTCTGGTGGCTTCAATGGGCCGAGAAGTGTAGATGGAAGCTCGAATCTTTGCTCCGCAAGTGAAGAGCGAGGTAGTGATGAATCTTGGAATGGATCACTTGGCTGGTGGGCACATTCTACTTTTTGATGCTTTTCACGTGGATAAGCTGCATGAATTCGAGATGGCGGGGTAATTGGAGGCTCTTTTAACTTTGAGTATCCCGAATTGTCCATGATGGTTTCTTGTATAAAGGTCGAGAGATTCAGTTGAATGTATCCCAACAAACGCGCAACAACAAGATCCAAACCTCCCGAGCTCGAGGTCATGCGTAAAACAAATCTCTATTCCACGAAAATAGAAGGAGCACTTGCCCTGCCCTGACCCGATGGACGCACCTAACCAAATTCTGATTATCAAATGGGCAAAAACACTTACTGGTTACCCCTCTCTTGATCGGTCCTTTTCAGAAAGCCAGTTGAACCTATCCCAACAGCAACAACAAGAACAACAAACTCAATCCCTCCTTCACCCTCTCAAAGTCCCTTGCGAAACAAATCCTTTTCCCCCAGACAAGGAAGGAGCACTCCACTTCTCCCCCTCTCACCCTTCCCTAAGCTAATGAACGCACCTACCTAACGACCTCCATCTCAATCGGTCCTTTCTTTTCAGAGAGCTAATCTGATAGTGATTGGGTAGGTAGTAGGTGGTAGTGACTCCTATTGATGTTCCCTTTTCAGAATCTCGCAAATCGGTGGAATTGCATGTGATTGCCATGGGCAGGATCTCCACGCTTCCCCCGCAAACACTTACCTGTCGAGTAAGTACTCACCTCAACAAGACATATGATCAGGTTACGAGAAAAGAACGCCTCATCCATTCACTGTCAAAGAATATACACCAGATCAGATGACAGTGGAAAAAAGTAACAAATCTTAATAGCCATATATAAGACTAAACATTACCTCTGCTCGCCCCTCCCCGTTGGATATAATTCAAATACTTCGACCGCTAGTCAAACGTAATCAGCACGCTCAAAACAGCATATCTTATTTGACAATTCGAATACACGCTGACGCACTGCTTAAATTTGCTTCTCTGTACCAATTCGCTAAAAAATCTTATCCTCCCTTTCCCCTCAAATTACAATCTCCAAACCCTTTCTCATTTCTGGCAATTTAACCAGTCTTCTCTGGTACTGTCCCAGGTGCAAAATCAGTTACATTCGTCGTTGCCACGGGACTAGCGACTGCCTCCCCTCCTGTAATTGTTCCTCCAGTTTGAATTGATTCAGGTTGTTTTTCCGCGGGATAGCTCATTGTGCTTTGTTTTGAATCATTCGGGGATGTTGGACTCAATGGACCCAGTGGACTCATTGCTTCTGCTGGACTTGATCCCACGACCGATTTGAGGACTTCATACCACTTATTGGCATCTGCTGCCGAATGAGCCTTAAAGGCAATCTCGGAAGTACCAGACAGTTTACTTCCTATTCCCTTGGAAACATCTTTTCCTTTAATGTTGAATTTTTCGCCGCTAGTACTTCCAATTATAGCATCTGGAAGGTAGATGGATAACTCCGGAACAGGGTCTTTGCGGACATTGTCGTTGTCTTTGAATTCATGGAGGAATTTGCTTGGAGTTACGACATAGTAGCCTGTAGTGTAACCGGCGAAACTCAACTTATTTCTGCTCTTGCGTTCAAGGGAACCCTCGATAAGAGCCTGAGTGCTAGCGTGATTCTGGTTGGGGAAGCTAATTGCTTCTACTGAGCGGTCCGGGGCGTTAGGATCAACAAGTAAAGCTTGGTTACGGTGAACGAAGCCTTCCCATTCGAGATTTGCAGGAACTCCTTGGCAAGCGTTAAGCATATCTGCGAAGAGTGTTTGTTCTCTTTGAGATTGGCTCGTCACGATCTGAGTGAAACTCATCATAGTTTGTTGGATGATCTCAATTATATGAGCCTCGAATTGCGCAAAGTTGTTTTGGACTTGAATAAGATCATGACGATTCGTGTTCTCCTCTAAAACTTGCTTGTGAAGGCGATGTAGAATACCTCGGTGAACGACATATGGATCTTCGGCCGACTTCATGGAAGCAGCGCTGGATTGGTAGTTGGCAGTTTGTGATCCCAAAAGTTCAATATGTTTTTGTGTAATATTTCTAGCCTTCTCGACCTCTTTTGCTCCCTTTGAAGCCCCAGAAAGTAACTCCTTAGATTTGTGTTTGATTTCCTTGTGTAGTCGATCGAGGATAGGGAGCACCGTGCCTTTCAGATTCCTCTCCGTTTCGAGGTGCGAGTTTATTAAACCCTATTCAGTCAGCATTTGCGCAATAGCAGAGGATTGCGTATATCATACCTGGGTGTTCGTTCGCATGTTTTCGAACATGCCCGCCATACCTCCCAACTCCTGCTGAAAATGGTGCCCCTCTTTTAAGGGGTTTGCGATAGTCTTCAAAACCTTCTCATATTCCTTCGATTGTTGTTTTTGTACTTTCTCCGTCGCTCCAATGTATTCCTCAAGATACGCAACTGCATGTTTCCAAGCTCTCAATCTTTCTCCTAATAATTCGGAAGTCTGCGCGCGAAGATTCAATCAGCCACAAGCGTTCTCCTATTTTCTTACAACCCCAATATTCGACCTTTGACAGTCCGCAAAGTTCGCAAAAATACTCACATCCTTAGGATTCTCCAATGGTACTGCCTCTCCCTCATCCGTACGATCTGTCAACGCACTACTGGTCGAGAATGATCGCACTGGCATATTCGCTGGTGTCGATCCAGACGCTCCTGCTACTTGTGTCCCCGACATATTGGCGTGTAATGACTGTTTGCGCATCATCTTGTATTAGTTTACTTTCTCCAAAAAAGCAGCTTGTGCAAAAAGTGAAGGGAGAATAGATGATTGAAGCAAGAAGAGCGACGTATGGATAATATGCAAGAATATATTATTCACTATCGCTCGCTCGCTGTACTCAACTTACCTGGTCACTGAGTGGGGTGGTATTCGCGACCCTTGTTGTCGTTTGTCTTTCGGTAATCTTGAATCCTGGTTGCGGATTTGGACTGAGTGGAGTGTGCGGAGGCAAGGTATATTAAATCTTATGCCTCAATCTGAAGAGATGAATAAGATTTTCAAATAATTCTAGAATGAAATCGGGTTCGAGGTTGAAGGAAGGAAGTTGGCGATGACAATGAGGTTATTGATAAATAATAGATTGATGATGCTGATGTACTCGTGTATTGTATTTATTTATGTTTCCCGCCTTGAACCTCTCAACTTCCCACTAAAACACCCCCATTCCTTAGTTTTATGCACATACGTCATTATCCACCCTTTCAGCATCTCATATTTGAAGATTAGTTGAAAGCTAGTCTGATTCATGCACTATCACAAAAATCACCCAAAGCTTTCTCTTTGGTGAAACAAAGAAGTATAAAAATTATGACCATCATTCATCTCAAGTAGATCAGATTGCAAGACTGATGGACCCTGATTTTTCATTTTATGGATTCCGAGTTATGACGAACAGGGGCGTTTCAGATGTTCCATGGAATTCACGTTCACAGCCAATATTCAAAATGCAAATCCAGATTGTATACTGGGGTATCCGAGTCTTGATAGTGTTACGATAAAGACATGTTGAAAGGTAGAATGTAGATCTTCAACGAACAACTATACTATGCTTTCCACCATGAGTCTCCAACGCCACACCCCCATTTACAACCTTCAAGTCCCTTGACCCCTTGATTTCTTTTCCATCAAGAACAATACTTGGCACCACCCCCGCCTTTCTTACCGGTAAGATCAATGACCCTGTAGTGCCTTCCGGCACTGCAAAATCCAACGTGTATCCCGTCTTTGTAAGATTCCAAGCCGCTTGGAATTTTCCCAATGCAGTGACAAATCCACCTTCTGCACTCGTCAAATCTCCGAATTGTGGAGTTAATTTCCACGTTTTGCCCACGGGGCTAGTAACACTAAGACCTAATACAAATTCTGTAAGGGCAGATGTGGGACCTGAAGACCAGCCATGTGCGTGAGATACGTACGATGTATCATACATGTAGCCTCTGCTTGATCGATATGCAAAGGTACCATTTTGGAGATAACCTTCGATGACTGTGCTTTCGGTTCCATTCGGGTTGTTGAGATACCAACCCCAACATCGACGGATGAGATCGAGCGCACGACTGGTCTCTCCAATTGTAAAGTGGGCCTGAATCTCGAAACTTGATATGAAGGGGGATATGTTTTCTGGAAGTTCGGGTGCGACGGCTCCAATTGGGGTCCAATTCTTGAGAAGATTGGTAGAAATAGTTTGAGCTGTAGGAGAAGTTGGGGAAACAACTCCGAATAAAAGCGCCATGCTATTTGCGTCTTGAGGATGTAATGTAGTTGCTGTTGCATTGTCTTTGAAGGATCCATAAGATGAATCAAAGCAGTACTTGTTGACGGCTGTTTTTAGAGAAGCAGCACGACTAGTCCATGTCGCCGTCAAATTGGTGGTATCACCAGCCCATTTGGCCAAATCAGCACCAGTAAGAAGAGTTCGATAGAGACTGTGTATTTGTTAGCCAACCACCTTAGTCACATCGACTTCAGAACATACATCATTTGCGCTTCACTGTTATTGAAACCTTGTTGCCAACGGGCCCAATCACGAATTCCGGTAACCTCAAGGAGACCAGGAGCGCTGACTTTTCCATAAACATAATTCATCGCTAATTGATACTTTGCCCAATTTTGCAAGAGGAATGAAGTATCATTGGTGTAAAGAACGTAGTTGTAAGTTCCAATCATAGTCCACATATGATATGTATCAGAGCCCAGTTGCAGTAAGGGTGGTCCTGCCTCTGGGAATGCGCCGGTTACATTGTTCTAAATTGAGTCAGTCGGGATCTTCGGTCAATGAAGCAGTTTCGAGGCGCAAAGTTGGTATTTGAAAGAAGTAATTTGGATACTGGGCAGGGAAAAAAAGATCAACGAAATGATAACACACCTGGTAGTTGTACATGACCTGAAGTGCATTTCTGACACTGACGAGGTCACCAATACTAATAAAGGTCGACGGGACAGCAATACCCATGTCACCAGGCCAAACAGCTCGATCTCGCTTTGCTCCATCCACAATGATGGTATCACCCGGTCCCATAGTACCATTGTTTGCCCATCCCACTTTAACAGTAGGGATTTGACGTCCAGTATTCACAGGAACTGAATTTGTTTGCAACGTGTATGCACCAGAGTACCAAATCTTGTTTAGCATTTCATCGCTGCTGTGAAAGTATCCTTGGTATGCTTGTAAATTTGACCATGTTGGCTGAAATCCAATCTCAAGAACGATGCTGCTAATATTGACATTCGTGGTCCCGTTTGTAAGTAAGAACAAGGTCAAGTATCTGAAACCTCCACGAAGCGAAAGATCCGGCATGGTATATGTTCCCGTCCCAGCTGATGTGAGGTTTGCATAGATAGCGCCATCTGGTCCTTTGAACCCTCCATTGGACGAGTCCGACCATTCCCCGATGTAATCTTTGGCCTCTGTAAATGCCAGCCCGATTGCACCAAGCCCCGAGGAAGTGTATTTGAGGGTCACGAGTCCGCCCACCTCTTTCCCAAAGTCAAGAGTATACTTCGAGCCATTTCCAGAAAGTCCAATTGATCCCGTGAAGTTAGACAGAACAGCTCCGGTTGTGGCGGATAAGACTGATTTCGGAGATACCTGGCGACTCGAAGGCGCATAGATATTTGCATCCCAGGGGCCCGGAAAGGCAGCTTCCAGCGGACCACTGCAAATTGTGTTTTTCCAGCATGCTTGAGCAGAAACCAAATCTAAAGAAAGGGAAATTGCCACAAGAGCAATTAAACGTTTGATTATAGCCATGATTTGAGAGCAGCACACTCACTGTATGAGCGCACAATGCTTCGTTGTCGGTTGAATTCCAGCGGAAACCCACGCCATTTGTACACTTTCAGAAACGAAGTCAAAGTCACATCAGTAACTGATTCTCCCCAACTCGGTCAATGGATATACCGAGGGAGAGTTTTTCCGACGCGGTTGAATTGTCGAGAATTGCAGGCTTCTTTCTGCAGGTCAAGATGCGGGGAAAATAGAGTACTGTGGGGTAAACACAAACCAGTTGTTGAACCCCATTTTGTTCTTACTCCTGGTGCTCTTCACCTACTGTTGGATGCGCACTGTACTCACATGGTTGACTGGGGATATGGAGTTGGCGAACGACCGCATATATGCCAGCAAAGGATTATATATTGACCCGAATAGGCGACACGACGCTCTCACTAACAGGCTACCCTAGGGGAGGCAGGAAGCAGGGAAGCATGGAAGCACGTCGGAAGATGTCAATGACCATTGAAATTCCGGAGAAGGAAACTCAAAATGATTGATTGACGTTGAGTGGCAGGAAATTTTCATTTGATTGATTGACTGTGTGTGTGTGTGTGCGTATATGTAAGATCTTACCTAGGTAGGTTTGTGTCAATGTATAAACCAAAGATGTCTCACAATCTATCAATCGCATTTCTCGTCATGAAGTCTACCCTTTTCACAAAGGGCCCTCATGTGTGAGTACACGGTGTGTCTTGAAATGAGGTGGTGAGGTGAGATGAGGTTTCAAACATCCAAAAATCAAAATCAACCTTGGAAGTCCATGCGAACTCTCAACATTGTGGCTGTGAGGAACGGAAGTAGAGCTACTCATAATCGTACAGCAAATGATTTCATTGGGTGACGGTACTCTGGCACCGTTTTATCTACCTATGTATTTATGTACCGGCATAATGACAGAAATTCGAAAAAGTGTGATGGATGGCGTTGTGGTGATGGGGATTGAAGTATTTCTTGTGGCAGGAAACGGACAACGGCGGGTGCGAATACGAGACGAGACGATACGAGACGAGACGATACGAGACGATACGACACCAAGAAGAAATGGAAGAAGAAGAAGAAGAAGAAGAAGAAGAAGAAGAAAAAGAAGAAGAAGAAGAAGAAGAAGAAGAAGAAGAAAAAGAAGAAAAAGAGAGATTCTAGATCGATAAGCCGTTGCCCATCCACCCACACACACATACTTACAAATGCCCCTGAACCAGCGAGCCAGCCCATGTTCTATAATAATTAACCTTGGTCATAATTTCAATGTCTTCCAATGACTTCTTTTTTCCCTCCTTACTTGTTACTTACTACCTATGTACCCCGCAGAAGCAACACTTAGGTGACTTAGCACATATACCTGCTAGGTAGTATATATCAAATTCTACAACATGTCTTGCGAAAAGCCTTGGAGATGTTGGTGATTCGCGGAAAACAGAGTAATTGGGGACCTTGACAGTGAGTATGTGTGAGTTACTAAAGTACCTATCGTCGGGAAGAACAACTCTTGCCCCCGACCTCTTTTTCTTGGATTATCAGCCCTGGACAAGGAGGAGGTGGGTGGGTGATACGAAAGAAGTCTTGGGAGAGAGATATCAAAGGGTTTTAAAGGCACAGCGGATAGATTAGATGTTGATATACGATTCGATGTATTAGATGTTGATATACGAGTAGATCTTGATGAAGTAGGTGGTACTACCTGGTGTACCTAGGCATGTACTATAGCTTTCAAGGTTTATCATGTCACTATGCAGTATGTACATGATGTATGTCCTGTCCTGTGCGAGTATAATGGTGATGTCTAGACATTCCATCATTGATCATTTGTCCCCTATTCGGATACCCCTATGTCGTATTTTCGTCAAAGAGTGAATGTTACATGTATGTATCTATGGATATTTGTTAGACTCATATAAGTTAGTTATCAGATTAATCTCTTGATTACCGACCTAGGTAGGTAAGAGATCTGTGTACGTAGGACCCTGTACCTAGAAGTTCTCTTCTCTTCCATTTCTAGATTTCATCTTATTGCAACAATTGATGGATGAATCCGATTCAAGACGATTTATTATATTTTTCGCTAACAAAGTCTACTACAGTATGTATGTAATATATGTAGATATGTACATACTGGTGAGTAAAGCCCAAGCAACCACTCACCACTCCATCGCTCCATCATCACTCACGGGTCACTGATCACTGGTCACTGGTCACTGGTCACTGGTCACTGGTCACTGGCCACTGGTCACCGGTGGACCCCCCCCCCAAAAAAACTCTCTCCCCAATCTATCCACTCATATGCCACTTACCCAGTACTCACTACGCGTACATCAATCCCCATTTGGTACCAATTGCACAACTCGAATTAATTGAGATCCTTCCTATTTACCATAATCAGTATCCCCAAACAACACTTATTCCATTTACATCTACATTTACACTTACTCTCCCTCTCCCTCTCCCTCTCCCTCTCACTCTCCCTCTCACTCTCCCTCTCCCTCTCCCTCTCGCACGTATAACACTTACTCTCGATCATTACTGCATACTACAACATTATGCCATCGCAACTCTCTTCTTCTCCACTTTCACCCATTTGACATACGACATACTTTTATTCATGTGCCCATCGATGTATATTTATTAAGCTCTTTAATCCTCTCCAGTCTTGCCACACTAAATCCATAATCCATACAACTCCAGATGAGATCGCCGGTATCGTCAGTGATTCTATTAGGTGCTAGTTCTTCTATCTCAGCAAGGGAATTCTTAGAAGACCCGCATCACAACTCCCGATGAAGGTATGCACATCTCTATGGAACACTGGCTACATTGTGCGACGCGACGTACATTGTGGGAGAGAAGCAGAATCAGAATAGTATTTGCGAGTTGCTACCTTACCCAACCACTCCTCATGCTTGTCTGCTTGTCTGTTGGATATTCAAGTCGGATTTCTCTCTCTCTCTCTCTCTCTCTCTCTCTCTCTCTCTCTCTCTCAATTACTCTTGATTCACTCTTGCTACACCCTCTTTCCTTGCTAGACCTTGGTCCTTTTGCACAATACTCTCTGCAAAGATGTCTTTTATTAAGAACTGTTGCAATACACTAGACTAACCTGTTTTCTCTTCCATAGACCTCTTCGAGACCTCGAGAACAACTTGGGGGGAGTTTTGCACCTAGACGGGATCCACGAATTTCTATCAACGATCCAAACCATCATGTAACGGAGGCCATTGGGGATATGTATGGGGATGATGACTATTCAAAACAAGATTCACGACCTCTCAGCTTTATGCCCTCCTCTTCCAGTGAGTCTATCGAAGAAATAACGAATTCATTTTGCGACACAAACAGCAGTATTAGACCCAGACCAGTACCCTTAGTGAATGGAAACCACAAAGCGCATACATCACCAGCAATCATGCAAAGTCCCAGAAGTCCAACATTTGGAGATGGGGGTCCAATATCGCCATCTTTGTCCCTACGTGATCCTAATGCAGGAGGTACCGCAAATGCGGAGTTCCCGCTGAACGATATCGACTATGAATCCGGGCCAGCTGCTGTCGCACAAGAGCTAAGTAATTTACAAGCGTTACGGCGAATGTCTATGGATGTGGGCAATACCAGTGATCCGGATCTGCCATCGTTCCAAGGTGTGTCTTCAATGCCTACAGCAGCTCCGACAGGGAACGACAACGAGGACGATCCATCGCGACTTTTTTGGGTACCCGCCAGAGTCCACCCCGAGCTTGCACCCATGGAATTCAAAACCTTTTTGGAGAACCGCGTTCAATCAATAAAACGACGATCTGGAGATCAAAACTCATTGACGGCTAATGGAGTTGATCAGAGTGGGTCTGGAGCAGGATTGAGGAGGAAGAAATCTATGTTGTCAAGGCAGATCGATAATTCGGGTGGTAAGGGAGCTATGGGGTACCAAGATGGAGCGGAACATTTAGAGAGGAAAAAGTCTTTATCGTCACATCACACGCCCGATCTCAGAATCTCGGATCTTCAGGAATTGGATGAGTTGGCAAAGGATCCTTCAAAAGCGATGCAGAAATTGAATCTCGACACAGGGAGAGGTGAAGGTGCTCAAGGCGAAGATTTACCCATCTTGCCCCAAGCACCCGGAATCGGTCTAAGGAGGTCCACACACACGACATACAGAAGGGGAAGCTTGAGAAAGGGAGAGCGGGTCCCATTTTCAAAGAGGGCTGGCACTATTCGAGCTGATACGGATGGAGGAGATTCACCAACGGCTTCGCCGATTGATGGGCGTCCATCTGCAGGCTACCCTCTTACACACACCCAATCGGAGTCCTCAAGTAACACGGATAATTTTTCGAGACCCAACAGGAGTGCACGGCGTATGCAGAACATTGAACAGGTCCCACCAGTTCCTCCAATCCCTGGAAATATTGCCAACGAAGTACCTACCGGATCTGATTCTCCAGCTCCAGCATTAAGTGCAGAAATATTACCAGACGCCAGCCAACAACCTTCCCCCCCTGCTCATGATGCAACTCGATCAACAAGTACTAGCCATCCTCGAACGGATTCGCCAGTCCCACGTATTGTAGAGACACCACCTCCGGTAGAAGAAACTTCAGAACCTCAAATTGTCAAGCAGTCTCTCCAGTACCCCGAAAGAACATCTTCACAGACTACGCCACTTTCACCGAAGCAACACTCCTCACCAGCAATTCCTCAAGCAGCTCCCCAAGTAGCGCCTCAAGCAGCCCCTCAAGCAGCTCCTCAGTCTATTCCAGAACCTCCAGCGAGATCGAGCAAACGTCCGGTCTTGGAGCGTCAAGCTTCTTCCGGCGGTGCCAATCTCCCAAAGACATCAACAGCAAACGACATGCCTCAGCATCAGCAATCTTCTTCACTTCCAGTGACCTCTTTGAGAACGGATACGCTCACTCACATTCCAACCTTTGATGATAAGAAGACCGACAAGAAACTGAGAAAGGAAAGAGAAGAGGAAAACTCTGGACCGCGGAAGACTAGTTGGGGTTGGTTCAAAGGGAGTGATGAGAAGGACAAGAAGGATAAGAAGAAGGATGATAAGAATAGAGGCAAGGTTTCATCTGAGAAAGTGCATGATAATGCTCGATTGGATGTTTTACAATCCACCATGGAGACAACTACGAGAGGCCGGGAAAGTTTCTTGGTCGAGAGAGAAAATGTTGATAATAAACTCGAAAATGAACGCAAGAAAGAAAGTAGTCGTAAGGCTGGTGGTGAGCCTAAAAAGGAAAAGGACGGCATCTTCTCGTCCCTTTTTGGTGGTGGAAAGAAGAAAGCCGATCGAGATTCAGGGGGCAAAAAAGGAAGCTCACTTCGCACTCTTTCGCCGGAACCACCGCAACGTATCTTGAAGCCAGATATTGATTACAACTGGACAAGATTTTCAATAATGGAAGAAAGGGCAATTTATCGCATGGCTCACATCAAATTGGCTAACCCCAAACGGGCATTGTACAGTCAGGTTCTACTTAGCAACTTCATGTACTCGTACTTGGCCAAGGTTCAACAAATGCATCCACATATGCAAGTACCGCAATCTGTGCAGCAGAAGAAGGCAGAGGCGGAGAGAAAGCAGAAGGAGCAAGAACAAAAATACCTAGAGCAACAAGAACAGTTGAGACAGCAGCAGCAGCAGCAGCAGCAGCAACAGCAACAGCAGCAACCAGAGGGTGACCATTATCGATACGATTACCACCAGGTATGATTTCATCAATTTCAGGAATGAAAGTATCTTGAGCTAACACTTTACAGGGCATCACTCAATATGCTGAACAATCCCAAAATCCCAACCATTCTGGTGAGGCTGTTAACTATGTTGATGACTCTCAAATATATGACTACGATCATCAAGGAGGCGAGTCCGAACAGGACCATAATCGCCCACAATCTCGCACCGGCCAAAACAATAGTGAGAATGGCTATAATGATCAAAATCAGAAGTACTACGATTATGGGCGAACACAATCACATGATCAAGCAGCTGATGACGGTGAGATGTGGTAGCACAAGTAACCTCTCGTGTTGTAGCAAAAATTATCTCGGGGGTCTCGTTTTATGCATATGACGATGGAGTATAGGCGCTGTTTCATATCTGGATGGATGATTGTGGTATTGGGAAGGAAACTAATTGATTGGAAGCATAGCGTCTGGTTGTCTGTTGCGGTTTCCTTGACGTGGGATTCTTCAACCCCCTTTTTTTATGTCACGATCTGCTACGCTTACAGAGAGTAAGCATGCAATTGTTTATATGTACAACAAGAAATTAGCTCTTGCCTTTATGAAAGCAAGTAGATTAGGTCCGGCTTCATAATCCAGAACTTGGATGCTGATCCAAAACTTTGAATACTCTATTCTTTATAAATGTATATTTCCGTTGAGCAATTGTATATACATACTGGGATCAAACAATGAGTTGTCGTACGTTGAGTATTGAATTTAATATGGCCGGCTCAATTTTATAACATCAAACTTTCGCTTGACCGAAATATTACATTGTTTCCTCGAATCATACAATAATTATGGTACAGTTAAATTCACGATTTCTATTTTTAGCATCGAATTCTTCCATACATCCATCGTATTCTAGTTTGATGCCTTGTGCCTTGTGCCTTGTGCGGCGTCGGAAAGCTTCCAGTGACGTTGATATGCTCGTGATACGCTACCGCAGCACTTGTCTATTTAGCGGGGCTCGGTCCTCTAGGAGCAAACCATCTACAACTCTTACTTATTATTACCTACACCTTCATAACCACAAAATTCCCACGACATTTATTTCCTGAAAGATCCAAGTAATATAGGAATTTGTATACGATGTTTCGCGCGCAACAAAATGCCTTTGACGAGGTCGTCGGTAAGTCACGGCCTATGATTTTATTCGAATCCCCAGTTATCTCGAATGAAGCCTTGAGCATGATGCTAATTTATGGATGCTATAGCTAAGGCGACCGACGAGAACCTTACCTCGGAAAATTGGGAATACATTATGGATGTTTGCGACAAAGTAACCGGTGAAGATAGTGGTGCTAAGGATGCCGTTGCAAGCATGATAAAGAGGTTGGCGCATCGAAATGCCAACGTGCAATTATATACTTTAGAGGTAGGTCATCGCGTGAGCTGGAATCCCTTTCAACAAACCTGACATTCATTATATAGCTTGCCAATGCTCTAAGTCAAAATTGCGGAGCGAAAATGCACAGGGAGTTGGCTTCGAGAGCATTCACGGATGCACTATTGAGACTGGCGAACGATAGAAACACACATCAACAAGTCAAGGCAAAGATTCTGGAACGGATGGCTGAATGGGCAGGAATGTTTAAAGACCCTGATTTGGGGATCATGAATGATCAGTACCACCGCTTGAAGAGTCAGAATCCCAACTTACATCCGCCTTCCGCCCCATCAAAGAATCGACTCACAGATTTGGATCGTCAGAAGGAAGAAGAAGAATTACAGATGGCATTAAAATTATCCATTCAAGACAAAAGCAGTCAGCCCAAACCTGCACAACCATCAAATTCATCTGCAGGTCCGGCACAATCGCAACAAGCT
Organism: Botryotinia globosa; assembly: GCA_014898425.1. Taxonomy (NCBI): domain Eukaryota; kingdom Fungi; phylum Ascomycota; class Leotiomycetes; order Helotiales; family Sclerotiniaceae; genus Botryotinia; species Botryotinia globosa. The sequence continues at coordinate 394,056 of RCSZ01000011.1, forward strand.
GCACAGCCACAACAAGTACCATCGGGGACCACCGCGGCTACTGTCTCAAGAGTGAGAGCACTTCACAATTTCCAACCTACAGATGCAGATGAGTTACAGTTTCGAAAGGGGGATATCATTACAGTCGTGGGATCAGTATATAAAGATTGGTGGAGGGGCTCTCTACGAGGGAAGACTGGTATCTTCCCATTAAATTACGTCGAGAAATTGGTCGATCCCACACCAGAAGAATTACAACGAGAAGCGCAAATGGAGGCCGAGGTTTTTGCGGAAATCAAGAATGTCGAGAAGTTACTTACATTATTGAGTACTTCATCATCTCAATTAGACGCCCGTGATAATGAGGAAATTACGGTTGGTTTTTTGTGTCCTCATTTTCCCGCCACTTTCTGACATATTTAGAAACTTTACCATTCTACTCTTGCAATTAGGCCAAAGCTTATTGAGCTTATTGGAAAGTACTCTCAGAGAAAAGGTAGGAGTTGAATATTCGTCCGATGATACGGCTCATGGTCAGCTCACTAACATACATCAGACGACTTCACACAACTCAACGAGAGATTCATTAAATCATGTCGTGATTATGAAAGTTTACTTGATGCCTCCATGACCCAGGCACAACCTTATCAGTATGGTCGTCCTGGACAAGTACCTCAAGGTCCACAAGGTTATGGGTACCCTCCTCAAGTCGCAAGACCACAACAAGAGCCACAGCGATATTATACACCATCTCAGTCGGGTGAGTGAACTCGAATTTTAATAAACATTAATATACTGAGTCTATGCAGAACCTCCATATCAGCCGCAACCATCTCCATCTAACGGTTATCCTCCCCAACGTAATGGACCGGCCCCCTTTTACGTTGTAGCTCCAGGTCAACAACCTCCACAATCAGAGAGTCATCAACCATATCCCGGTCAACAACCTTCACAACCAGAGAGTCATCAACCATATCCCAGCCAACAGCCTCCACAATCAGAGAGCTATCTACCATATCCCGGCCAGCAACCTCCACCATCTGAGAGTCAACAGCCATACCCCCAAAGGGATCCTACTCCTCGTATTCCATCAGGCTCACAACCACCCCCGCTTGAAACCAACAGTCCTCCCCCAACTCAATACCCAACCCAACAACCACAGACTGGTCATCGCCCCCAAAGTACATATTCTAACCCACAAGAACTTGCAACTTCTGTCTATGATTCTCCGGTTCAACAACAAAATCCTCATCCATATACTGCATACGCTGAGACAGATCCATATTCAGCCACACCTGCCCCATCTCAACCGCCTCAACAATACAATGCTTACAAACCTCCTCAACAACCATCGCAACCTCCCCAGCCGTCTTACGAACCACCAGCGCCTCCGGGTTCGTTGCCAAGTCCAGTTCAAGGGAGTCCATATCCGGTATTAGGGGATGCGAGGTCAACGTTGCCTAGCCAGGGGCAATATAAGGCATATCAGAGACCGGATAGTAGTGATAGTAATCAGGGACCAAGTCAGGGGTTAGCTAATGCGCCTAGTGCGCCACCTGGGGGTGCATCCAATCCGGCGGATTTTTATAGGCAAAGTGCTGCTTATTAGATTGGTTGTTAGGGCGTATGTTGGAAAGGAGATGAGGGACTAGTGCGAGGATGAATGAGGTTCTTTCAACAATTTCATGTGAATTGATTTTAGCGGAGAGGAAAGGGGGTTTATTTGTGAAGTGCGAGGAATGAAGGAAGTTGAATTCAATCATGGAGAAGTGCGGAGAGAGACAGGGGAACATGCGTACGGACGGACGGATGGATTGACGAATTGATGAATAGTCAACTTTATAAGCATTGATTTCTCTGAAATAAATGGTATCGGAGGGGAGGGAAGGGAAGGAAAGGAAAGGAGGGAAATAGAATGGATGCAAATATGATACAAAATAAAATTGAGTGAGGTTTTCGTAGTCGGCAGTTGTTGGTAGTTGAGAGTTGATAATTACTAATTAAATAATCGGACTATAAGGTCTATTATCTCATTTATATCTTGATAATGATGTAATATTATTGATATAGTTGATATAATTGATATAATTGATATAATTGATATAATTGATATAATTGATATAATTGATATAATTGATATAATTGATATAATTGATATAATTGATATAATTGATATAATTGATGTATAGTTATTATTATAAAAGAGTTTAAAGGGTATTAGAGGGGAGGGAAAGAAGAAAGGAGAGAGGAGAGAGGAGAGAGGAGAGAGGAGAGAGGAGAGAGGAGAGAGGAGAGAGGAGAGAGGAGAGAGAGAAAAGTATATTTAAATAATTATTGTAAGATTGATAGATATATATTGATAGAATAATAGAATGAGATGGGATAGAATAAAATGAGATAAGATAGGATAGAATGAGATAGGATGGAATGAGATGGAATAGGATGAAATAAAATAAAATAAAATAAAATAAAATAAAATAAAATAAAATAAATAAAATAAAATAAAATAAAATAAAATAAAATAAAATAAAATAAAATAAAATAAAATAAAATAAAATAAAATAAAATAAAATAAAATAAATAAAATAAAATAAATAAAATAAAATAAAATAAAATAAAATAAAATAAATAAAATAAAATAAAATAAAATAAATAAAATAAATAAGATGAGATGAGATGAGATGGGATGAGATGGGATGGAATAGAATAGAAGGGAAAGAAAGAAAGGGAAAGAAAGGAAAGAGAAAAAGGAAAGGAAGAGGAAGAGAAGAGAAAGAGAAAAAGGAGGGAAGAGAAAGAGAAGAGAAAGAAAAGAGAAGAGGAATGATTAATAAATAAATGATTTTATTAGATTGAATTGGATTGAATTGGATTAGATTAGATTAGATTAGATTAGATTAGATTAGATTAGAGTGTTTAATCTTTGAGATGTCAAGATAATTATAGAGATGTTTATAGAGATGTTTGAATTGAAGGTGTTTGAATTGAAGGTGTTTGAATTGATTGGGTTTTTATTAGGGTTTGAATAGTTTTTTGGTTTTTTGATTGATTTTGAGGAGAGGGGGGAGAGGGGGGAGAGGGGGGAGAGGGGGGAGAGGGGGGAGAGGGAAGAGAGGGAAGAGAGGGAAGAGAGGGAAGAGAGGGAAGAGAGGGAAGAGAAAGAGCAGGGGATTTTATATTATTCTTTGATGAGGCTTATAATAATAATTAATAGGAGTAGGAAGAATAGGAAGATGAGGGTAGGGAAATAGAGGGGATATAATAATAGATTCAAGGGGAAGGATGGGCTGGGCTGAGAATGAAAGGGGAAGGGCAGAAAGGAAAAGGAGGGAGAAGTATAGGAGGAGAGGTATAGGAGTTGAGTTGATTGTAGGGGTTTTGGGATGGGTGGATGGATGAATGGATGAGTAGACGAATAGGTAGGTAGGTAGATAAGTATGTATTTAGAATGGGAATTTTTCGTGCAAAGAAAAGAAGTTGTTTTTGTGAAGAGTTCTAAGGTTTTTGTGAATGGATGGTTGGATTAGATGTATGTTTATATAGGTAAGTAGAATGGAATAGAGTAGAGTAGATTCGATTAAAATATTTGAAGATGCAGAGAGAAAGATATATGGTAGTTTATAGACTACTTTCTGTGTGTGTATATATATGTATGCATGTATATACTTTCCCGATCTCAGGACTATTGCAAAGATTGTATAGATTCGATGGGGTGTGTTGAACAATTTTGTGGGTTGGAAAAGGGGGATTCGAAAGTGTGAATTGGGAAATGGAAACTGGGAACTGAGATTTGGATATTGGGTTTGAGTATATGTATGGGTATGGGGAATGGGAAGTCTGATGAGTTAAGCGGGATGGATAGAATATTCGGTATGAGGTCGATGTAATGTATGAATTAGATGAGTTTCAGTTCGAAATGACATGTAAGAAGGATGGATTCTTTAGTATCATACCTAAGTATCTATATTAGTTTGCAATTTGAATAAAGTGTATAGTGTGTTTGGTAGACAGAGAATGTATGTTTGCGTGTTCGTTTGCTTGGATTTGGAATTTGAAATATGGAATTCGGAACCCAGAAGAAAAACGTATCAAGGACTCGATACGTAGGAGATGATCGGAAGTGAAGATATACTCATCGTTACTTTGATACATTCTGCAAGTAGATGTGCTAATCGTTCCAGGTGGCTGGATAGCTATGCAGATCAAAAGATGGATGTTGATGAGGTTGGGATGAGATGTTTTGGTGGTTTGTGTTTGTGCTTGTATTTGTATTTATATGTCGTTTGGGTTGGGTTTGGATTGATGAGTTGGGATTAGAATCGAGGTTAGATGTCGAAATTGGATGGGCCTTTCGTCGAGGTAAAGTGGGAGGAGAGGAGTATATTTGAGGAGTCTACTGTATGCTGTTGATGCTAGGTATTCGTATAGAGGTGGTGATGTTCGATGTTCTGCTTTGTACTGATGAATCGGTAGTGGTTCGAATATGGACGGTATAAGAGAGATGAGCTAGACTTTCGAACTATCGGCTGAGTCAGTCAGCTAGATATTAATCCTAAAGTCAAGTGTCTTCCTGATCTGACACCACCAAAGACCCTCGATTTTCAAACTGCCTAGGTAGACATAGCTTCTTCTCCTTAAAATTAGATTTTAATAATTGTCATTCACTTACCTATTGTTCGTCACTTACCAACCTTCATATCTAGACTTGGGTATGCTATAAGTAAATAGTAACATCTAAATTTGTTCAGACTTCAACATGATCTAATTAGATCTTTCTTGTAATAACCCTCTCCCAAACACTTGTATATTCATTCTCTTCTTTTCACAATACCTCGTAGCTGGAATATCACGTGCGTGTGTACCTCTCCCAGTCCACATGCCTCGGCTACCGATCCAAAGTATAGAGTAGGATCTGGATTTTGTCCTACTGCAGGCTTGTGGATATTTAGGTTAATAACTCGAGTAATAACGGCAAAGGATCCCGAACCTAGTCGGCTGATCCGTCTGTCCATCCATTGAAATCTGGAGACCTCAAATCCCCAAATTCCTATCACTTTGATAATTTGACATTTGTAGGTGCTCGCGGAGAATCAACCCTGGAAAAAGAAATCAAATGTGTATATCAAAGCTCAAAGCCTCAGCAACTGATCTAACCGTTGGGGGGCAAAATTGCAAATGCGGCGAAGACGGGTATTTTTTATCTAATACGAAGTCGTCGAAGGAGCTTGTGATGAGAAATCTTAACCATGTTCGGTTTCCCAAGTTCCAAGTCCAGATTATCGACACGCACTAAATCCCGAGAAAATGGTTTCCCCAATTTGAAAAACTTTCTTGGGACGGAGGATATATTGGTTGGAAATTGGTTGAATGCATATATGTGCATGTCGGGATGGGACTTTTGAATCGAGATTAGGCTTTGCGGCCAAGGTGAGAGAGAGGTGCACCGGCTGCGCCGCAGATGGTGTGTTGGTTGGGGATCTGTAATGATTGTTGTCGTTTGCGGGAGCGGTATTGTTGGGATTGGGAAGGTGGTTTATTTGGTTAAGGAAGAAATAGTATCGAAATGTTGTTGAGTTGTCGATCGATGCATTGAAGTAGTTTTAATGGTGGTGAATTCTAGAAGCATGTCGCGCATGTAGCATTCATTGTCCTACAAACTAAAGTACCCCTACTACGAGGAAATGCCTCCTGTCTCTCAAAAAAACAAAGTTTACCCAGATTAGCACTAGTAGGCGGCAATGAGCCATCAACCTTACCTATGATTGGTCAACCTCGCGAGATGCAGACACAACTCACAGAAATGCACAACTCATGACATTCACGTGATACCACGCTATGTTAATACTTTTCCTAGTCTAAAATAACACCCAATGTCTCATTGTACAAACTGACACTGCAACGCTTCGAAACAAACACCCATCGCTCGTTTCAACGCCACCGAAATATAAACGAACCCCCAAATAAGACAGACGAGGAAAAGCAGAGAGCTGGACCGAATAATGATCTATCACAGACCTCCATCAGGAACCCGTTTTAATCAGAAGCGTGATTATTCTATTTGAAACTTTCAATCCCTTGTCGCGGGATGGGATACTCATTCGTGGAAAAGTGATTTAAGCATTGCTTGGCATACAGGTGACAAGCGGATACCAAAAAGCCAACCTCGCCAAAAATCAGCTCGACTGTCATGCCAGGCGTTGTCAGCTTATTCCTTTTCTGGAACACGGGGTAGTTACTCCGCAAATGACTTCTGTACTGGGAAACACGTCTTCGAATCAGCAGCTCTGATATTTCTCAAGGGTTGAGATTTTTTTGCCTCCTCACGGCCAGCCGATAATGGGATGAGATTCATACGTGCAAACGGAAGGATCAAGGATCCGAAGTCTTGTGAATGCTGTGAAAAGTATACTTGCATAATGTACGACCCCAGACCCCACAAAGTTGTATGGCATCTTTTTATTGGAAAAGAAAAGCACACCAGGAATGCCTGCCCGAAAATCCGGGGTTGGAGGATAGACTGGTTCCAAAGATTATTTAGCGCTCCGCTATTGAGAGCATGCTTATTATGGCTGTACGAAGGGACAAGGCCAGCCTCCCATTGACAGGGTTCAAGATTGCCATCGTTACAATACATAAGTGCAGCATATTCCGTTGATTTTGGAACCTCATCCCTCTCTCAGATCAATAGATCCTTTTCAATTGTCATAGTCGTTTCTTGTTTGGCAGAAAATTGGAAGTCATGGCGGAGAAGACAAATACTCAGTACGAGGAGGCCGAGCTCGCTCACCCTCGAAGTGATGATGAGGTATGATTCAGAATTTACAATTCAACTTCCTCACAGATCAATTCTAACCTCAACTGAATCTACAGAAACATGCCGAAGTTGGAGCCAAAGTCGTTCTCGGAAACGAGACATTCAACGAGGCAATGCTCAAGGAGCCCCCCAAGGCTTTCACGTGGTCAACAATCCAACTTTACACTGCTTGTTTTATCGGATTTTTCTGTGCTACCATGAACGGTTACGATGGATCGCTTATCAACAATTTACTTGTCAACCCTTGGTTTCTCGAATTCTACCACGGTGAAAATGCTGGAATCTGGGCCGGTATCGTTACTTCCATGTACCAAATTGGTGGTGTAGTCTCATTGCCATTCGTTGGACCCGCAGCCGATACTTTCGGACGAAGATTCGGAATGTGGCTCGGATGTCTCTGCATTATTCTCGGTACGATCATTCAAGGAGTTGCAACCAGAGAAGCAGGTGTAAGACAATTCATGGGTGGTCGTTTCTTGCTTGGTTTCGGTGTCAACATCGCTTCCGCCGCTGGTCCCATGTATGTCGTTGAGGTTTCTCACCCAGCATACCGTGGTGTAGTTACAGCTATCTTCAATTGCTTTTGGTAAGTTTAGTATAAAGCTTTTGTCAGTGCTTTTCTAATCAGATTTAGGTTCACTGGATCAATTATTGCTAGTGGAGTAGCCCGTGGAGCAAGCAACATTGGAGGCGACGAATCATGGAGACTTATCATTTGGATCCAATTGATGTTCTCCAGTATCATCTTCATCTCTGCTTACTTCCTTCCCGAATCGCCAAGATGGCTCTACGTCAATAACAAACGCGATCAAGCCAAGAAGATGCTTACCAAATACCACGGAGAAGGAAACACAGAAAGCGTATGGGTCAAATTGCAACTCAACGAATACGAAGAGCTTTTGGAAATGGACGGTGCCGACAAGCGTTGGTGGGATTATAGAGCGCTCTTCAAGAACAGATCGACTTGCTACCGTCTCTTCTGTAACGTCAGTGTCACGATCTTTGGTCAATGGGCCGGAAATGGTATTTATTCTGCAATTCTCTGCCCAAAAACAGTATAGCTAATCAAATTCAGCTGTCTTGTCATATTTCATGGGCAAAGTTCTTGAGACGATCGGTATTGGTAGTGCTATCGGCCAAGCCAACGTCATTCTAATCAACAACTGTCAACAATTCTGCTGGGCTCTCTTCGGTGCCGCAATGGTTGATCGTATTGGTCGTCGTCCTCTTCTTCTCTTCTCTAACATTGGTAAATAATCCTCCCCAATACACTATCGAAGAAACCTCTACTAACATCAATACCCACACAGGCTGTTGTGTAGTCTGGCTCGCCATGACCGTTTCCGCTGCCCTCTACCAAGAGTCCATTCCGGACCCCACAAACCCCAAATCCGTCGGCACTAATCACGCAGCCGGTACCGCCTCCCTCGCTTTCATCTTCATCTTCGGTGCCGTCTACTCCGTCGGTTTCACACCTCTCCAAGCCCTCTACCCCGTCGAAGTCCTCTCCTTCGAAATGCGCGCCAAGGGTATGGGATTCTCCGGTTTCGCCGTCGCAGCCGCCGGTCTCCTCAACCAATTCGCATGGCCCGTCTCCATGCAAAAGATCGGCTGGAAAACCTACATCATCTTTACCATTTGGTGTGCAGTTCAATCGACCGTTGTGTGGTTCTTTATCCCCGAGACCAGAAATCGTACCTTGGAGGAGTTGGATGAGATTTTCAACAGCCCCAATCCGGTCAAGACATCGATTGCAAAGAAGAGATTGGGTTTGGATGCGTATGGTGAGGTGGTTAATATTCAAGATGCTTAATTTTTCTCACTCTTTTGGAATTGTTGCACGAGCAGAGACGTGGCTGTATCAAGTTTGTCGATCTGGAAGATATTTCCAAGATTTACGCACTAGGTGCAATTCAAATAGTTCTCCAAGTCAAAAAGGGGGAGTTGTGACAGTCCCGCTCGCTTATGGTGGATCGATGTTTATTTAGTTAGTACTATACCTTTGAATTTAGGTTTGCTGCTTTGAATATATTGCAATATACCCTTGCTTTCTTACATTTTCTGCATTAATTCTAATCTGTGTATGAATTTATTCATGAGCTCACATATATCGTAAATCCAATAACATAACTCCTTCTCTTTTACTTCAGCATACAAATTATGACTCTCAGATCAGATAGCTAAACCCCTCTAATCACTCGATACGAAACGATGCACTAAATATTATACGTATTAACTTTTCACCTCCACCTACACTTCCACCATCTATCAACTTTCTAGAAACGCTACTCCTATATACCTAGTAGCTCTCTACACGTTACATACACCACTACCTATAAATCATCTCAAACCCCATCTCAAACCACATCTCAAAGTCAACACCTACCCAACCACCCACCTAGATATGTGGAATCAAAACTCAAAAATCAAAAATCAATATCAAAATAAAAACATATATATATATATATACATCGCACATACATATATATAAATCCATCTAATCTAAATTATCTAACAATCTAATCTAATCTAATAATTCCAAATACCATTCATTCTATCTTCATTTTATCATCATATTCCAATTCCACCATAATCCCATCCCATCCCACAGCACACCATCCCACACCACCCATACAAAAGCACCCAATCATCCAGCCAGCCAGCCAACCAGCCACCCAACCGCACAACAAATCAATCAAATCTCCAATCTCCAATCTCCAATCCCCCATCTCCAACCCCTTCTCTCCTCTCCTCTCCTATTTCCTTTCTCTCCTCTCTCAAATTGCAATTGCCAAGCTACCACTTCAGGAAGCGCGGGCCGCGAACCGAAGAAATCAAGAGTTTTACGAGTCTTCTCATTTCCTTGTTTCCTCATCTCAATCTATTCTATTCCATTCTACTAGTAGTACAGCAAAACCTCTCTATAAAAGGATCCCTTCTATAAGGATAACCTCTATTATCCTTTTTTTTTTAGTTCTAAAAATTTTTAGGGCTAAAAAAGATTTATATTTTTAAAATCCCTTTAATAAGGATATCCTTATATTTTTTGATTCCAAGATTATGTGTATCTTTATTGGATCAATAAAATCATTAGGATTTAAACTATAATATAATATTATATAAAGAATTTAATTATATATTATAGAAATAATTTTTTTTTTTAAATTATTACAAAAGTATTATGAAATATAATCTGATCGAGATTAATTAAAAGCCAATTATTATTAGGTTGGGATTAGTTGGATATTTTTATATAAGGATATTTCTATATATCCTTCAAAAAGACCACAAAAACCGATATCCTTATAGAGGTTTTGCTATACCCCATTTCATTTCATTCAAATCAACATTTCAATAAATCGATAAAGTCACATCGCAATCATCCATTTGTATTTCTCCTCAAACGCTATACGATTCTATGCTTGCTATGCTTGCTATATGCTACCACTTCTCATGCAGAGAGATCGAAAGAGCGAAAGATCGAGCCAAAGAAAAGCCACCATTCCATTCGATTCGCTATTCAGTACAATACAAGAAGGTATTTAAACACTCATTATCATTTCCATCGCTGTTGAACTATTCCCAACTTCAAGAAGTCATGGATGCCATACCGTGCGCTCAAATCAATATCCACAAACCCGTATCAATCGCCAGTTAAAGTGATCAATACCCCTCTGTCCACCCATCATCCTCTTCCTCAATGATTGCCAAACCCACTACTATGTTCCAAAGCCACATCGAACCTCTCTTTCAAAATCTCTCTACTTGCATAATTCGGCAACATCAAAATTTGAAAGCACGTCGACGTAGTTGGTAATTGGGTACCTGCTCCATTCCTATGAATTGTAAGTTGGAAATTCTTCATTCCACCCATAGGAACCCTATCAGATGATGTCGTGAATTCGAGTAGCTTCTTCTTCTTTTCCAAATCATATTCTTTGACGACCGACCAGAAATCTTGAATGACGCGATCAGTAGGCTCGTAACCAGTGTATCGAGCACCACGTTGCATTTCAGTAATGTCGATTTCTTGTACACCTTCGACCAGAGATTGAAGAGTATCGACGTCGAAAAGGTTGAGAGAGCGAGGATCAAGACAGGCGAAGAATCCTTTTTTGAAAGCTTCAAACTGTGGTTGAACGGATATATTCGTTAGCCAATTGATATAATCACTAACGTAGCTATTTCGATTTTCGTTCGTGACCAGTGGTACATCTGTTGAATCGAAACCCTCAAAATCTTCGCCAACGTTGACATCCGAGAACTTTGGCCATTGAGATGAGCTAGTCATTTCACGGCTTACCAACTTCCCGAATTGAAAGTGGCTAAATTCGTATGTTCGACAGAAAATCTCTTCCACGGCCCCTTTACTTTCGTCCCATTCTAGCAGATCTGTTAGACCCTTAGCGAGCTCGGGCCATCCATCTGAAATGTGGTGAAGTTCCGTAATGCTCTCTCCTTGTAACTTCCTGTAGAATGCTTTGGGAAAGGTGATCGGTAGAGTCATACCGTTGTAAACAGCCAAAGATATGATCATTCCAATAAGCTCGAATTTCCACAACGGCTCAGGTGATCCTGGCTGAAACCATGTCATTTTTGTTTTATTGTCAATCGTAAAAACACCATAATCAGGGTTGATGGCTTCTGTCATGGCTATTCGAAAAAACTCTTGCTGAACTCCACCATAATCCAAACCTTCCTCCCCATGCTCACCACCAAATGACACTTTTAAAGGTCGCATCAATTCACGTCCTTCTCTTCGCCATAGCACATCAAAAGCGTCTGAAAGTAAATTATCACGGCTAACCTCAATCGCCAGGAATCTCGATGTCGCTGTTTGAAGACGATCTCGAAGTTTGTTTCGATAGTCTTCATTGGAGATTAGTCCCTCGTGAGTACGAACAAGTGTAGTCAAAGACTTTGCTTCTTCATAGGATTGATTCATTCGCGAGTAATTGATGGCTCGAAAGTAATTGACCAATGTTGATGGATTGAATAAATATGGGTAGTCGAGCAAATGAACGGTTCGCTTATTAGACTGGAAAGACAACCACTCAAGAGGCATGGCAACGTTATCCAGCCGTTCGGAAAAGTATTCTGTACGGAAATGTATGTCTCCCAGTAGAAGCGATTTTCTGTTCCTGTATATTGCCGCAATAGTTTCCAAGGCACCACCAAACGACCCATCTGAGGGAACTTCCCCTTTACCATTCCAATCTTGCATCATTACTGTTCGTGCCCAATCGAGTATTAAGGTAGGCATTCTCTTCTCGTGCAAATCTCGTTCTGCAGCTGTGAAATTGAGTAGAGGTGGTGTATCAAGATCGAGATATTTCAGAGCGCCGAGGATAGTTTCTAAAACACCGTCTTGTTCATTTTCGTCGCCTCTGGTATCTTGTTGGAGCTGGATCAGTTCAGAAAACCTACGTCTTGTGGAAACAGCAGAGAAGACTCGACGAGCCAATCTCAATGCCAACTCATCCGAGAACGCATCGTCATATTGTAGACATAGTTTGGTTGATTCCATTGAGAACGATTCCCTCCCAGGCAAAGTAATTCCATACGAACGTATACGAGACATATTTGCTAGCTGTCTTGAATCCTTCAACAGTGGGCCTGCAGCTACGAGTGCATGAAAGCAAATGTTTATTATTTGAGCTGCATCGGCTTTTGAGATTGATTCATCTGGACCCAAGCTGTCGCTATGAGACTGTTTGGCCCATTCTAATTCCTGTGGGGGTTTGAAAAGTGTGCCAGCGGCTATCCATAGGCTGTCAAAGACAATAGACGGCGCAACTCTAGTCATACGTAGCATACAGTACCAGATAGTCTGTGTATCGAAGACCTGCCCATCTTGGGTGGTAAAAGATTTTATGAGAGAACTGGGCTTACTAAGGACAGAGTACAAACACTGATCAATGAAACGACGCCATTGTTTTTTAGTTGATTTTGGATAACCAATCCTCGATTTTGATTTTCGGCGCAAAGGAACCATACGTGTTTGATGTCTCTTCAAATCGTCGTCGATTTGGTCAGGATGCAATGAATGCTTTTCGCAAGTCTTATCATCTTCCAGAATATCACAGATCAGATTGATCACTTCAATAGGTAGTGATGAAAGTGTTTGTGGTAGTTTTTCATCAGGTAAGGATGGCTCTGAATTCTGCCTTTCAATTGAGGGGGTTTCGGTTGCGTTGTTCGCAATAGAATCGGATGTAGAGTTCATCGTAGGCTCGGTTGGGATAGAAGGCTCAACCGTGGCACTAATAAGGGGTGCTATAGACGAGGAAATATCGGTTTCGGGTAAATGGAGAACTGGATTAGCTAACATTGTATGGCGAGTGGGTTGAGGTTTCGAGCGCATAGAATGGCGAGGTAAAGGCGAAGTAGTATCAGTGTCAGTCACCCTTGGCGAAGTCGAAAGATTCAAAACACCTTTGGAAACATGGGCATCATAAGAGTCTGTCCTCCTTCGAGATCGTGAACTTGAGATATGTGTAGTTTCAGTATGCAACGCATTTGGGCTCGACTGAATGCTAGGCTTGACGTCGTTAGGTATAGCAGTAGGCGACTTTGAGCCCATTCCCAGCCTCGTACTCAGATCTGGAGCATCTTTGCCACTAGAACTTTCATTTCTATCCCACTGACTTAAATACCCGGAAACTTCTGTTGGGGCTTCAGAAGAGGTTGGCGAGAACTTTGCAGCATTTGACGAATCTGTCCCTGTCCCTGTCCCTGTCCCACTCGAACCTTCTAGCTTCTGCGCAGGAGTATTCATGCCATCACTTGGTGTCGACTCAGCCGATGGTGAGGAACGTGCATTCGAATCTGAGACTGTGCCATCCTGTCTAGTTAGTGCTGCCAGATTCCTCGGTGTCAGCCATTCTACCATCTTGAAAGCTGCCGTCCCAATTACATTTTGAATGAAAGATTTATGATCGATCTTGGTAAAGTCATCCAGTATGGTGGATTTCGATTCCCTTGTCTCAGTTGGATCGCCAGTAGTGGTTATGAGGGTCCGTAATCGATTCGACCCATACCTCTCATTATCTGTACCGAATGTGTTACTTTGCAAAGTGTCCCCTCCAACACCTTGTATTTTCTTAGACCCAGATAGATTTCCTCGCGCAGTAGCCTTGACATGCTTGCTGAATTGGATTGGTGAATCCACGAGAGGATTGTGACAGAGACCTCGCTCAGGATTGTCCTGACTAGCTAAGTGGACAGCTAGGATTCTCGCGCTTGTCGAATTATATGGCCTTATTGGACGACCAGAGATCAGAGCAAGACGTTTGCGACAAGTGAAACAGGTTGGGGTATGACAAAGAGTGGAATCGCAACCATATCGAAGTTGCCGGATGTACCTACGGAAATATCCAATCAGCCTCAATTTTGTTGACGAAGGACAAGCAAACAAACATACTTTTCTACCATTAAATGAAAGAGATGACGCCTGCTTGCATTGTGTATGACATATATTTGCTTTGGATCCTCAACCTCCACCGTAAGCTTCTTCAACTCGTCTGGCGCATCTTGAGGGAGGTATGGAAAAGGAGCGGCGGCCCATAGAGCTGAAAGGATATCATCATCGCCGTCGAAACTTCGTTCCTCCCGAACTCTTGATGTATCTCGAGTCATGACATTGGGAAGGAGTGTAGAGGAATGTTTGATGTTGAAGGAAATGCGTGGAGTATGGAATAAGGCTATCACTGTTGAAACAAACAAGATTATGAGTAATATGAATATTTGGATGTGTTATTATTATTAGACAGTCGCTTTTCAATGGTTTTATTAATGGTTCAGTCGATGTGACAAATGTGCAGTAGAAGGTACAAAGCAGAGTAGGTAAGCAAGGCAAGGGAAGGAGAGTTGCCCGAGGCTACCTACCTACCTACCCAGCTAGCTAGCATTCTGGCCTGGGGGGGGGGGATGACGCAAAATCATTATCATTATCACTCATATCAGCATTCATTCAATCATTTTTATCGCATTTGAGTGAGGGACGGAAAGAAAAGATAACCCAACCCCACTACAGATTCTCAGACGTAAATTTTTATACAGAGTAGAAGAGAAGACTGCATTAAAAAAAAATATCCCTGGTAGGTGACTCTTTTTTCTATCACAAATCATTGCCACTACCCATCTTTACTCTCTTTAAATAGGTACCTACTCTTCTTATTGTGAAAACTCTGGACAACTCAAATTTACATTGAAAAGGAAAAACATTAGATTGACTCATAGGTATCCAAGTACTATCTATCCAGGGCTAATTCTTCGGGGCTTTCGGCAAAACCGATTTTTAACGCCTATCAATTATCAATTATAAGAGAGAGAGAAAGAAAGAAAGATACCACTATTTCCCCCTCCAAACACTTTTACCTCAAATATCCATTTGCTTGTTCATTTGTTTGTCTCGCACTTTACTTTTGAACATCAAAAATGGCTTCCATCACAGCAAGCAGAGGTCCTGCTCCTGGTCCTTCGGTCCAAGCAGATACCAATGCTTCCCATCCTTATACTTGCAATACATGTCAAGTGGCGTTCAGAAATAGCGACTTGCAACGAGGACATATGCGCAGCGATTGGCAGTATGTTTGTTCACCCTCTTTGATCCCAACCTACTGACAATTCTCTGCAGTCGATACAACTTGAAGCGCCGCGTTACATCTTTACCACCCATTTCTTCCGAAGTTTTCACCGAGAAGGTCTTGCAGGCACAGGCTTCTTCCACAGCAGCAGCATCCAAGGCCGCATACGAAAAGTCTTGTACGATCTGTACTAAAACATATTTCAGTGAAAATGCCTACCACAACCATCTTAGCAGTCAGAAACACAAGGCCAAGGCAGCGATGGCTAGTGATGGACACATGGACGATGCAAGCTCAGTAATGAGCTCAACATTCTCATTGGGCGAACCTATCAAGACAAATGGAGCAGCGGGTGACGATACAGATGCGCAAGTCGACGAAGTTTCTAAGGGTATCAAGAAGACCAACCTTGAAGATGCTGAAGGATCTACGGCTACACCTACTGAGGATGACGACATGGAGGACGATGAAGATGAGTTAGTGGAGGTTTCTACAAGTCGATGCTTATTCTGCAACGAGGATTCGGCCGATACAGCTGCTAATGCTGCGCACATGGAACGTCTACATGGCATGTTCATCCCGGAGAAGGAGTACCTAGTCGACCTTGAAGGTTTAATCGCTTTCCTTCACGAGAAAATTTACGAAGATCATGAATGTTTAGGATGTGGCAAACTTAAGCAATCGATTTTTGGACTCCAAACTCACATGAGAGACAAACGCCATTGCAGAATTCGTTACGCCACTGAGGACGAACAAATTGAGATTGGCGACTACTATGACTTCCGAAGCACATACTCTGACGACGAGGAAGAATCGGATGCGGAAGATGCATTACCAGGAAAACAAAACAGTGGTGGCGTTAAACTTGGAGCTAAACGTCCAACGACAATTGATGCTGAAGGAGACGAAGAAATGGAGAATGGTGATGGATGGGAAACTGACAGCTCTGAGTCTTCCTTGGATTCCGCAGATCTTACCGCAGTTCCACTTGATGAGAGAACGCACCAGTATGAGAAACTTCATCAACATCCTCATCACTCCCACACCGATCCTCGATCACACCACAACAAGGATGGATGGCACTCACATGCTCATAAACACAATCATGCAGCATTTTATGCTGATTACGAGCTTCACTTACCTTCTGGTCGTACCGCTGGACATCGATCATTACAAAAATATTATCGTCAAAATTTGGTCAATCATCCATCACCAGAGGAGAGACAACGACGTGCAATTGAAGCAGCTGAAAATTCCGATTCTGATGTAGAGCAAGATGAACGTGTTGTTCGACGCAATGAGAGAGAACGTGGAAGAGCACTTATGAGCCGTGCAAATGGAGGTCTAGGCATGGCTGGTGTCACCGCTGAGAAGAGAAGAGAAGTCAAGGCGGCGGAGAAAAGATCCAGAAAGGTGGAGAACTACGAACGCCGTAAATTTGACTGGAGAAACAATAAGCAGAACAACTCACAAAAACACTTCAGAGTAAGTTGTCATCAACCCTTTTTGAAAATGACTCCACTAACAACAGTATTTAGGATCCATTGTTGCAATGATTTCTCCGTCGTATTTCGTGGCATTTCTATTGGTGGCATTTTCTCGGTATACCAAATGATTCTTAGATATCCATATCTCACAGGTTTCATGAGCATCATCGGTGGGTGGGCAAAGAGTGGCATTTGTTTTTGGGCGTTTTCAAGGAATAGTCTATGATTGATGTTGTCACATAAATGAGTATAGGGTTATTAACAATACAAATGTTGTTGTTGATGAAATGTTTGCTTCATGATTGATTCATTTGATGTTGTGTTTGCTGTGCTTTCAACGAATCTAATTGAGTACATGTAACGCCAATGAGAGCTTCTATTCAGATACCGATTACATTGTATAATCAATCTATTGGATGATTGCAACTCCATAGCTATCCAACCAGGGGATCAATTCAACTCTTGTTTGACATCTTTCCCCAAATAGTCCGTAGATGGGAAAAAAGGCGTGTATTGATTTTGATCTGATTTTGAGACTAATCCTGAGACTGTATACGATATTCCAAGTATCATATCAATCAAAGCTTCTCTTTCCTTTCCCTTTCCCTTTCCTTTTCCTTTCCTTCCCTTCTCTTTAAATAGAATTCTCATTTCCTCTACGTTCAATTCATCATTCATAATTCTCCCTTGATCCCTTCTCCTTCATAATGATCTGACTGTCCAATTGTCAATGATTTGCGGAGCATCAAGAATTAGACTATCGGGTTCCGGAATGGGTCGTCGATTGATCCCTGTTAGCGAAATATTCTCTAATCCCCAAGAAGGAACAAATTCAAAGCTGCAAACCCCTTAGATTCAATTTCCACTGCTCCTTCTTTTGACCGTTACAATCTTTACCTTTACCTTCACCTCTTTTTCTATTTTCTACTTTCTTCGCGGGAGTATTTGTTATTTGGGGGTTTATATTATTCTGGAATTACTTGCGTTTGCACATAAACAAAGAGGAGGTCTGGAGTAAGCAAGAAGATATATACATGTACCAATTCGATAGCAAATTCCTACTGTATCCAAGTACAGCGCGCAACGATTGTTGATATGGCCGAACAAATGGGTACCCCCAATTCCAGTGCTGATCTTTCAGTGAATGGTGGCAAGAATTCCGCACCAAAGGATAAGAATTGTCCATTCTGTCATCAAGCATTTACTTCATCCTCACTTGGCCGCCATCTCGATCTTTACATAAAGGAGAAGAATCCCAAAGCGGCAGATGGTATACATAGTGTCGATGAGATAAGGAAGCTTCGTGGAGGCATTACAAGGCGGCAGCCACGTAATTCAACTTCAAGGAGGGAAGATTCGACACCTGCAGGGACTCCTGGAGGATCGGAAAGGGGGAATTCCAATAATGATTCTGATATGGTAGGGAGTGACTCTCCAAGCCTAAGAAGAGATGATGGAGCGGCTATGAATATGATGTGCATGTCAAGGGGGGTGCCAGGTCAAGCTTTGGGTAGTCGAAGACCTAATTTTGTTGTGAATGGCGGTACATGGGAGTCAACAGGCGTCATGAATCATATTCCTCAAGCACGAAATGGCGAACCCGCTCGAAGCTGGGACGGAGATGAATCCAGAGATGGGAGTCGGAGATCGGATGGCAGAAATAGATCTGTCAGCAAACAAATGCTAGCGAAGACGACGTTCGAGCAAAAACAAAAGATGATGGAAGCTCTAGATAATGCAAAAGCGGCAGAATTGGCATTGAGAGAACTTTTAGGGGGGGTTAGAGCGGCCAAGTAAGTTTTGTCCAACTACACAATCCGGGTTCAGTCCTAACTCGAAATCTTACAGACAACGAATTGAAGGCCCCAATATTTTTGATTACGATCCTTTTAGTTTGGATTTTCCTGCCCTTACTTTACATTGTCTGCCACCACCACCGACCCTTTACGCGTCTACTCCTATTCCAAACTCTACTTCATGGTCTATCCTTCCACCAGATGAATTACAATATCAAGCATTACGGAAACATTTTGCATCAGAGTTTCACCGCTACCGTATCTCAATATCTATCGCTTCAACAACTCCACAAGATGATTTGTCATATCCTCCGCAGGAAAACTTCAATGGTCTCGAGAATCTTGCTGCACTACACCAGCAAGCGGAAGCAGATGCTCAAAGCATGGAGGCCAGAATTTCTGAGCATTTACATTCAATGTTTGGGCATTGGAATTCGCTGCCCCCAAACAAAAGGACTGAACTTTGGACTCTCGAATTAGCTCGTAATATTGGTCGAAAGTCTGAGGAAATATCCAAGTTGAAGAAGGAGAAGGACCTTTTACAACAGGATACGGCGCACTCAAAATTACAAGTCGAGGAATTAAGTCGTTTACAACAACCTAGAGAATTCAGAATTCAACCACCTTCACCACTACCTATTGATTCACGTCTTATGACTGAATTGGGTAAATTGGGAACGGCAAACAAAGCTGTTGGTTTTCAACTTATGGATCGAAGCTTACATCTCGATACGGCAGTTGAACGAGCAATTGGTCGTTGGAAAGGTGTTGTCAAACAAGCTCGGGCTGGGTCTGGACAGTCTGGATCTGGCATGGCCGCACAAAAGCCGCTTGAGAATAATATCAATGAAGTGTTACCTCCATCGAATCCACCACAACTTAATTCTACCATAACAAGCCAACCATTGCAAGAGGATGCGCAAGATATTGGAAGCGATCAAGATGCAGATGGTGATGCTGATATGGAGGAAGATGATACTTTTGTCGATATGACAGACGTTAATGCAGGTGTTCAACGTGCACCTGAAGCACCAATGTCTAATACGACAAATTTCCGATTGGCAAATGGAGGAATTAATATGCAAGGTGTTAATGCTGGTGGTAATCCGAGAGGAAATGTAATGGAGGGGATTGAGAATCAAAACCACGTGCAGGGATATGTGAGGATCGGGGCCTAATGAATATATTCATGAATAGGGCAATAAGCAATAAGAGTCATAAACACATCAGCTTTCTCAAACCTCAAAATCAGGAAAGTTGGAAAAATAATCTGATATGCTGCACAGTCGTCCATATACAGAAGCGAACAAATAGGGAGTTTTTGTTTCAAGCATTTACAAGGAGTTTTTTTTTATCGTCGTCGCTCGCTGGCGGCTAGGGAAAAGTTTCTTACTATATCTCGATGTCAAAAGATAGTGGCTGTTTTATTCGAACTGGAATCTAGATACATGTTGACGATTTCTAGTTTGAGGAAAGAATAAACACCTGAAAATGAATGGGAAATATTATCGTCTGCATAGCAATTAAGTGATAGAAATGGGAGAAATGGGCGATCTTGAAAGGAAAATGGAGTGGGAGTTGTTACAAAGGGAGATGGTGGATCATTCGGGTTCATCGTTCTGTGTATAGCATATTCTTAAGTAATTATATAAATATAAATACCGAATGGTTCTATGGAATTCGTTTTGTCTGACAGGCTACCTAGGTATGTTTCGGGTTATGTGATGGGTATATTGAGATTTTTGAGAGGTAAATGAATGTATTCGTTTTATCCTTTTATAATTTTTGCGGGTCGAGAACAAGCTGCAAGTGCATATGATTCTCTCATTGCCTCATTCAATGTATTTATTGAGAAAAAACGAACTTGCGAGCCTGTTTAAAGTATTGACAGGGTCGGAGTAGCAGGTATATACCTCCGGCGATCACGACGTCAAGCCAAGAAATTTCCAAGGGTTGTTTGTAACTTGTGAGGCTGCGAGTTTCCCACTTTTTTTCTCTCTGGCTTATAATATGATATGATATGATGGGATGGAGATATGTGGCTATGCAGGCTCGTAGGCTTCAGGAATTGTCATTTTGTGATGGTTGACTGATTGATGGTAGGTACTTGATACGAGGAAAGAAGGGGATGTCATGAGAGGAGGAGGGATGTGTGCCTTGAGCCGGCTTGGGAGGTGAGTGGGTTTTCTTGGCGGGTTGGGGAATGAGGTGTGGTGAGGTGAGGTGAGGTGGTGCGGCTGAGGTTTGGCGCGGGTTGGTAACTTGGTAGCTTGGTATGCATGGTATGGATAGTTGGATGTCTGGGGAAAAGTGGAGGATTGAGAGGAGTGGGATGGATGGGTGGTGGGAGGTATATAGGGAGGAGGTGGTCTTGCGTTTTTGTGCACGATTCTTGATGTACTTTTTGTTTTTCTGATTTTTTTGGACTTTGGACTTTGGGATTCTTTTGACGACTCTGTTTCACGGATTTCTGGATATCCTCATCTCATCGTGCCACAAGTGGATATATCCAATCAGTCCATCAATCGATTAATCGAGCATACACGAAAATGGAAACCAAATCACCTACAAATACAAATACGAATACAAACACAACTCTTCCCTCAACACAAACAGCACATTCTGATATTCCAATGGTGGTAGAGAATCATAATCACAATCCTCATACGGGCACTGAAACGGGAACCAAAACCGAAACTCGCAATGAAGTAAATACAAACCATTCGGGAATTAATACTCACCCCCCTCCTCCTTCCTACAATGCTCATGCTGATCAGCATTCGAGTGAGAAGAGGACGGTGGAGAATATTCATCATGGAAGTCACGAGCATGATAGTAGTGAAACTCCTCCGCAATTTCAAATCCATCCGGAAGTTATAAATGGAAATGCGAAGGAAAATGGGGGAGGAAAATATGAAGGTCAACATCCGGCGCCTCTCACGTCGCTGCAGAAGGAATCGAGATTGGTGAGGTGTCCGAGGTGTGGGGTGTGTGAGTATACGGCGGTGGAGTGGGTTAGTGGGGGCACTGCGGAGTAGGTGATTTTCTTTTGGGGGAGGGACTTGGAGTCTGGAATCTGGAATCTGGAGGGGAATGAGAAGGGGATGAGAAAGAGAAAGAATGGGAGGAAAAAGGAGATGAAGAAAAAGCTAATCAAACTCCCCGATTTCTAGTATCTCGGCACTCCTCTGCTGTCTCTGTTTTTGTCTCCCGTGCGTACCGTATCTCATGACGAGTTTTAAGGATGTACATCATAAGTGTGCGAATTGTGGGTTTTTGGTTGCGGTTGTGAGTTTTTTTATTTTTTTTATTTTTTACTCGTTGTTTTCTTGTTTGGGAAGGGGGAAGGAGGTTGGTTGTGTGTGGGATTGTGAGGGGATGGATGGATAGACAATCGGATAATTGGGTAAAGAAGAGCTAATCTAATATCTTCTTCAATGTATAGTGGAAAAGAAGTGGAAAGACGGAGGTGAGTGTTGCGGCTAGTGCGGCGGCTGCTTCTGGGAATGCGGGTGGTATGAGCGGTGCTGGAGCGAAGTAACGAGGAGATGCAGGTGCGAATTCGGATGTTAAATTATGAGTTAGGTTGGGTTGGATGGGTGTTGAGGGGCTTGGGTTTTGGAGGGGTTTCTGGGGGGGGGTTTGTGTCTGTGTTTTGGTTTGATATCCAGTGCTTTGAGATATTTTTCTTTTGGAGAAAGATTGGACGTTTATAGTCAAATCCTTTTTGTTCGTCTATTTAATCTTCTCCTATTTGGAAAACACTGGCAACAATCGCTTGTTGTCATTTATCCTGCGGTTTTGTGGGAAATTGTTAGATCATAATTTCGACCCAATCCTGTCGCACGAATTGCGATAACCTGCTTTATATCTTTTCGATATAAATCTTTCTTATTCTCCAAAACTTCCCGATTTTGAAATCGTCTCGCTACTGTTCTTTTGTTTGAATGGCTGAACTGGTGGGTTTGTGGTAGTTCAAATTATAGAGAATTGCAAGGTTTTGAGTTCTAGTGAATAAACGAGGGGCATGGGGGGAGTTTCTTTTCTGCTAGTCGCGGATGAGATTTCAAACTCTCATGTGGTGGGAGTGTAGTGGTTAATTTTATCTATCACACCCTCTGAGATCCCACGATTTTGTATCATGTATCATCCACCCCTCAATACAGCTACCTGATCTCTCTTCTGATTGATACACTTAGATGCTAAACTCCACAGCTCGGTTCCATCGTTCAGGTGTTCAGAAACTTGCTTTATAGCTGGAGAAGCTGGTCTCAGAATTGTTATTTTGCAACGAAGGTATTGATGCTACGCCGCTGAAATGCAAGAATGAAGTTTGGTTTCTGAAATCCCCGATGTTACATTGTGGGTGAGGGAGATGTATTTGAATAACTCTCTCGTGGCCTGGATGAGATGCTCGAGGTAGACTCTAGAGATTATCGTCTGATGAGTTAGTATTGTTATTGAAAAAATATTTTCCATCATTCAAATTCAAGTGTTGTCGTAATTTCAGAATATTGAAGGGGACTTCCGCGGAGATGCCATTGTGAGTAACTAATTGTAAGCTGTAGTTTCCATGGATTGTCATTATGGTTTAGTATTACTCCCATATCCATCATCTGCTTCAAATTCCATTTTGGACATGATATCGTCGGTTACACTGCTTCTCATTATAAATAGGACGGGAGTGGGATTGTTAAATCATACAGAGACCAGGGTTTGGAAAGCTTCTGTGTAAACGTAGTAGCCTTTTGAAGATCACAGATAAAGTGAATCAGAGGAATGGTCTGAGAGAGGGGGCATGACTGATGAGTACATTCGGCCATAGATAGTAGAGTAGATGGCTGGCTACTTAATTAAGGATCATGTAGTGCATGATTCTTTTTCGTCATGGTCGCAGCGAGCACAAAAAGGGCATGTCAATGCAAGTACATGATATGACCACAAGTCACAATCCAGAGAACTATTACATGTCACACTTCATGGGGAGTTTTCAGGTAATGCTCCATGATATGTTTATATTTTCCTAGTTCGAATATATGTTATCGATACAGCAAAGAAAACTGCCCCCTGTCAGCGTTTCCGTGCGTTCTCGTCTGTCATTTCAAGGGCACAACATTCAAGCCATATTCAAGATATTCTTGCTTTATATACATGGGTTCTTATCGGTCTCTTAGCAGATTGAGAGCCTATCTGATATCAAATATGAACGTAGAAGAATAGTGTACATGAATATGGATATTAGTCCACCTTATTTATATTCTTAGCGTTGAAGAAACTCAGCTATCTGATCGAGATTTGATCAGCCTTGGAATCTCCTCTCTTTTAGAATTCACTAAAGATCTCGATAGAGTCCTCAGTAGAACATCAAATGGCTTAGTTCGCTTTTAGTCTTGGAATCCCAAGTTTTCAATACTCTCTCCGGTATCCACGGATTTTCATCTATATAAACTTCAACCTTGCATTGCTGAAATCGATAGATATAGAAACTCAAAGGTTTGTTTCTCATTCCAAGGAAGTGTGATTCTTTGGTTATCCGCCAAAGCGCAGTATATGAGTACAAGTACCAAGCTAGATTCTCTGAGTCCGGGTATATCGTTTTGCTGAATCTGAGGGCTTTTTATTAATTGTATTTTATGTGTCTTTGTTATTGTCCTTATTGAGATTATACTTCTACTATCGTCTGTTAGTTGATTCTTGTCTTCAAAATGGTTATATTTTTGTTGTTAAAGTGAGTTACTCGAATTATGTTTGAATTGATAACGAATATAATACGCCTTCCGCATTTGACAGTTGTTATGTTTGGAGATCGATTCTGCATCCTCTCTCTAGGAGAGACTTGACGTGGCAATAGCCATTCTGATACCGCTGTTTCCGCATCTGAATTATGGCTTCTCTTCAAACATTCATGATATTCTTGGCAGGAAGAGCTTCATCTTGCAGATTTATATTCATGGGGTTGATATTGAGTCAACTGACGATTAACAGAATTCAATATTCAGTCACGAGATTACTTGCTCCTGGTTACCCTTGTTCTTTCCTTTCTTACATAAGCTCTACCAAAGAATAAAATTCATTTCCAACTCATATTTATTGCCTACCATTCACTGGATAATTGAAGGTCTCTTTCCCGATAAAATTACCGTTCCAGTCACTTCATTTCAAGTCATCTTCAATTTCCCGGGTTTGAACTATTTATTTGAAAGATATCTCGACTTATAGTATCAATATGAGCACTAACAAGACCAAGCCAATGGAAAGTGTTTCAGGGACGTTATCTTACAATTGACGTACCTTTGGCGAAAGTTCGATGTAGAAGCCGGAATACTGGGCCATTTCAGCACCACCTTTGCTTCTAAGTCTATGAAATATTTCGAAAGACTAATTGACGTTGTCATAAAACACAGTGTTTGTTGTCTTTCGCAAACATGAAGCGATAACTTCCAGCAGTAACATTAAGCGAGTTGATGGTGGAAATAGCGAAATTAATCAAGAGCATTGCAAGGAGCCCGAAAGCTCTGCCTCAACGGTCAAACGTGGTAGGAATGTCTCTTAGTACGAGTCATAATAAACCTATTCACGATGAAGTACTTGTACAGTCGCGGCTGTCCGGATTCCAGAACAAAACCATTATCATACGCACCACAGGCTTTGCGACACAGAATGCTGGAGTTGCTACTTTCAATTATTCCTCATACCTCAACCCTGTCATTACCACCTTTTTCCAAATGAAAATGACCTCCAATTTTTGAATCATGATACTTGCAGGACGTTGCATGGTCTATTTTGCCTTCCTATATATGCTATTCACGTCATCAAGTTTTTTATCCCCCAATCACTGGGAGAAATACTCGCTTATTTATCCCTCAATACATCCCCACATTCGCCTACTACTTCAAAGTGTCTTGTGGTTTCCTATATGTTCTCGCATATAGGCCCCGGAGTTTGTATTCATACTCTCAATTAGAAGCATAGCCATCAGGAGAGAGAAACTCATCTGCGCAATCTTGTCTCTATTTTTTCTTCGGGTGTAGATCGTATCCCTGGCTTTAGAACCTTTATTTACACTCTATATCGCTATCATTCGTCTTTCTTGGACTATGATTGCCAAAGGCTCCTTGGCTTTTTATCTTCAGAACATAGTATATTGTTTTCATGAGCTTCATACGCGCACTTTATAACTCAACGGCCGTTAAGCTCAACCTCAATTCTAGGATCTTCATTCCCTTGCATCTACTTCTTCTTGGACAGACCCGTATTATATTCACCTGACAACACAATTCTCACATTTTTCGTGTTTATACTCTTATTCCAAGCCTACCACTATCTCCAACTTGCATCGCCGTAGCTGGCGAAAAGGAAATGTGAAGATCCAGAAAGCAATTCCTTCGCTTTTTTGCCGTTTTTCCTCGTGACACTTCATTCCTCAAGAGGTTCCGTGCAACGTCCTCTGTTTCCTGATCCCTTTCAATTCTAGATCCAAAAGGTATACTCGCTGTTGAATAAAGCCTCTTCATTGTCATTTGTCTCATTTGATAAAGTCATTAGATATTCCCTCGTCGCTTTGACCTCAACTTCGAAATTGCTAATATCTAGACTACGGGATAGTCATGACAAAGCTACTAGAAGCTTGCACAGTGTTCTCTCCTCTTCAATCCACTCCTGTTTCTCTTTTGAGTGATGTGGTTTCTGAACCTGGGACAAGTGACTATTATGTCACCTCGAAGTACATTCTCCAACGCCCAATTAATGTTCTGAATTCACCGATTCACTTCTATCTTAATAGAAATCAACCAATCATTACACAGATTCACCTATGTACCTCGTCTATTGATTCCATTCTTCCCCTCTTCTTTCTTTCCAAAAGCTTATAAGCCTCCGGTCTGAGCCTTGGATCTTTTGAAGTCGACTTGAAAATGACTAAAGTAGAGAGGGTTATCCTAGGTGTTCTTGTGGCTGTAATCGCATAGTCATAGGTAGTCATGGTTACAACAAACTATGCTATCAAGTCTGAGATGATATAAAGATACCAGTCTACAAATAAGACTCATATCGTTGTCAACTAGTAATTTATTGTCTATTTTTCTAATGGCGAATCAATAGCACAGGTAGATCATTGACCCTCCGATATAAACATTATTACGCTACAGCTGTCGACTCACACAAGCCTCACACTCATGGATAGCTATATTTTCTGGTACGATGAGCTACCATCAACGTGCCCTTTCTGCTACCATGTTTCGCCATTTGCGAAGCATTAAGATTATCGAGTTTTGACTTCTCCAGAGATCCTATTTATGACTTTCTAATGAGTGTATCGTAGACTAACTTCTTATATCCGACTGCCCGCTCATTCACCTATTTCAGTTACAAGTTGGTCAACCAGCCGATTCATTTATTGACTCTATTCCACCGGACTCAGCCACCTAATTGATCCTAAGAGCTTCTCAGCCTCTAACCCTCACATGGATTACATCACCAATTCACTCCATCTCATCTCCCCACATTGTGTTCCCCAATCTTGGAAGCTATGGTTATAAATACTCCTATTTCCTCTTCGTTCTTGAGAATTCCTTCCCAAAGATAGGCAGAACAAAGAAGCGCAGTGATCTCGGTCTTGTCTTTTGAAATCTCTGCCCTCGGCTTCTTTACGCTCAAGTCATGATTTCTGGTAGTCAGATTATTGTTAATTTACGCTGATGTTGAATTGCTTATTAGTGTTCGTCATCTCATCTTATTTTGGTTGTCAAATATTAATATCGTCCTGTCCCATTCCATCTCACTTTCAGCTTCTCGTCCTGTTATTTGCTCTTACATCTATCGCGCATGCCTACTTTTCCAGCACGCAAACACCACGTAAAGACTGAGATAAGATCACACAGAAACTCCAAACCACCTCCATTTTACGGCTCATGTCTTCTTGGCTCTTGGATGCAACTTAAGTCATGTCGCTCATGATCTTCGTTCAAATATCTCTCGGGTTTATTTTTGAAAGGGGCTGGGTGGTCTCGATTGATTATACATCAGGACACCTGCACTCATTTATCATTTGATTTACTCTGCTTGATTATTTTCCCTCATTTCCTCATTCCCTTATTTCATTCACTCGATTCTATTCAGGCAGAATGTGAACCTCTAACCCACTTCCTTATAATCACTTGACGTTTGCCAAACGGAGCCAAAAGTAGCTTGGAAAAACTACAACCTCATTGGAATTACATTTTGCACTGTCAATTCTAGGCTGAAGTTATTGGAACTCATCTGTGTTGTGCAATTCTCGGGTGATTTCATCTTGTATCTGTACTTTATATTACACTCTCATTCTATTATTCCTCTTCTTCCTTTTCTCCTACACTATCCTCCCTCAACTTTCTCACTCTTTCTTTCGCTAGAAGGAATTATCAGAGCATCTCCACAAATACATAAAACTTCTTCCTAAACATCATGATTTTCCTAGTTTCAGGAATCACCAGAAGCTGAGTTGGATTGTATCGTAGATCTCGTATGCTTATATGAAACATGAGGACTAATACGATCAATACATACTTAAGTAGGTAGACAGAGGCCACTTAAAGTCCTCCATAGAAATTGTCTTGAGCCCGAGCGTAGGGTGGAAATCGATCATTCAGTGGTTTATTCCCAGGTCTCACCACAGATCTTTCACAATTTATATTCCGTATCAAACCTCTTCCACATCACCTCCTCACCCCCCTCATAGTCCTTATCCTTCACACCCTATCTACTATCCCGTTTCATCCCCGAGTCCTCAATTATATAAATATACAAAACACCTTCCTTGACTCGACATATGTAGCACCAAAGTCTGCCGAACAAAATTGCTTTATTGTCCACAATCTGCTATTTCAAAATTCGCAGTTTCTTGAAATATCAACGCGGGAGTTCGGATCAATGCAATTCTAACTTTATCCTCTCATCTCATCTCATTCCATGGCATCATCACTATCTCATTTTTAGGTTATCATTCCGTACCCTCATCCCATTACACCTCTTTCCATTCTCCTCTCCTCTCCTCTTTCAACTTCATGCAAACATCACCATTTTTCCTATCCCATAGAATCGCAACTTTTGGAATACAACACCAAGTATATTCATACTTAATCCTCACCACCTCAAACCTGCAGCACACCACCACATTCGCCGACCAAAACTGGACCGGATAGCGATTTTTGGTCTCAAATTCAAGATTGCGAGATCAATAAATAGACAAATAGATAGGTAGCTTTTCCTTTGAAACCTATCAAATACTGATTTTTATCTAAGATTCACCAATTGCTGATTCGTACGTAATAAAAAATACAACTAAAATTCACTCCCAACCCCTCTTCTCTTTTCTTCCAACCTCAACCCCCTCTCCCTGTGGTGGTAAAGTGAATGTTCAAGACAAAGAGAAATTCAATATAAATTCCTATATAAATTTTCCATATATATATTACAATATTAATAATATATTCGTTATCAAAAAGAATAAAAAAAATATTATTTTAAATAAATAGAATCAATACTTTTTATAATCTATTTAATATTAACTTTAATAATAATAATAAAAATAAAAGCTCTAAAAAGCTTTGGAGATTTCAAAATCTTTAAATATTAGAATTATGAAGAAAAGAAACAAAGAAGAATAAAAAATAATATATAAAAAAGAAAAAAAGAAAAGAAAAGAAAAGAAGAATGAATAAAGAAACTGTGAGGGCGCACAGACCCTCTCTGCACGTGACCGGTTATACTAGCCATTTTAGCTAGTCCTTTCAAGTATAAGTTGGAAGCCTCGCTTTCAATTTCCTCTTAGATCTTTATTAATAATTAAACCATTAAAACAATTCCTTTTCAGTTTATAATCCTTATAGAGTTATTGATTATCCTTCGAATTGAATAGAAATTGTTTGTATATAGAGTATATACGAAATAGATCTGAATTATTCCCAGAGAAAATTACAATAATTTATAATATTATTTAGATAAACTTTGGGCTATTTGTAGGCTTTATATAATAAGATTAAACTGATAAAAAATAGCTATTAGGAATACAAAATCATAAGGATTAATGAAACCAAAAGTATTATTCAATTTATTATTCTTTAAACAAAATAAAACTTTTTAATCAAAACAAATAATAATTGAAAAAGTATATATAGAAGGAATTATTAAATAAGAAAAATAATTAAAAATAAATACAAATTAAAATAAGAAAGAAATGAACTATTCAAATCTTTAAATTCGATCCAAGAAAATAATTATTATAAACTTTCAAAAAACAAATTATTCAAATTTTTAAATTCAATTTAAGAAAAAAGTTAATATAAACCTTTAAAAAGGAAATCAAATAAAAAGTTTCTTATTATTTGAAATAAGTGAATCTAAAACTCTTATTTTAATATATTTTTATTTATTAATTATTATTAATTATTATTATTAAATTAATTTATAAAAAGATATAAATAATTAAATTGTTATAAGATAAAAGAATTCCTCATTTTATTTAAATATATTAAAAGAATTATAAAAGATTATAATTCAATAAAAAAGATAATTGAAGGTATAGATCGAAAAGAATAAAAAAAAAGAAATAAAAATGATAGCAATGGAATATCAATTAATAATATCTATATACAATATTTTGATTGATAATATTATAAGATTTAATAATCTACAATTCTTTATAAATAAAAGAATTTCTATAAATATTAAATTAAGCAAATTATTATTATTAGGTATTCAAAATACATTAATTATTATTAATATTAGTATTTCATTTATACTATTTGTAGGATTCTTTTGGAATAAATCTAGAATCAAAGCATCTTTATTTTTTGAAAAAAGAAAGATTAATATTAAACTATAAATCATAGAGTTAAAAGATTATTTTGTATTAAAAAATATCTCCAATATTATATAATAGATAATATTAACAAAAAATTATATTGATAAAAATATTAAAAAACGAATTATATTAATATAATTATATAATGATTTTTTAATTATTATAAAATTCAAGAATTGAAATCTTTTAAAAAATTGATTATTCAGTTAATATAATTCTATTGATATAAATCTAAAAGTTAATCTTTAAATAACAAAAGCTATTATATTCGAAAAACAAATAGTATAAGATTTCAACAACTATTTCGAATCAATTCTTTAAGATATTTTATAGATATATAAAAACCAAGCAATAACTATATATTATTCTATAAAATTGATTAAATCTATTCTTTTATATATCTATATAAATTATAATAAAATATTATCTATAATATTTAAAGAATTGAAAATAGTAATACAAAACATAAAGAATTTTCTATATATATAAAAACAATTGTTTTCAATCAATAATAAATAAATAAAATTTGAAAAAAAAAGAAAATCAAATGAGAATATACAATATAATATTTCCAATTCAATTAAATCTAATAATAATTTGTATAAAAAAAAGAGAAAAGAAATAAAATTCTTCAAAATCTTAGCAAAACAAAAAAAGAAATATAAAAAAAACAAAACATATTTTAAATATAAAAAAATAGATTATTAAACTAATAATTACAAGAATCAATCAATTAATAAAAAAGAAAATAAATAATCAGAAAACAATAACCTTTTCTAACAATAAAAACATTAAAATAAAAGAGGAATAATTATTTTAAAAAAAACTATACTAAATTAAAAAGAAATTTAAAAAGATTCCCAATTATTATTATAAGAAAAGATAAGGATTTATATAATTATTGATTATTAAACTCAATATAAAAAACAATAATTCAATATCAAATATCTAATATTATATAATCAATATATTCAAATCAAATTGAAAAGATATTATTAATATTAATTCTAATATAAGAAAGGGAATCATAATAATTAATAATATTAGGATTATATAATATAGAATTATTAATAAAAATAAAGAATTAATTATATTAATATTATAATTATAAAAATATTATAGATTTGTTTTAATTATTGAATATAAAAAATCTTTTTTAAATAACAATTATTATTTATTTAAATAAAAACAAAAACAAAATATTATTTACAGCAATCATCGATTTTATTATAATAACAAATTTCATTTCCCTAGAAATAATAAAATAGATTTAATATAAAAAGTTAAATATATATTATTCATTAATTAAAAATATAAACAAAAATATTTTAGAATTAATATCTATATTAATTTATAAGGAAATCAATTTCAAATATTTATTAATTAAAAATAATATATTATCAAAATTTAAAATTATATTATTAAAAATAAGTAATATTATATTCAGATTTTTATAATTTCAATAATATAATCTGAAAATAGATTAAAAATTAGATAAAATATTTAATAATAATAATTCAGAATTATAGGTTATATTAAATATATTTGATTTTTTAAATTTTATATATAATATAATTGAGAAAATAAAGATTATATTAGAAAAGGATATAATTATAATAATACTATTATTTCTAATATTTATAGATATTAATAGAATAAACTATACAATTATTTAGAAAGTATTTAAAAAAATTCTAGATATATATTCGAAATATTCTTTATTATTTAATAAAAAAGAAATAGAAAAATTACTATTTTATAGATTTGGAATTGATTATAAAATTGTTTTTCGAAAAAATTATCAATCAAAATTTAAATTACTATATAACCTATCCAAATATAAATTTGAAATACTTAAAAAGTATATTACAAAAATACTTATATTAAAATTTATAAAATTATCAAAATCAAAAGCAAAAATATTATTTTTATTTATATACAAAAAAAATACTAAAAAATTATATTTATATATAGATTTTAGAAATATAAATAATAATATAATATCAAATTGATATTCTATTTTACTTATTTCAAAGATATTAAATCATTTTGGAAAAATAAAAGTATTTACAAAACTTGATTTATATAAAACCTATAATTTAATAAGAATTTATTTAGATAATAAATAAAAAATAATCTTTTATATATATTTCGAATCATTCGAATATTTAATATTATTATTCGATTTATATAATACTTTAATTATTTTCTAAATATATATTGATTAATGTCTATAAGAATTTATTAATAAATCAATTATTGTATATTTGAATAATATTTTAATTTATTTAAAAAATGAAAAAGATTATAAATCTTATATAAAACAAATCTTAAAAAAGCTATTGAAATAAAAATTATTTTATAAACTCGAAAAATATCAATTTAGTGTAAAAAAAATAAAATTTCTAAACTATATTGTTTCAAATAAAGAAATCATTATGGATTAAATTAGAATTAATTTAATTATAGAATAGTTAATATTAAAGTTAATATAAAAAGTATTATTATTTCTAGGGTTTTATAATTTCTATAAACGATTTATATTTAGTTATAGTAATATTATATTATTAATAATAAATAATACAAAAAAAGAAAAAAAGTTTGAATAGATTAAAGATTACAAAAAAGCTTTTAATATATTCAAAATTACTTTTATTAAAATTTTATTACTATATCATTTTATTATAATACTAATCTATTTTTTGAAAACAAATATATTTATTAAAACATTATACAAAATATTATTACAAATCTAAAAAGATATATATAAATATTCAATTATATTTAATTTTCAAAAATTAATATTAGCAAAGATAAATTATACAATATTTAATCAAGAATTATTTGTAATAATAAAATTTATTAAATATTAATATTATTTTTTGAAAAAAATTTAATATCAAATAATCATTATTTCTAATTATAATAATCTAAAATATTTTATAATTTTTAAAACTTTTATAAGAAAATAAGTTAGATTGATAATGATATTATCAATAATCGATTATATTATTATATATAAATTAAAAAAAAGAAATTTTATTAATAATCTTTTAAGAAGAATAAATTATTAATGTGAGATAATAAAATCAATATTTTTTCTAAAATTATAAAAACAAATTATGGATTTGTTATTATTATTAGATAACCAATTTAATATATTATATCTAATTGAAGATATTATAAAAAAGAAAATCGAAGAAAATATATTATAAATATTAGATTATAATTATTTGTTAGTTAATAATTATAATTCAAATTTAATAATGCAATTATTTATTAGAAAAATTTTCAAATTTGTTTAAATCGAAAATGAATATCGATTATATATTTTAAGATAAAGAATACAGGGTAGTTAGTAAATATCAGAACAAAATTTATAATACAAATAAGAATATATAGAATAAATCTCATTTTCAAATAAAATAAAATAAAAAATTATAGCTTTTTTTTTAATATAATTAGATGAAAAAATGAATCTTCGATTGTTATCATTGATCTATAAATTTGAAGTTTTATTAAAAAATTATATTTTCTAATTAATATTATAATATAATAGATTACAAATAAAAAAATAAATTATTAAATAGTTTTTTTATTATAATTCAAATTATTATTATTATTTATTTAAAAACAAAAATCAATATAAAAATAAAATAATAAATATAATCAATCTAAATGAATTTGATATTATTCTGAAAACAAAAATGGAATTAATTCTATTATATATATTTTAAACCCAAATCAAAATATAAAAAAAAGAAATCGAATATTTATTTATTATAAATTTCGAAAAAAAAACAAGGAATATTGAAAAAAAATAAAGCAAATGATTATCAAGATATATGGGAAAATATGGGTTTGATTTCAATTAAATCCTTAATCAAATAATCATAAGTAAATATAAATACTGGTAATAGTTTTTAACATATTCGAATCTAAATATAAAAAATTTAATTGGAAGAATTAGAAAAATCAAAATATAATAATAAAAACATTTTTAGAATACAATCGAATAATAATTTATAAAATATATAAGGAATATATCAAATATTAAGGATTTGTTTTATTAGCTTTTAACAAATTAAAAGAATTTATAGAAATCATTTTTATTGAATAACAATAAAAGTAACTATTAAACAAAAGTAATGCTAAAGCAAAACCCAAAAACAATTCAGAATCATTTTATAAAACTGATAATAATTATATTTATAATATTGTAGAAAACTAGAAGATAAATAATATTACACTGGAGAATTAGAGTATAATTACAAAAAGAAATAATCTAAATTATTAATATTTGAATAACAAATTTGAACAATTTATATTGAAATCTATAAAAGAATTAATTGAAAACAATATCAAGCATTTTTGTAATAAAATTAATAATTTATATTAATTGATACAATAATATAACGAAAATATAAAGCAAGATTTTTTATAATAAATTTTTTATTAATAAAACACTATATACAAACCTAATTTAAAATTAAGCAAACCAAAGAAAATCAGTAATAATGTAAACATAGTTTATAAATATTTATAAACAGATTTATATATACAAAAGAAAAGAAAACTAGTAAAACAAATAAATAAAATCCTAAAAGCTATAAGCTTTAAATTATATTATAAAGATTTATAATAAAAAGCTTTAATATTTATTAAAATTTGTTCAAGCAAAGTGACTCTATATATAAGTTTTGTTAATAAATCGCAGAAATTTGTATAAAATAATCTAATAATTATAAATGGTTCATTCATTTATAAAAACTATATATAAAAAGTATTAATAAATTATAATACAAAAGATATAAACTTTTGCAAAATAACTAATATAAAGATTGTAATATAGTTAGCCCGAAATCATTTATACAATTGATATCAACTATAGAATACAATACAATTAAATAAAGAAATTATATATTATTTGTTAAAAAGAAAGAAGGATTTCAAATTAATCAAACCTTTTCAAATTTATACTATAATATTCAATTTATTATTACAAAATGATAAACATAATACTAATACATTAACTATCTAATCAAAAAATCAAATTTTGAATAATATTAATAAAAATAGAAACTATTATCCAATGGAAAAAAGAACCCACTATTATTATTATCAAAAATCAATAATATAAAGTTTAATATTAAGTGAATTTTAAATAATAATTAGGAAAAACTTAAACAATATATAAGATCCTTTTTCAATTAATTAATGAATTTCCTTTATTTTATTTACAGTCGAATCTCGGTTTTTATTAAACAATTATTAATATAATAATATTGATAATAACGAATTCATAATTATTATAAATAATAAAAACAATTTGAAATATAAAGTATTATAATTATAAAAATAATTTGAAATATAAAGTATTACGATTATAGGGGCAATTTGGAATCTGATTAATAAGATTTTTCGCAATTCTTTTTTTGCTTT